>SNVD02007577.1:0-295432 GCA_013180625.2 Boswellia sacra
TATGCTTTGAAAATTTGGCGACATTATCTGTATGACGAAAGGTTTGAAGTCTTTTGTGGTCATAAAAGTTTGAAATACATTTTCACTCAAAAAGACTTGAACTTGAGACAACGAAGATGGATGGAGTATTGGGAAGGCTATGATTTCTCTATCCAGTATCATCTAGGCAAGGCAAATGTGGTGGCTGACGAGTTAAGTAGGAAGTCGAGGGCCATGGTTAGTGCGATGATAAGAGAGTGGAGCATGTTGCAGTCTGTTTATAATTATGATATATTGGTTGAGGATTGCAGAGATCAAATTCATTTTTTTATACTTGTTGTCCAACCATCTCTTGTGCATAGAGTGATTGAATTGCAACATCAAGATTTAGAGACTAGAGCCTTGTATGAGCAAGTGTTACGCGGTGATGGAAGTGTGGATTAGACAATTGGTTCGGATGGGAGTTTATAATTCAAGGGCAGGATCTTTGTTCCATCAAATAAAGAGTGTAAAGATGATATCATTAAAGATCATCACTTTAAATTTGTTGTTCATCCTGGGGGTACCAAGATGTATCATGATTTACGTCACCAGTTTTGATGGAAAAGAATGAAGAAGGATGTTGCTGAATATGTGGCCAGATGCCTTACTTGTCAACAAGTGAAGGCTGAGCATCAAAGGCCTGCAGGATTACTCCAACCACTGCCTGTAGCAGAGTGGAAATGGGATCACATCACCATGGATTTTGTTACTGGATTATCACGTTTTGTAAAAGGGAAGGATGCAATATGGGTGATTGTAGATAGGTTAACCAAATTATCACACTTTCTTCCTATACATACAACCGATTCAGTGGATGTTTTGAGTCTGCTGTACATTAAAGAAATTGTGAGATTGCATGGAGTTCCAGTTTTAGTGTTGTCAGACAGAGATCCCAGGTTTACAGTTCAATTTTAGCAAAGCCTTCAAAGAGCTATAGGCACTCAGTTGTTATTTAGTACAGCCTTCTATCCTCAAATTTGATGGTCAATCATTACGTACTATTCAAATTTTGGAAGATATGTTGAGGGCTTGTGTGATGGATTTCCAAGGTAATTGGGAGGATCATCTACCACTTGTGAAATTTGCGTACAACAATAATTATCAGTCAAGTATTAGAATGACACCTTTTGTGGCACTCTATGGTAGACTGTGTAGGTCCCCTTTATGTTGGGTAGAAGTTGGAGAAGCTACCTTATTAGGACCAGAGTTTGTAAGAGAGACAACTGAAAAGGTGAAATTGATACGTCAACGTTTACTTACAGTCCATAGTCGACAGAAAAGCTATGCAGACAAAAGGAGACGACCATTAGAATTCAAAGTGGGTTACCATGTGTTTTTAAAAGTATCTCCGTGTAAGGGCTTGATGCGTTTTGGACAGAAAGGTAAACTTGCTCCACACTACATTGGCCCATTTGAAATCCTAAGGCAGGTAGGTGAAGTAGCTTATGAGTTAGCATTGCCACCACGATTATCGGGAATTCATAACACATTCCATGTATCGATGCTAAGGAAGTATGAGCCTCACTCAACACATGTACTTGATTGAAGTGAGTTGGATATCCAACAAGATGTTTCGTATGAAGAGGTTCCTATTCAAATCTTGGACTCGAGAGTGCAAGTCCTACGTGACAAGTCCATCCCAATACTCAAGGTCTTGTGGAAGCATCATGACGTTGAAGAGGCCACATGGGAGTTAGAGTTAAAGATTCAAAGAAAGTATCCAGAGCTTTTGACTGCAAGAGGTAATTTCTGATTCATATTTTCAAATTTCGAGGACGAAATTTTTTTTAGAAGGGTAGGTTGTGGAGTTTCAAAAGAAAATTAATATATGTGCATTTATATATTGCAAAATTTAGAATTATGTCTAAAGGATTGAGTAGGTTGGAAGTTGGTGGACTTAGGCCCATGAACCAATGCCTTATATTTATATAAGATAGGGTTTTTCTAGAATTAAGGAGAAGGAAAAAAAAAGAGAGAAGAGTTTCACGGTTCCAGGAAAAGAAGAAGAGAAGAAGGAGAAGAAGAAAAGAGAGGGAAGAAAATAGAGGAAAAATTTCAAAGAAGTGTATAAGCTTGGAAAACAAGTAGGGATTTTCTAATACTATGCTTATCTCATGTCATGTATTGTGTTGTTTAATTGATATTGGTTTGTTATGCATATGATCTATTCTAACTTGATTGTTTTGTTGCTTGGATGATGAACTATGAGTGAAACTACTTATTGTAAGTTAATTGTTTATGGTTTAAATGAGGAATTATGTGTGAAAACCAAGTGTTGATGAAGTGAAGTAGAGATGGTTAAGAGGAGTTGTAGTTCATGTGACCATCTTGTATTGTTTGAGCTGATGCATTTTTCTGAATTGAGAATTGTATGATTTTTCATTTGTTTAGGAAAATAGATATATGAAGCTTAATTAGCCGCTGATTTCGTTGAATTTGGAGTTAAAATGGATTTTTGGTGAATTTTTGAAGTTGGGAGTCGAAATCTGGGAATGAGATGCTTTAACCGACTTAATAGAACATGTTCATAACTCTGGATTTCGATTATGATGTTTCCTTCGACAGCACTCGACATTCGTTTGTCGAGTGGAAAAAGTCGAGTGTCGAGTGTCCAAGGTTGAGTGTCGAGTGACATATGTCTAGTGTCGAGAGGCATATGTCGAGTGTCGGGTGTGAGTAATGTCGAGTGTAGAGTGACATATGTCTAGTGTCGCGAGGCATATGTCGAGTGTCGGGTGTGAACGGGTCGAGTGTTTATCGTCTAGTGTCGAGAGGAGTGTTGAGTGAGAGGTGTCGGGTGTTGAGTGTCTGTAACCGCGTGTCGAGTGAACAGTGTCATGCGTTGCGTGCACGACTTGACGTGCAGGTTCGAGTGTCGAGTGTCGAAAGGCACTGTGTCGAGTGTCTAGCGCCGAGCATCAAGTGAACAATGTCTCGCATTACGTGCGCGACTCTACGTGCAGGTACGAGTGTCGAATGTTGAGAGGCACTGTGTCGAGTGTCTAGCACCGAGCGTCGAGTGAACAGTTACGTGCGCGACTCGACGTGTGAGTTTGAGTGTCGAGTGTCTAGTGCCGAGTGTCGAGCGAATAGTATCGCTCGTTGCGTGCGTGACTCGACGTGCATGTAGAGTGTCGTGTGTTGAGTGTCAAACGAAATTACAGAACCATCCCAAATAGACTGTACACTTCCCAAAAAGTCCTGGATTTTGTATAAAAAAATTGTATTTTATTGAGATTTATCATAGTAATGATATTGAAAGGTTGTTAATGTATGCATTGGACCTTGGATGGGCCGTTTTGTATACGGATCCAAGGAGAATGCGGATATGAAATCTTTAGTGTTGGACCTTGGATGGCCGTTTTGTATACGAATCCAAGGGAAACACGAATATAATAATATAAGGTGTTGGATCTTAGATGGGCCGTTTTGTATACGGATCCAAAGGGAACACGAATATAATAATATAAGGTGTTGGACCTTGAATGGGCCATTTTGTATACAGATCCAAAGGGAATACAAATATAATAATATAAGGTGTTGGACCTTGGATGGGCCGTTTTATATACGGATCTAAGGGGTATAAATTTGATGTGCGAATGAACATAATTGTTTCCATTATTAAGATTGGAGGTGCAATTTTGTAATTGAATAATTGATGAATGCATGTGATTTAGTAATGTTAGAATTTTTCCTACTGGGCTTTATGCTCACCCCCTCCCTCCACAGGTACACAGAAGGATGTTCATACTAGTGATGTTCCAGAGCTTTCCTAGGGAGTTTAGAGTCTGCATGCATACAATGAATTTTAGGGACGGTCTTCTTTCTCCGAGCTTATGATAGGAGATTTTGTTATGTGACTAGCAATTTATGTATTGAATTTAGTCACCAGTGTATATAAAGTTTATTTTGAACAAACAGCCAAATGTTGTAATGAATTCACGTGATGTAAAAAAAAGAAAGAGATATTAATGATGAACTTTTTATTAATTTCTAATTCAATCACCCCTAAAGTCTCTAAATAAGAGATGTTAGGGCGTAACACATATGCTTGTATATAAGTCACTGCTATCTTGGGATTGCTCTTCACAAACTCAACTATCTTGCTTGCAAGCCAAGGTGCTATGGCTTGATGATTGGACCACACCCTACTATAGTCATGGACATCATGCATTGTCTTAATCATAAAAGTCTTAATACTCCTGACCACCTGTGAAGCGTGGATTCTCCAAGGACACTTCTATCCTTTGCATTTGGCTGTCACCCTATCAATATCATTCTTAATCTTCACTAGTTCGAGTCCCTTCTTGACAGCATAATCCTTTAAAATTTGTCTAAAGTGATTTACATCTTAAAAAACATCACCAACCTTCAAACTGAAATCCATGTCTTTGTTAGCTGTGAACTTTCTCCTCTTTATTTGTCTAGACATTCTTCTAAGAGGAGTGTTGTCCTCATCTGAGCTACTGCCTACAAACTCATCATCTGTGGAATTATAATTAGATGGAGGGCTAGCAGAACTATCACCAGATTCAGAAAAATCTTCTAAACCAACTTCATCATCAGCATCAGTTACATGTTCACAATTTCCATCATTTTCCTCTATATCAGCTTCAATAGCAGCATCCATACCAACTTGAAAAGAAGCATCATCTTCCACTACGTTGCCAACTTCATTATCGAACGTATGGGAATCCAAATCATTCACACTAGCATCACTTAACCACACTTGCCCCTCTACCAGATTATTGTCATGCAACTGAGAAGCTGCATTGAAAATGGGAGTTGCAACTTTTGAACTGATTCCTACCTACTGAGGTTCTCCAATTGAACGTTGATCATTGGCAGCTACTTCTGCTGGATCTAAGCCAACTACAGGATCTAAATCAATGATCATGGTGTCGAACCCCATCTTCTCAAATTCATTGAATAGCTTCATAAGCTGAGCATCATTCTCCACGACAGCTGTGGCTCCCAATGGACAACCACTGTCATACGAAATGCCTCATCTTTTTGCACTGGCACACCTCGTGTAGCCATGCAAGCTTTTGCAATCAACTTCTATCTAGTGTAGAAAAAAGGCTCAACCCCATGTAGTACATATAACTTACCATCCATTCTAATTGTTATCCTGAATACACTACATAATATGCATGGGAATTAACAGTTGCACAATAACGTACATTTACATAGTTTAAAAACATGCATCACATGTAATCAGAATCATGATACTTATACCGTAATATGTATTCCACTACTGCTTTGACTAAAATACGCAAAATAAAATTGTCACACAATACACAAATATCAACCCATCTGGAAAAATAATAATCAATACTCAATAACCAAATATCTCACCCCACGACGGTATTAAAAACTAGTATGCAAAAAATCATCACGACACCACCATGCAATACATTATCTGTGTGATTTATCCGCAAAAGTTCAGAACTTTTTAGGCTAAAAGCATGATATTCGTGTCATTTTCCACCAATAGACCATAACTTTTTATAATGCATCAAGATACTTCAACCATGTACTAAAAAAGAACAACCTTTTACACATAAAAACCCATGCAAATGATGTTCATCTTGAATCCCACTTTCGATTACACCCCTGTCTAACCCCAAACAGAAACACTTTTCATACATGCATAATAAAATTACATGCATCTAATACTAGCATTTATACTGATTCATACATAACCAAAAGCTTTCCATAACCAAGAACCGTGATGTAAAACAGAGCATTACCTCGAGTTCATGGTCGACGACGAGCTTCCTTTTGAATGGCCTTGTGTCACTAACTCGCTAGCGTACTTCACCATTGTCGGTTATGGAAGTTATGGAAGTTCAATGGTCAGTTCCAGGCATCACCTTGGCGAGCTATGGGTTGTTAAAGAAGACAAAGTTTAGACTTTTATGTGTAAAACATGATTTAGCCATGGGTAATTGGTGTTGTGTTTGCTAACTGTAGTTAGTTCTATTTTAACCATAGTTAGCTGATGTGGCTTGACTTCAGATATATAAGCCCATTTCTTTTTTTTTCATCTAATCCTAACGGAAATTTCGCTTCCCATTCTGCCCTTACAGTGTGTTAGTTAACGAAAGAATTTGAAATCGAGGGGGTACATTGTGATGTTAAATAATAGAGAGGGTACATTGTCATTGGACCTTACCTTAGGGGTAAAAGTAAAATCCCATTTACTTTTGACCTTTTGAATCTTTGTTAAATGTTTCCTTATAACACTTTTTTCTTTTTCTTTTCTTTTCTCCCTCTCTCTTCTATTACAAGGAAAAATAATTTCCCTCTTATAAAGTCTCATGAAATTGCATTTAATAACATATAATAGCATGTGCGTCCATTAAATCTTAGAAGATGTCAATATATTCCAATATACTAAAACTAAAAGTGATTGATATCTTGCAATATAAATCATGTAAAAGACTAAAATATTCAACGAGCCAAACTCTCTTTATTTAATTTTTATATTAACTTGTTAAAATAATATTACATTTACATTTTTTATACAAATTTACCATACAATACAATCTGAAGTAAATTTTAAAAAAATTAATAACCATTAATTGAGGTTCATGAAAAAATGTGATATGAATTTGTATGAAAAATTTGTAAATGTAGTACAGTGTATCTTAGACGTTTTTTAAGTTCATAATTTTCATTTAGAGGGACATGTCAGGCGTTAGGGATAGGAATGCACCACAAGTTAATGTTTGTATATTAATAAATTTCTTATTAAAACTGGAAAAAGAAAGTCAGATATAAGATATTAATCTTCCCATTTACATGAATTTTATGACGATTTATACAAAATTTCTCAATAAGTTTGAACAATGGGAACTGTTCCTTAAAGTTTTCTAATTAATTACATATTATAGTTTTCTCCATTAATAAATGCAGCCGAGGCACATGTTTCACACAAATTAGGATGTACAAACATGCTCTAGGTAGTTTGATTAGATCGAAAATATTGTAAATTAGGCACAAGGCTTGCCATTATGGCACATCAAATTAGACTTGCTGCGTCGATTCTGACTCAGAGTATTCGCTTGTGTATCGTTGGTTTCTCTATAATTTGGGTCCCAAGCCACGTGAATCTCAAGAACATTCTCTAGTTTATACAGTCCATAAGATTCAATCCAGCTAATTATTAGCTTTTATTTGATTGGGAAGATTTGTCTTTTGTCCATTAAGTGGGCTATCAAGATAATGTCCCACTTGTTTAATCTTTTGATGATAAGATATAAATATCAAATGATATAAAACACATATACTAATATAAATTAATCAAATTGCACAAACGTGAACTATATACTTTCCACTCGTGGGCTCCTAAGTATAGTCGATTGGTTTCTGGTAACATCATGAAGAAGGCAGATGGGGTCATTTCATACTTGCCATTAACAAAAGAAAAGGTTAAAAATTAATCATGATTAGCTCAGATTTCACCTTAGGTTGCAGATACCAAGGGGCCATCGTTAATACAATAGCTGTCAAAACCCTTGTCTTTAATTGATAAAATTACAGTGTTTTCTTGCCTTTGTTCATATAAATATCCACCATGGGACCGTCAGTGATTTACCATTTGAACACTAGCGTTACTTTATTGCTAGCAACTTGGTCCAATTCGTCCTGTCAAAATTATGAAAATTTGCAGTAGGAAGTTGGCAGGCAGGGGTCCAATTGCAGGCTGCAGCATTGGAGAATAAAGGCAAAATGGAGGGATTGACAGCTCACAGTCACAGCCACGGATTGGTTTTGGTTCCCTTCGATCAGAAACTTTTGTTCTTGAATTGAGAGGTTAACACTACAGTTGAGTTGAATTCAGCACCAAATCACATGGCAGAGTTAATGGATGTTTACCCATTTTGGTGAAACATCTAGGACGATAATAAGGATCAATGACCAATTAACCTTTTGATTGGATTCCTAATTGAATCCCTTAAATTAGAAGAAGCACCAAAAATATCCCAAGTTAATCATTCTTTCACTGGAAAAAATTAATGAGTCCCACGATGTTGGATTATGATTTCATCTATCTTGGATTACTTGATCGTTAATTCACAAAAGATAAATACCAGTTTAAAATGGTTTTCTAGAAAAGCTAATAAAGCTACCGACTGATGTAATTCTCTTATTTGTTTTTGAAGAGAGAATGAGAATGTTCAAGGGTTGTGAGGAAAAATACAGTCATTGCTGCTTACAATTGGGATTATTTTACTTGTATTAATCCTCAGCCGTCGGTCTGAGTAATCTCCACGTAAGAACAGATAAACAAGAATTAATTTATACAAAGTATCACATGGAAACTGTATCAAGACTTTTGCTGCTTCTGAACTGCTGCATTTATGGGCCAGCTGTTAATTACGTCAGTGACAGCTTTTCCCACATGAAATTCTAATCCTTGCAACGTGTGCGTTCGCTTTTCAATTATGCACCACAGACAAAATTTCATTAACAAATATCTGACTAGTTGCAGCTGCTATACGTATAAATACCCCCTCCATAAACATGTTCCATGCATAGCTAAGCTAGTTCCACTTTCTACTTACCTTGCTTATAAGAGTTCTTTGTCCAATCTCCATATTACTCTGCGAGAGAGACAAATATGACAATTGGGCAACAAAAAGATGTTGAAAATGGTGAAATTGTTTATTGCCTCGAGGAGTTAGAAGAGCCATTCATCCAGTCAGGCAAAGATGTTGGTTATAAAGATGATGAAACTGTGGAAAGTGGATCCATTTCGATGGTTTTACTATGCACATTTGTTGCTGTCTGTGGCTCTTTTGAATTTGGCTCTTGTGTGAGTATATTTAACATCATTCAGTCTTGTTTGCAATCGGAGGAGTTTTCAGAAACAATACTTAATAAATTTTTTTGATTAATTAATGTTTTAATCAGAGAGATTAGGACTTTCATTTCTTCCTGGTTTAAGCAGAGTTCTTGGTTACTAAGTCCCTTTTTTTTTTTTGTCTTTTGGTTAGGAACCAAAAAATAATCCCAAAAAAAAGGGGGAAAAAAGTTTTGTTTAGCTTAAGTTATTGTTTTGGCAGGTGGGCTATTCAGCACCTACACAGTCAGCTATCAGGGAAGATCTTAATCTGTCTCTTGCTGAGGTTAGCCTTAAATTCACTTCCCCATCTTCAATATTGGAAGTATAATATATGAAGTATTGCCACTAATTTCACTCAAATTGAAATGGCAGTTCTCCACGTTTGGTTCCATATTAACAATTGGTGCAATGCTTGGTGCTGTAACAAGCGGCCCGATTGCAGATTTCATTGGCCGCAAAGGGGTATGTGAATTTGCAACTCTGGCACAAAACTTTGTTATTTAAGCTCTGCTATGTCCTTTAACTTATTTGGTAACATCATGGAGGCAGGCAATGAGAATGTCAGCTGGATTTTGCATTACTGGATGGCTAGCAGTCTACGTCTCTCAGGTTTGTGCTAGGCGACATTTTGGCTGCACAGGATTGGTGTACTCTATATAGCTAATTTTATCTTGTGGCTAATGGTGCTTCTTTGAACGTTTCTGATACAGGGAGCTTGGTCGCTTGACGTGGGAAGGCTCTTCACAGGATATGGGATTGGAGTTTTCTCTTATGTGGTAATTATTTGATAACCATGGTTCTATTTTTCTGTTGCCTAATTAATGAATAATAATGTCTTCAAATTCTGAAAAATTAGAACCTTATCGTAAACAGGTGCCGATATTTATAGCTGAAATTGCACCAAAGAATCTACGAGGAGGACTTACAACATTGAATCAACTTATGATTGTTATTGGATCATCAGTGGCATTCTTGATGGGAACAGTCATAACCTGGAGGATGCTGGCTCTGACTGGTAAATTCTAATAGTTTAGGATGTCTTAATACTCTTTAATTATGGTTGGACATATATATGTTTGAACTTAGTGTCTAGAGAAAGAATTACGTCAACAACAAAGAAAAAAATAGAAAAATAATGAAGAAAGGACTAAGTGCTGGTTTTGATTTGATGAAGGGCTTATTCCCTGCATTGCATTGCTTGTGGGTCTATGGTTTGTTCCGGAGTCACCCAGATGGCTGGTGAGTGTTTGCATATTCACAAAGTTTACATCTTTAATTTGATTCTAAAGCAGAAAGGAAATGAATTAAGAGTGAAGAATGTTGTTTGCAGGCAAAAGTTGGTCTTGAAAAAGAATTTCAAGCTGCTTTAAGGAAACTGCGTGGCAAAGATGCTGATATTACTCGCGAAGCAGCTGAAATCCAAGTATTGCACTTAATGACAGAACGTCAATTAAAAGCCTGTAATTTTATATGTTTGAGAAACCAAAAGCTTCTGTTTCTCCCTAGGTTTATAACCAAACTCTTCAAAGCCTTCCGAAAGCTAGAATGCTGGATTTGCTGGACAGGAAATATGTTCGATCTGTCATTGTAAGTTGGTTTACGTTCATGTTGGTGGATTACACATAAAATTTGTCATGGCTGTTGACAACTTTTCGAACTCGGTGATCTTGTTCAGATTGGTGTGGCATTGATGGTGTTCCAACAATTTGTTGGAATTAATGGCATAGGATTCTATGCAAGTGAAACCTTTGTGCAAGCTGGTAAATTATAACCTTTACACACACACACACACACCTTATGGCTGGTGCTATTTATTTCTAGTCTCTCTTCTTGTAACTAATTCCATTGTCTGAATTGCAGGACTTTCTTCGGGCAAACTCGGAACAATAGCATATGCTTGTGTTCAGGTAGGTATATAGTTTTTGCCACAGATGAATGAGCTCAACATTAATCCAAATTACAGAATGTTGTTTGTAAACTCAATCTATCTAAAATGGCTTCAGGTTCCGATAACTGTAGTAGGAGCAATACTAATGGATAAGTCTGGGAGAAGACCGCTTATAATGGTAAATATTAGTGTTAGTATTTACAGTGTGACAGTAAGGTTAGTAAGAAGAGAGCGTTTTAATGATTATAGAATATGGTTTTGTTTGAGCAGGTTTCTGCCAGTGGGCTGTTTCTAGGCTGCTGCTTAGCGGGAACTTCTTTCTTCCTCAAGGCAAGTCCTCAAAATCATCAATGTCTCTGAGAAAAAATTTCCTGGGCTTTTCTGTTTAATTAATTTGTTCTAAACGTGTTTCATGGTGTTTGCAATCAGGGCCACGATTTGTTCCTTGATTGGGTGCCAATTTTAGCTGTTGGTGGAGTACTGGTGAGTGAAGCATCCTGACTACGTTATTGGCGTTCAACATTTTGCATTCTTTACTACCATGCATTTTCTTTCTTTTCTGATCTTATTTATTTATTTTATTTTGGCTGATGCAATCAGATTTACATAGCATCATTTTCAATTGGAATGGGAGCAGTTCCTTGGGTGATAATGTCTGAGGTAAGTTTCCGTTCTCTACAACTTCATATCAAATGCAACTTGATTTAAAACAACTTAACGATATAATCGTCAGAATAGAGCAGCAGAATAGGTTGCAATTTAAACATTCTTCTTGGTTGCAACTGGAGAATTTAAAATGTGACATTCCATAATCTGTTTCAACCGCAGATTTTAAATGTCATTTAACACGTAAAATTTCAAGTTGAGGATATGTCAACCTGTTGCACAAAATGTTCAACTTAGGACTGTGCACTTATGCTTGCCAGTGCTCGTTCTCCTATAAATAAAAACATTAAACCATTTCTCTATCAGATATTTCCCATTAATGTAAAGGGAGTTGCGGGAAGCTTGGTGGTGTTGGTGAACTGGCTTGGTGCTTGGGCAGTTTCGTATACTTTCAATTTCCTCATGAGCTGGAGTTCCTCAGGTGAATAAAATTGTCAACTTAGCACCAGAAGGTGAATTGTATTTGTATGTATGCATTGTTTCAGGACTGACTCCGTTTAAAAATGTTTAAATTCTTCCAGGCACCTTCCTTATCTACTCTACATTTGCTGTGATGACCATCTTATTTGTGGCAAAATTAGTCCCAGAAACCAAGGGAAAGACACTAGAAGAAATTCAGGCATGCATCAACTCATAGGTGGAGCTAGAAGACCACAGTTTGGAGAGAATATTTTGAAATATCAATGTGATTTTGGCACAAGTTCTTCTCAGTTGGTTTTCAAAATTCAAGCTTAAACACTCCAGATTGATGATGAAAAACATGATTCATGTGACAGTGCACTCTCTGGTATCCCACAGAGGAAGCAAAAACTTAAGTATCTTCAAGTTGCCCCTACATAGGTATGTTAGCTTTTATAGTTAATAGAAGAAAGTAGTGGAGATATATAGCTTCTACCCAATTCGTTCAAATAAATTTCTAATTTACCTGCTGCATTGTAAGACTTGTATTATCTTGTGAAATAATGTAGCCTGTTGAAGCAGAGGGATTTTTCATTGTTAAGATTTGAATTTGGCTTTCACTGTTTCTTTTTTCTTTTCGTGTTCAATTTACGAGGAGAGGATGAATTATACGGGAGATGAAAAGTGCAAACGCTCTCCTTTCTTACCCTATCATATAAACTTGTAAACACGAAACACTTACAAAATTTTCATATAAATTTACTTAGAAATGAAAACTCTATTAGTTTATGAATCCAAATTATGTTTTCTGTATTGTACATTTTTTAATATAATTTATATTCAATTTTAATTACATATCTTTTCAAAATTTAAAAGAATTTAAAATCAATCATATAATTTTAAATTCAATTGAAAACAAAAATACTGGATTCATAAATCAACACACACGAATAGTCTTGGAATCAGGGTGGGATAGGTACGGGACAGCCTTGCTCAATTTTTTTTGCCCCGCCCCGCAAAGGGTCTCATTACCTCTTTGCGGGGCGGGGCGGGGCGGGGTAAAAAAAATTAAGCGGATCCAGTCCCGCTCCTAAATATTTATATTTTTACAATCATATTCCTATAATATTTATATTTTTACAACTTTGTTCCCCTGTAATATTTACATCTTTGTAAATAACTCTATTCTCAATTTTTCATCATATTATTTATAACTATGATCATTTTTTAACAATCTTAAAAATAATAAATCTTCAAACTAAAATCAAAATGGTTGTGTATTACCATTTGATTTTATTAGTAATAATGTTACATACTCTATTAGAAATAATGTTGAAAGTGTATTATTGCTTGTAAACTAATTAATTAACAATTTTTTAAATAGTTGATAACACAATTAAATAATTTTTTAATAGCATGTTGATTTAATTTCAATCTAATAATAGTAATAATATAATTGACATAACCAATTAATTAACATTATAAATATTTATAAAAACATTAATAATTTAATTAATTAATTTAAATTACGATAAATCATATATTTAAGGTTATAAAATTATTTTTATCATATTTCTATTTACATATTTAAAAAATAATATATTGATTATATTAAAGGTATATATTTTGAAAATAATTTTGTTAATATTGCAATAATTTAATTAGTACTTAATAATCTATATCAAAATTGTATATATTATACAAATTTAATTACTATAAAATACAAGTATTTTATTTTGTCATTATAACATGACTAAATTGATGTTAATATTCTAAAATATGTTAATTATTAATTAAAATATAACTTTTGTTAAAGTATTTGTATTATTTGTAAAATTATTAAAAAATTCACATATATAAAAAGTTTAATAAATATAACCTAAAAAATTTTAACAGTCCAAAAATTTTAAAAACTTATAAATATACCCGTAAATCTTACGAACGGGGCGGGGCGGGGCGGGCAATGGGTTCAAGAGGTTGGACCCAGACCTGAACCAAATTTTTTTGTTCTATACCCGCCTCAACGAGATTCCTGAGCGGGCAAGACCTGCCCCATTTGTCCGGTTCTATCGGAGCCCCGGACCCATCGGACAAAATGCCCAACCCTACCCATGAATTTTTTTCACTTCAATGCTTATTGAATATTTATTAGTATGTCAGCCTTTGCAGTTTGATATTTATCGGTCTGTTGGACACTAAAACTCAACAACAAATAGAAAAAAGCCTCTTGATCCGGTACTTTGTGGAATGTAGGTGATGGCATTCAAAATTTCGCAATCAACACACCACCTTTAGTTTGGGCGTGGTTCTGCAATTCTTTCTATTTAACTAAATAAAAAGCCGCGAGGTTCAAATGCGGCGGCATTTACGTCAGCAGTGACCCAAAAAAAAGAATGTTAAAGAAGCCAGAGCTAAGTCAAACGCCAGTGAGCCGCGCGTGGTTAATTTTGTAAACGTGAACGTGTCACTCTATCTTCCAGCCAACTCTGCTTGTCTCCTCGGTGCGCGTAGGAAACGAAGCGACTACAGCCATTCTTGTACTCTCCTTCACTCACGGAACTATAAAAAAATAACTCTCATTCATGCACTAGCACAACCCATTTTTACTTGAATTACCGTTGCATTGCAGCAAGCTCATGACTGGTTTTACCAATTAAGGTCAGAGTACATGAAATTCTTATCTGCTTTTGTGTTTGATTCTGAAGATTTTTCTATGTTATTTTTTTGGACTTCGAACACCTCAAGAAACTGGAAAGCCTTGAAATTTGTCATACCCTCCAGTTTGCATTGCTGAAGAAGATGGTTTTTTTTTAATATTTAAATCATTGTGGGTTTGTGGACTTTGGATGATAAAGTGCTCCTTTTTATGCCATAATTGTTGAATATTTGAATGACAGTTGAAGTACTTTTTTTTGTTTTTTTGTTTTATATGTTTGTTATAGTCAAAAGAGGGGGAATATAGCAGTGTGATTATTGTTTAATATCAAAATATCCGTCTTTCTTTGGTTTTATTATGATATTTTGTGTGTGGGTTTTAATTTGTTTGGTTAATAAAATTTTGTCAAAACTTTGATACACCAGTTATTATTGTGAGATGTTTCTTCGCGTGTGCGTGCCTGTGCCAGCTTCTGCTTCGGTTAATTCTCATAGAAAAAGAAAATTTATGATTGCTAATAATGGGCTGAACAATTTTTGTTTTAGTTGATTATCATTTCATTCTTGATTTATAGTTGTGTTTGTTTAGCTTTACTTGTTGTATAACGTATGAATAACTATTGTGTTTTAATTATAAATGTATGCATTTATTGACCAAAATCATTATAATTTTATTTGTAGGGTTTCTCAAGCCTATGCTTTAGATAGTGTTGGCGATTTCAAATTGAATTGTATAGTCTGTGTAAGTTTGCTTCGATATACAATGAGGAGGTCTGGCAAAGGTGATAAAAATTGTGATGATTCTGACGAACAAGATCCCTCCACCTGTTCTTCTTTAAGTCAACGATGCAATTAGCAATCTGATAGCCTTGATCATGAAATTGCTCAGCAAATAAAGCTTAGATCAGGGCCCCATAAACATTTAAGTCAGACTGTACCCGGCCGTTTGATATTACCAGTTTCGACCTTGAAAATGCTGGTTGGTCGAGAAGCAAATTATTCGGGTAGAGGAAGATTCTCGGCTGCAGATAGTTGTCATGTTTTAAGCCGATATTTGCCTGTTAATGGCCCTTTTATTTTAGACAGTCTGCATAATCCTGTATACATATCACAGTTCTCAGCCGATGGTTCGCTTTTTATTTCAGGTTCTCAGGTGCAAATTTCACAACCTTTGGCTTGGTTTAACATAGCGATCCTCATCTGTCAACCTGTTAGCTGTCTTATAAAGGAAGAAGAAGTCTCTATGGCCTTACTTTCTAACTCTATATATATTCTCTGAAACAGGGAAGCCACATTAGGATATATAATGTGGATAAAGGGTGGAAAATTCAGAAGGATGTTCAAGCCAGAAGCTTGAGATGGACAATTACTGATACATCCCTTTCACCAGACCAACGATTTCTTGTAAGTATGTGATTTACTAAAGACAAGAAAGTATGTTGCTGTATGATCAAAATGGGAGTGAAATTTATTATTGAAGAGAGATTGTTCAGTCTTGTTAAGGCACGTTTGTTCGGTCAGATGAAGGATGGGTTTAGGCCTTTATTGTTCCATCTTTCTCACCCAATTAATGATGCAGTTGAAAGCTCAAGCAACAAACAGATTGTGTTAATTTCTTGAATACTTAGTTTGGCTGCTTTAAATATGGTAGTTATGCAAATACATTGCTGTTGTTTTGGGTCCTTGATTATATATTTATATCAATGACAATCGTTCTTAGAGCTCAACTTAGCATTCTCTTTTGTGGATGGACTTGTTATCAGCAAACTATCTACTTTAATCTGATTCCTTTTTCTTTGTCAATTATTTTCAATTTGGCTGTAAACTTTGCAGGTTTATTCTAGTTTATCTACAATGGTTCATATTGTAAATGTTGGATCTGGTGCGACAGAATCACTTGCAAATGTTACGGTACGTGCCACAAATTCTTGATTGGCATACCAAATAGTTTAATCAGTCCTTTTATGTTTTGTGGAAGTATGTGGATTCTATGTGCCAACTAGAGTCCAAGATTTGTCATGTTTATTATTTTAGCTTCAGCATGTGGACTCTTATGAATTATGGACGCTTTTAGAATGCTTCTATGTTGTGAACAAAGATTGGAGAAGTTGCATTCTGCTTCCAAATAGCATAAGCTAATATGACGTCTTTTCTATTATTCTGTATGTGTTATGTATTTTAATGTGCTTTCAGTTTATTTATTATCGGTTGAATGTGTGTGCACTGGTCTCTATATATACTCAGTTCTATTAAGTGGCCTAAAAAATTGAAAGCTCAAATCCGTGCCCTCTTTTCTTTACCTTTGGATGCTTGGGGTGAACTACTGCCTGTTTGTTCATTACTGAAACAAAGAACTATCAACCATGTAATTTTTTCTTGTGAAATATTGCTTCATAATTAAGTTCTTTTTTGCTGCAGGAAATACATGATGGTTTAGATTTTTCTGTTGATGGTGATGATGATGAGTTTGGAATCTTCTCAGTAAAATTTTCAACTGATGGTCAGGAGCTTGTTGCCGCAGGAAGTGATGATTTTATTTATGTGTATGATCTCCAGGCAAATAAGTGTAGCCTTCGAATTCCTGCACATGAGGTATTACACCCACTTATTATAATAAGACATCAAATTATTGGTCCCTAATATAGGACATACACTTGTTTTGGAGATTTATTGATTATCTGTCAAGTTACATTTTACAGCACCTCTTCACAGAAAATTGTCTTACTGAGTGGAGGGCATTTGGGGTATTTGAAACGGCTAATAAGTGATGAAAGTAGCTGTCTATCAAAAATTTTATCTATGTTGGATAGATACGAACTATCATAGTACATGCTCTCAAATGTCTATTTTCTCATAAACTGCTCATTTTATCAAAGTTTTGGACTTGATTGACTGAAAAGGTGCCATTGAAAAGTGTACTTTAACATTTTGCTGCTTCTCTTTGAAATCGGTTACAAGGTTTGAGCTTTCAGATCCTTTCTTATGATAATTATATGGTTCCATGTATGTGATGTAACATTTGATTACTTAAGACTTTTTTCTTCATAAGGTTTATTTAGAAATCAGATGTTTGCTATGGGATCACTTCTTTGAATAACGAACTTTATGTGATTCTATAATCTGCTTGTTAGGAAAGTTCTATGATTTATCATTTTTTTTTTCTTTCTTTTCCTCCTTTCTTTATATTCTTCTCACAGAAGATGTATGGTGCTCACTAAATAACCAATGAATTGAATTCAATGTCTGCATCTGTTCTTATTTAAGTAGATGAATTTGAGCAGTCTATTAAATTCTAGACTAGCAATTGTCTAATGAAGTGGTATTTGCTTGGATGTGATTTAAGATGTTTCGAGTTAATAAAATCCATTTTGCAGTCTGATGTTAACACAGTTTGTTTTGCGGATGAAAGTGGCCATGTCATATATTCTGGAAGTGATGATAGCCTATGTAAGGTACTTTATTTATTACCTCAGCCTGCATCTTCTAGGAAATAGGATTCATTATTCATAAGTATTGGAATTCTTATCTTACCAATTAGCTCGTTTAGGTGTGGGACAGACGCTGTGATGTAGGACAAATTAGGAATAAATTAGGGATTTTAATTTTGATTTTAGGGATTTTAATAAATTAGGGATTTTGACTATTATTAGGGATTTTGACTTCCTAAATTGGGAGTAATCCTAATTTGAGTCATTTTTCTAAATTAATAGTTTACTATTTTACTTAGGATTTAATTTTGGTATTTTCTAGTTAAATTAGGATTATGATTCTATTTCCTAATAGGATTTTATTTCCTAGTAGAACTAGGCTTTAAGGTCCTATAAATAGGAACCTTTAGTCATGTTATTTTCAGATTTGGTTGTTATTGTTTTTTTGATCTTTTAGTAAAAAGATTATTTTTTCCTCAATTTTCACTTTACTTCTTCCCCAAATTTCTTCTATTATTTCTCCCCTTTCCTCCGTCTACATCTCCCTCCCTTTCTGTTAATTTAAGGAACCCCGTTCCTCATCAATTGGTATCAGAGCGTGGTTTTAATCCTCTCTTACACTATTTATCCTTTAATTTTTGCTCAATCCATAAACCCTAAAACCTCCCACCACCATCAACTTATTTTACCCCAATTTCATCTTCCATCACCCCTTTAAAAAAAAAAAAAAAAAGTTACTGTTCATCCGCGCACTGTTCACAGCGAGTACTGTTCATCGGACGTACTGTTTATCACACACTGTTCACGGACGTCACTGTTTACCGCGGATACTGTTCATCAACAGCACATAATTCGAAGCAAGAAAAATCAAACTGAAGACCCTAACATGTCTGAAACCTCAGTCCAACAACCTGAAATATTAGAAACAGTCCGGCTTGTAAACGTTCGGGTTGATGCTTTGGAAAATAAGATGGAAGAAATATTAACAATTGTAAAAGCTTTACAAGCTTCCTTTCTTAAAATACATGGCCCTAATTTGGAGTCATCCACCAAACATAGGAATCAAGAGATCTTGGGTGCAACTCCTAAGAACCATGAGGATGAGTGTGATGATTCTAGTGGAGATGATGAAGCAAGCGAGATTGATCTTGTAGATGGGCATGAATCTAGAGGTGATATTGAGATTGAGGGCAAGATGATTCCTAATGATGTTGTGGAGCCTACATGTGAAGAATCTAGAGATGATATTGAGATCGAGAACAAGATGAATTCTAATGCTGATGTGGAGCCTATATGTGAAGAATTTTATGAAATCATTCAAAAAGTTGATTTCATAGGTTGTGATTCATATTTAGGTTCTTCTATTCCTATCATTGGGTCAACGGTGAAGTCTTCTATCAGGTCAACGGTCAAATCTTCTATTGGAATTATTGTTGCTCTAACAATATTGAAGGCCGATGAAGCATCAATAATTTTTCTATCATGTGTGCTTCTAATATTGGATCATCATGAAGCGAAGATTTGGATTGACGACTTTCCAATGATCATGCAAGATAAGTCGTGGCGTTTCCTCGTGTATTGGCAATTTCCTCCTTGACAACTCGCCAGGAGTCGAGTTTTTTCAAGAGGGAGAGAATTGATGTAGGACAAATTAGGAATAAATTAGGGATTTTAATTTTGATTTTAGGGATTTTAATAAATTAGGGATTACTATTATTAGGGATTTTGACTTCCTAAATTGGGAGTAATCCTAATTTGAGTCATTTTTCTAAATTAATAGTTTACTATTTTACTTAGGATTTAATTTTGGTATTTTCTAGTTAAACTAGGATTATGATTCTATTTCCTAATAGGATTTTATTTCCTAGTAGAACTAGGCTTTAAGGTCCTATAAATAGGAACCTTTAGTTATGTTATTTTCAGATTTGGTTGTTATTGTTTTTTTGATCTTTTAGTAAAAAGATTATTTTTCCCTCAATTTTCACTCTACTTCTTCCCCAAATTTCTTCTATTATTTCTCCCCTTTCCTCCGTCTACATCTCCCTCCCTTTCTGTTAATTTGAGGAACCCCGTTCCTCATCACGCTGCTTTATTACAAGAGGACAAGCAGGTGGGGTTTTGGCGGGTCATCTGGAAGGCATCACTTTCCTTGACAGCCGCAGAGATGGGCGGTATTTAATTTCAAATGGAAAAGATCAGACTACCAAACTCTGGGATATACGAAAGATGTCATCTAATACCACAGAGTATGTCTTCTGCAGTCTACGGTTTATGTCTTCTTTACCAGATGTAAACTTTATTTCTTGTGTATGCGTAACTTTTTTCCTTTGATTTTGGAGTTACAACGATGAAGTAACAAGACACTGTTGCAAATTTAGCTCATTGGAGTGACTAATATTTGGTCACGCTTAAACATTTCTTCACACTTTATTTCTTGTGTATGCATAACTTTTCTCCTTTGATTTTGGAGTTACAACTGTGAAGTAACAAGACACTGTTGCAAATTTAGCTCATTGGAGTGACTAATATTTGGTCACACTTAAACATTTCTTCCACCCTCTTTTTCTAATATCTGTATCTTATTGTTAAACAGTACTCGATTTTACGGAGATAGTGGTTGGGATTACAGATGGATGCCATATCCATCCCAATCGAGAGCTAGGAAACATCCTAATGATCAATCATTGGCTACCTATAAAGGACATTCGATTCTGCGTACTCTGATTCGCTGTTACTTCTCCCCAGATTATAGGTAACCCTGTAACTTCATATTTTACTAATAGTGGACCCTTGTGCGCTTGCACGTGTAAACTTTTGAAGATGTAGGTCATGCTTTTGGGAACTTTAGTCTCAAGTCTGCACTATTAATCTGGCTTTGTTGTTATGAGCACACAGCTGAATCTATTCGTTCTTACTAGCCATGATGACTTAAAAATCCATTTACTTTATGTTTGTGCATTGGGAGTTGAGGTGTTTGGTAATTGAAAAGTAAATTTTCAGAGATAGATTAAAATAGCTATTAAAGAAATCTGGCTTACCAAAGTGCCTGACTTTCAGTGATTATTTTGAAGTCTTTCAGTCTTCAAATATTTATTTTTTAGATCTGAAATTTGCTGATGATTTAAACTATTGACTTGAGGTTGGTTTTCAAGACAGAGCGTTCTGATCGACCAGAGATCTGTTTGTTTACGTTAGTTTGGTTGGACTGATTAGAAGGGTTTGAATTTTGAATCCAAATTCGGCATTTAGAGCTGATCCAGTTTCCTCTTTTTGAATCTTTTGATTTTTCTAAAATTTTATAATCACAATGGGGATTGATCTGCCTTTGGCTTGAATTTGAATACCAAATTGTGTGATGCAGTACTGACAATTTCTAAGACATTTATTAATGCTTATTTTATAAAACTGTTGTTGCAGCACTGGTCAAAAGTACATCTACACTGGATCTAGTGATGGTTTTGTTTATATTTACGATCTGGTATGTTCACAAATATACTATTCATTTCTCTCATATAAGATTATCTTTGTCTAATGACATTTCTTGAAATAGTTAAAGTGCCTAATCAGGGAACTCAAACAAAATTATTTTTGCTTTGCCTCTCCCTTGTGTGGGATGCATTGAAAGGATGAAGATTCATCTGTTGCAAATTTCATATTTGGAAATATTTGGAGGAATTAAACTACATTGGTTTCATGACTAGGTATTGTTATGTTCTTGGACAGGTATACATGTTTAAGAGTTTAATGGATGTAAAACAATAGGAAAAGTTGTTTGATATGAAATCGAATTAACCCCGAATGAATTACATTAGGTTCATAGCATAGCTAATGAGCTGGATGTCGTGGAGACTATCCTCCAAAGTAAAATGGTATATCATATCAAACCATCAGTTTGTGAAGGTTTATGGAGAAGTATATATAAAGAGATACGTTTTTCCAAAATATTTGATTCCAGCATTGATACTAAGCATAGAAACTGGTTGTAATGTTTGCAATTCCTGTATATGCTACTATGAAGAATTTGGTATTTGATTCTTTCTAGGTGAGTGGAGCTCAAGCTGCAAGGCTTGAAGGACATGGTGCTCCTGTTAGAGATTGTAGTTGGCACCCTATCTACCCAATGCTTGTCAGCTCCTCATGGGATGCTAATGTTGTAAGATGGGAGTCGTCTAAGACGGGAAAACGGGTACAATTTAAGCGCGGTGCAGGCCGGAGGAGGTTTCGTTTCTGAGCATGAAGATGACCGGTGCTTGTGTACAATTTGATTAGTGCCATGATGTTCACATTCATATGGTTCTATGGTTTGTTCTACTGTTGCTGCCTTAGCAACTTGGTACATTTACAGGTTTCCATTTCTGTTTGGTGGCAACTGTACAGTTTACGTAGATAGCCCTAATAAATTGTTTACCTCAGCTGCATATGCATTAGAATTATGCTGAAGCCTGCTTTGCCCTTTGAATTTACTAATTTCTTTCACCACGCCATGGCCATGCTGCAATGAAAAATTTTTATACCCAGCATTAGGATATCAATATTCCAATACAAATGTGTATTTCTTGTCAAATAAAATCGGCCAAGAATAAATATAACATTTAAAGTGATTAACATATTTTTTGAAGGGTTTCTGATAGCTTTCAGAAACATATTAGAAATTTAAGATGTTTGCTTCAAAATCAAAGAATTTCCACTGTAATTTAAGTTTTAATGATAAATAATAAGTCAAAAATTACTGAACTAAATATTAAATAAAAAGAAACTAAAATCTAACTTGTTCCTTCAAATCAATTGAAAATAAAAGTTGAGTAAATTAGGTTAGGGTGATCCTATAAATTGCACTTAATAACGTAATTAACGAATAATCCGTTAGATGAGACAAAATCAAATGGGTCCGTCCCTCCATCTTTCGCTGACGTGGCAAAATCAAGGCCATCTAAACCACTCTTTAACTTCCACGACAATACATTGCAATACGACCTCGATTAATAATTGAGCAGCTTCACTCCCAAATGAAATCATCAAAATCAAACGAACACAAACAGAGGAGAAAGAGAAATGGCGACATCATCAACAACAGCACGGGTTTCGTTTCGCATAGTGATGGCTGGCCTCGTCATCCTCGTGCTCTTCTATGTCGGTCGGCCCCTCTACTGGAAAATCTCTGCCACCGTTCAAGAGATCCGTGAAAACAAGCGCACCGTCAAACAAGGTTTCATTTTTCTTCGATCACAGTACTTCTAATGTTTTCTGTTTCTTTTTTATTTTTTATTTTGGTTAAAAAGTTTTGTTCTTTTAATGTTTCAGGCATAACCCAGATTGTGTTCGAGGCCCAGAAGTCGGTGGGGTGGTGGAACTTCGACTCGGACTCGGGAGATCGGGGAAAGAGAGTCAGTGTCACTCGTCGGCTTCTCTTTTAAACTTTCTTTTATCTCCTAATTAAGGTAGATTATGTCGGAATATGTGTTATTCATATGAATACATCTTGGATATTTTTAGATTAGTGTTTTGAGGTTCCTTTGTAATGTTCAATGTTGCATGCATGTAATAGTTCGAGGGGATTTGTTTCAGAGTCTGCTACAATGCAATTGATGTTAATTAGAGTTATGATGGTATTAATAATGCGAAAATATGATCAAACTATGTAATTATCTTTTTTACAATGTTGGAAGTTGGACTAGTTCTTTCTTTTTGTTCATTGCTTTCAGGTTTTTGAACAAGGTTTGCCCTTGTTACTGTTGGCTTATGGGAGCCAGCGTCATCACCCTTCTACTTGAAGATGCACCCAAAAGTATGGGGCAATTGTGGGAGGACTAGCTTCGTCCACCTGTGGGTGATATAAGGATGGCAATGTGAAGCAGCTCGTGTTCATCTGGCTGCATTACTGACAACTTTTTGTTACCTTGTGCCTTTCCCTAATTACTTAGCTTTTAAGGATTGGGTTTTAACACCTTTTTCAAACAGTTTGGATCAGAGTTAGTAGCTATGAAATATTATTGTTGAATAGAAGACTCTAGTCAGCTTCAAGGAATTTCATCGTTTAAACTAAGGATATTTTAGAGCACTGTCATTGGTTACCGGAAGTATTTGATGCATGTGATGAGATTTCATGCTTTCTGAGTCTGTTCATTTTGTGGAGAGAAGCTGCGTTTAAATTCTAATGACATTGGAAGGTTTGAGAAAACTGAAGTTTCCATTATATTTGTGTCTTTGATATCAGTCTTGTCCATGGCTTGACATTGAGATGTTGGGAATAAAACGTTGGCCTTCCTTTCAGGTTCTGTGGTGATTGCATTCTTGTATAGTTTGGTTGTTAGCACTCCTGCATTGACAAGAGCAATTTTTTTTTTCTTTCCTTAGCGGGAAATGCTCCATATTGTCATTCAGTGGTTTTTTATAAAGCATGGCCCCTTTCCTATTTGGCTTTTTCCTTGCTGTCAGGGTTGTAACTGTTCTTTCATGCACGGAGTAAAATAACTTCACCTTTCTTGGTGAACATTCAATTTTGTGTTTCAACTTGAAACTTTGCCGACTATATAAGCCTGAAATTGCAAGTTTATTATTGAAATATTTATCCATCTTAGTTGTTAATTGAGTTATATTTTGATTTATAGTATTTCGAGATGTGACATTTTCTCTATTCATAAGTGGGGGGGAGCTGTGAATTGATTAAGGGTCTAATCTTCGTGTTGTATTTGCTGATTTGAGGACTCTTTTACCATGTCCTTCTCAGCACCCTATTATGAGGGTTTTTTTTTTTTTTTGGGTTCCCTTTCTTTCCTTGAGCTGTCATAACTAACTCACATTCAGATATAATTGTGGACGGCTTGAGAAATGGTTAATAAATTTTACTTTAATCAACATATTTCAATTTCTTCTCTAAACAAGAAGAAAACAAGTTAGATAGCTTCTGTTCTTTCTTCCAATCCTTCCTCTTCAGTTTATTGAAACCATGTGTCTAAGGTCTCTAACCGTCTATTGCTGAAATTTTAAGAATATCGCTTTAAAGCCTCTTATCTGACAAATAAAATAATAATAATATTAAAAAGTAAAATTTTGAGCTTGTCCAAAACCAGCTAACTTACGCAAAAGGAAACCTCAATTTCCTTGGTTATGAGAGTGATTTCAATTTTATGTTAATAATCCTTTTATCGAAAAAGCCATATTCTTTTCAGATTGGAAAAGAAATGCTGTCATATGTCATTTTCATCACCTGAAGTTGCATTATGCTTCTCAACTTCCACTGCTTACGGCACTCCTCTCTGCTAACAGAAATCTCCTTCTGTTTCGTTGTTGCTCAGGGCATTTGTATTGCGAGTGCACATTTTGAAAGTCCTATCATTGAATCCTAGAGATTAATTTTCTGCATCAAAAGATGTATATTAGCCTGAGCGCTGAAAACCGTCCTTGAAGACGGAGGACAATGCAACTTTAACGTGCCTTGACCCTTACCATCCATTAATTTTCCCACCGATAATTGATTTGCCGTGGTTGATATTGTTGCACACAATCTCACTCATTGCCCATTGGGCAGCCTTATCCTGTATTCTATTGTTCCGTGATCATCTTGTCAATACAAGATCATTTAAGAGTCCTGGATGAGAAGCATGCCCCTTATTTTTATTCATAGAAAAAATGGACTGCAAATTATGTTAATGTCTGTCATTAATTTTGTCTTTGGTGTTCAGATAAGTCCAGTTAGTTTTGGCAGATTGGTGATTGAAGAGAGGAGAGCACGCAAGGGATCTCATTCAATAGTTCCGAGTCCCTTCCCTCTCTCTGTATGCTATTTTGTCTACACCTTGCTATGATCAACTTCAATTACATCTCATTTTGGAATTAGGCCTAATTCCAGTCCTAACTTATTTGTCAGAACTTAAATTGAGAAAACGAATTCTCTATCCCACTACACTTTAATGCAAATCTAACCAGCTTGAGAGTGCATTCGGAAGTATCTTTTTGGTCACCAAAGTAAGGCATTGTCTAGTAAAATTTTTGTAATGTTTGACCATAATAAATATATATATGTATATTTCATAAAGTTTTTTATACGAGACTCATCAGGCTTTTTGGTGTCATAGGGGGAGTCTTTCGATGTTAGTAAATAAGTGAGAACCATTATGATATCGAATAGAGAGTCTTAGATGAGATAGACATATCTATAATTGGTATGTTTATATAATTTTGAATATTTTTTATCTTTTAGTACTAAAAAATGTTGTGAGATATTTCTATCACCAATGTTTGCTTTTTTATGTTGTGTGGCACTTTTACTTGCGATTTCGGCCGGCAAAAGCACTTGAAATGTTTAATAAGTGTTTCTTCAGAAAATGTTTCTCCACAAAATATTGCAAAGTCAATTGGAGGTAAAGAAAAGTAAAGCTGGGGCGGGCCTCAAGATCTCACACAGTTAAAAGAAATGTTGGTCCAACTTGGGTGATGGATGATCCTATTCATCAAACTAAACTATTGATGGCCCTCTACTCCAATAATTCATGGCGGAAGGAATATTCTTAACTTGTCAATTGAATTGAAAGTCCTAAGTGAAGATTCTCGCAAGGGGCCTTTTACACGTCAAAAGGAGGACCCAAGCCAAGATTGGGTAAACAATTGAGCAACTTTCAACGAGTGAAGTCACAAAACCAAATTATTTGCTCTTCAGAAATGATGCCATAGCTTACTCAAACTCTTGTGAGGACACCTACCACCTAACTACACCACTTTCTGCTTCTAGGTATAGGCATGTGGCTTTGCTTTCCCTTCTGTTTGGGGCCAACCCAACACAAACACACCCGACCCCACTCACTTCCTTTCATCACCAACCAAAAAGCACTTCTGACTCGAGTTTGAGTTGATAACTGACCTTCATTCATCCACATATCCTTATCTATTAACACATTATTTGCCCTCCAGGAATCTATCTCCGTATTCTACATTGTACCCTAGCCTTCAATTGATTGGCCTTGCGTTATAATTATGGGTTGAATATTATTCAACTGAGGCCCCATTGTGTCAAGGATATCATTCTCCTATTGCCTAACATATATACAGAATTGATTAACACGACAGAGGAAATGAAAGCTGAGAAGAAAATGATATGATATAACTAAAAAAATATCTGAAGCGTTCTCTACTTCAAAAAATTTGGTGTGTGTCTTCTTTAAAACACTCTGATTTTATAAAAAAAAATTTTCAACTCATCATTAGTCATTTAAATTGTTTTATTTTGAGATTGACAAATTTGTTTTCATTCTTGTTACTTTATTTTTATTTTTTGAGCACATGATAAGAGCGTTAAGAGAATGGTTAGTGTTGGTCCCTCCTCTGATAGTTTAAGCTTTTGAAGTAGGTGGTCGTATTTGGTGTTTGTTGTCTCTCCTCTTATTCAGAATTTCGGTTTCGACTAAATTTGATCACCTGGTTGCATTTGGTACTTATTGTCTCTCACTCTCTATCTGAATTTGTGTTTGTGCTAAATTTGGTCATGTTATACGTGACTGGAAGTGATAGCTTAAGCTTTTGAAATAGATGGTTTTTGGAGTAGGTGGTTTCTTTACAAAGAGTTCAAACATTTAGATGGCACCTTATTAAAAACACTTTGCATCATATATATTTTTTTCCAACACATTATTTATTTAAATATTTGTATTTTGAGATTGGCAAATTTTGTTTTCGTTCACCATAGTTTATTAATTTCAGCACATGATAGGAGTTCAAACATTTAATAGGTGCTTTCGTCAAAGCAATTTGCATTTTATAAAATATTTTTAATAATTTAAATTGTTTTATTTCGAGATCGACAAATTTTGTTCTCATTCACATTAGTTTATTTTGATTTTTAAGCACATGATAGGCACCTTCTTAACAACTCTTTGCATTTTATAAAAGTATTTTCCAGCACATTCATTAGTTATTTGAATTGTTTTATTTTGATATTGACAAATTTTGTTCACATTCACGTACTTAGCTTATATTGAACAAAAGATATGAGTCTAATACATATCATGTGAAGGTTTTGTAAAATTATCTATATTCTCTGTCACAAGAAACTACTTCGATGTTTCGTAAAATACAATTAGAAGTACCCTCTTCATACAAATTTATGAATTTATATGTAAGAAATTTAGAAAAGTCAATGATATTGGTATGGGCTATCAGATTTTGACATGATTTTTGCACTGCATACTGATAAACTTTGCATTTTATAAAGATACTTTTCGACATATTATTAGTCATTTCAATTGTTTTAGCTTGATGAATTCAATAGTCATTTGAGTTTGGAGATATTTTTGCACTGCATACTGATACCATTTTGGGTTGGAGCTCTTGTTGTTATTATTATTGTTATTTTATGTTCTGAGAAAATTATTATATTAGTATTCTCTGCAAGAAAAAAAAATAATAAAATGGTATTTGATTGTATTAATCTAAAGATCATTAATTGTCGCTCTTATTCACATTAGTTTATCTTGAGCACATGATAAGAATTTAATATATATGATTTGAAATTTCCGTAACACATGTGCAAGTTGTAATAAGAAACTACTTAGATATTTCACAAAATATACATGAAAGGTATTTCTTGATAGAAATTTAAGAAGTCATATATAAGAAAAGTCAATAACGATAATGATGGGCTACCAATTTATTATGAATAGGGACCATATACAAGTATGAATCGATAAAGATTTGATTAATAATCGAGTATTTGACTTGTCTAATTCAGAAGATCCTGTGCCCATGATGTCATTTTTATTCATTTCAAACTAAATACATAATGAAGCCAACATAATTGATTATCCAATCACGATTATAAAAATGTGAAAATTTTCCAAATTTAACTTACTATAGTATTCTTCCTATGAGAATTTAAAGCCAATTAGTTGGCAGTACTAGGTAGCATAAAATTATAAGCTTTTCAAGTGTTTGGTGATAAGCCCTAATCGTGGATGGGCACATCTTCTTTTACGTGTCCAAATAGCTCATAATTAAGGGGGAAAAAGATAGAGGTTTGACCATAAAAAAGAAAAAGAAAAAGGAAAATAAAAAAAACGATGCATTAGTGGCACAAAAGGAAAGCACCTTTTAGTGCAACCCAAAGCTGCAAATAAATAGTTTCTATAATCTTCCAATCACTTTTTCTGCTATGGCTTTTAATCCTTTTTCCACATTCTACTTATCCAATATGTTTAAAATTGCACTTTTTCATCTCCACCACCATTGAGAAAAGGAAAGTGGGGCTCAATCCCAAAACCCATTAAAGCCAAATGCTCATTCAATTGTAGGGAAACAAGATCTTACCATGGTGGCCTACCCCCTCTTTTTTTAATTTCTACCACCTTGGTTTTGGGGATGTCAAATTGTCACATTCATTTAATTGAACCCAAACCCTTATTATAATAATTATTATTGTTTTAGCCCACTTGATATCATAGTCAGAAAACTATATAACTAGAGCCAATTAGATGAGCAAAAAATTGCATTATCCCTTTGTTGTGTGATGATGAAATGCATTTGATTAGTTGAGAATGCAACTATTGATGAATGGATCTTTCTTTCTTTTAAGGAGAGTTGACAATCTAAACAAAATTTAAATATGTGGCCTTTACTTGCTTTTGCTTACAATCCATGTGGTCATATAATATTCACATTTGAAGATTCTCTCACCTATGCTGTGCGGCTATATATGCCTCCCCTCTAATGAATGGTCAAAGTCCAAGATAACAAAAGTTACCCATTTACATTGTTTTTTAATTTCGAGCATTCTGCTTCCTTCTTGACCGCTTGCTTTCATCCATCATCGATTCCTCTTTTAACTCAAAATACCCATTAAAAATAAATTAATTATACAATTAATTTGATTATATTATTCACAATCAAGATGAAAAGGCCACGCACAAGAAGGCTTTACTTATTTGCACATATTCCAACCGTCAAAACCGACGAAAAACTACACTGCGGGCCTATCGGCTGCCTTTGGGTCATTCTTTCGCCAAACGACAATCCACGTTGGAGCAAAACGACATATTTTACGTAGGAACGCATTTGCAAAGCCAAACTTTGCTTTGAAATACTGAAACAAAACCATTTTTTATACACATCTGGCACTCTTTTTCAAATCATACTTGAACACGTATTACCACGTGGACTCCTTGGCTTCCCGTCTTTTCATTAAAATTTACGAACAGTTGTAGTTGAAGAGTCACTTTCCTGGGATTGGTCTAATGACTTTCTTTGCCACCCATTTGGCATTAGCTTGCCACCCTTTTGTCTTTCTCCTTTTGTACCTCCATTCTCCTCTCAAAAATTTTTTTTTTTAACCATTATATTTCTACTAGTAACATCTATATGGTTTCATTCATAAAAATTGGTTCAATATTTTATTATTAACCAAAACTAGCTTATATTATTCTATTATTAATACGCAAATCTTAAAAAGAAATCGTAAAGATAAAGAAAGGTTTGAGTGTGAGAATAAAGAACGACAATATTTACTTAATCAGATTTTTTGTCTCGTATATAATTTCATGACGCATAATAACTTTGATGATAAATTAGATTAATGATTCCCCTCAATGGTGGCAGATCTAGATGTAACATGGACAACACAATCTTGTTGATGTGCCGTGTCAAGATCTCAAAGCCGATCTTGTTAGGGAATTAATATAAACACAGACAAGTTGTTTTATCTCCTGGTCTGGCAATTAGAGTCAAAGATATCTCAGCATGGATCCCACAACCGGGCATAAGCAGTGCATGTAAATGTTATCTTTACAATTAAATAAGATTTGGAAGGAAAGGAACCAAGCCATTGAGAATACATGTTCCCATAAAGTGAACAGTTCACTCCAATCTTCTCTCTATCCATTATTCACAAATCACAGGCCACACAGTTTGAATAGAGACCAAGAGTTCCTCTAACTTGCACCTAGCAGAGACCATGAAAAAGTCAGAGAAAAAGAAAATGAATGTTGTAATGATCATAATAATGAGGGGAAAGAATGATCAACAGAAAATACCATCAAAAGTCAAAGCACGCCAAGGAGAAAAAAGATTTAAATATATTGAGGGTTTAAGCACTAATATTATTTTCACATAATCTCTATTAATGGCTTCTGTGTGCTTGTAGTGGGAGACCCAACAAGCACAAGGAGAAGCACATTAAGAATATATTATATTAGTGTTTGATGATGGTTTTCTTATACCTCTAATCATTTGTGTTGAGAAGATTTAAAGTCTAATAAACCATTAATGAACAATGGACGGATTCTAGCTAATCCACAAGCGATTCTTTCTTTCTCAAAAACTTTATATTGTAATGCCACTATCTGTACTTTCTCAACTGCTTTCCTTTCAAAGTTCAACAATTTTTATATATATTACTTCCCTCTTATGGAGTACCATATGCTCCATATATTTCAATTTTAATAGATTGTCTTTTCATCTTCTATCTCAAGCTACATACCAAAAAGTGCATATATTAAGATAACCAAAAACCGGTTTGATCATCTATATATAAAAATATATATAAGGTTTGATTGAAATAGGTCTCGTTAATTATTTAAAAAAATGTTACCCTCATAAATTCAGTATAGTTAAATAACTGGCTAGGGAGGGAATAACAGATAATAATAAACGAAAAGGCACATGCAAGTAAAAATTAGGCAAAAATAGTAAGCTAAGCTATGACATAAGATGTTCGTTTACTGCAATATATTTATCTCAATAAATGATTAGATAAATAAATAAAAGCAAACATGGGGCTGGTGACATAATCTGTTTGACTAGTATTCAGGAACCATTTCAAGATGCTATAACAGCACCAAGGATTCTTCAAAATCATTCGTGATATAATTTTATATAATTATACTTTCATCTCACTCTCTAAATCTTTTGCAATATTTAAAAGTCCAAGAATCTTGATCCTGTACTAGTTATAACCAAGACGTAATATTGCATCTTAATTGTCTCATCTTCCCCGCTATACTGACGGTATAGTCTGCGCTTTTATCGCTTCTTCATGTGCTTAAATTTTATTCCATAATTTTTATATAAATAACTTTAAGCATTTTGCTGTTCATTCAATTCATCTCTATTCTATCCAAGAAGGTTCTTTATTCTGTGTTTCCTTTTCTGTCTCTTTATATTCATTTTGTTAATCTTTGCATGATTGGTTCCCGCTACAGGAATGAGTTGATTGTACATAGCATTTGCTTTGGTTTTTTTAATAGCCTGGAGGGAAAGCATTAATTTCTGGGCCGTGACTGGAGCTGAGAAAATGTTGTGTCAGAGGAACTTTTGGGTGGATTTAACGTTGATCATAGCACTTGTTTTACTTGGAGCTGATTTCTACACTGCAGAGGGTAGGCCACAAAGGATTCTTTTGGATACCGATGTCGATACTGATGATTTCTTTGGTCTCTTGTACCTGTTGAAGCTTAACAGATCAGAATTTGAATTGGAGGTGAATTAAGTTTTCTCTTTTAATGCTCTGCTAATGTACTTTTTCATCTTTTTGACTCATAAACGCCTTTATATATGAAATATTAACTCAATGATCAAGACAGTTGTTTCTGCTGTAAGCTTATGACAGCAAAAGCTTACCAAACTTCTGTTTTATCAGATCAATTCAATGAAATTTAATATTTTTTGATGCATATTTACTTACAAGAGTTTCAGACTTTCAGTTTTACCCCTTTTAGTCTTATATCAATGAGTCGAGGCCAAAGCTGTTTCATAATTTTGATTTATAGTTCATTACTATTTACTGTTAACTAATGTTGGAGCGTAATGATTGTGACATTTATGTCCTGATGAAATTTACTGTTAAGACCCCTGCTTTTTAAGGATTCAACCATAACTTGTCCATTCAGGATCTTCATTCCAGTACAATGCAGACATGTTTGCAAATAAGCAGTTTGATTTCTGGCAATCCTGAGCATCTTCTTAGGATTGCGATTGCGAGTAATCGTGGTACTTCTATTTCCTTGCTGTGCAGGCAATCACCATCAGCACAAATGCATGGACTAATGCAGGCCATGCGGTGAATCAAATTTATGACCTTCTTTACATGATGGGCCGTGATGACATCTCTGTTGGAGTGGGAGGTGAAGGTGGAATTTCAGAAAATGGAACCATATTCCCAAATGTTGGTGGATATCTTCCTATAATAGATCAGGTGCGTATTAGTACTCTTTAACTCACTCCCTCCCAATATCTACTTTCCAGAATGCGTTTCTTCTCAATTTTGATGAAAGGTCTAACTCGTAAAAATGCTATGTTATGTCATTGTTTACCGTGAAGGATAACATACTTTTGTATCCATTATGAAATTGTTTCTGCATTGTTTTTTTTTTTTTTGGTTCCTTTTCGTGAGTAAATTGTGCATGTTTATATCCTGTAAATTGTTTACATCAGGGCACCACAACAGCCGGATATTGCAGATACAGACAAGCTATACCCGTAGGTCTTGGAGGAAGATTAGATATTGATACTAACTTTGGCATACGAAAGGGGTTCCTTCCACAGGTACTAAATTGTATGCTAAACAGAACCTTCGCTTCTACAAGTAAATGCAGTAACTAATATCATTTTCCATATGCCGATTGTAAATGATGTCGAATAGCAGCCCAGGAAGCTTAGAACTGAATCTTTCACTTGCCTTTTGCAGTCAATGTGTCTCGTCTTTGGTGACAGTCTATTCTCATTTGACAAACAAACAAATGCTGATTATTTTGTTAATGAAATAGGGCAGCAGGAAGTATTCTCCTCTTAGACAACCTACTTCTCAGCAAGTGTTGATTGATAAAGTATCAGAAGGTCCTATTACTCTAATTATTATAGGAGCTCATACAAATGTTGCCATTTTCCTTATGAGTCATCCACATCTAAAGAAAAATATTGAGCACATATTTGTCATGGGTGGTGGTGTGAGGTCCAAAAATCCTACTGGTTGTTGCCCAAAAAATTCCAGCTCCTCTTGCCAGCCTCGGCAGTGCGGTGATCCCGGTAATTTATTCACTGACTACACTAGTAATCCTTATGCAGAGTTCAATATCTTTGAAGACCCTTTTGCTGCATATCAGGTAATCATAAAATCTATGAATAGAGGGTGATTTATTTCTATTAATTGCAGTCTGCAGATACTAGAATTAGCTGCATTTGACAGTGACTCATTCTATTTTAATGCAGGTGTTTCATTCTGGTATTCCTGTGACGCTTGTTCCACTAGATGCAACAAATACTATCCCCATAAATGAGAATTTCTTCAGAGTGTTTGAGCAAAGCCAGAGTACTTATGAGGCTCAATATATCTTCCACTCCTTGAAAATGGCTCGTGATACTTGGTTTGATGACCAATTCTATACGGTAATATTTTTTCAAAATGCTTGATGACAAGATTTTTCAAATGAATTCTGTGTTGCATATACAACTTTGCAGTTTATGATTGTAAATTTATGAACCTCTTGCAGAGCTATTTCATGTGGGATTCTTTTACGTCTGGTGTAGCAGTCTCAATTATGCGCAACTCGCACAAAAATAATGGAGAAAATGAATTTGCTGAAATGGAATATATGAATATAACTGTTATTACTTCAAATAAACCTTATGGGATATCCGATGGCTCCAATCCATTCTTTGATGGCCGCAAAGCTCCAAAGTTCAATCTAAAGAGAGGTGGAGTGCATAGTGGTCATGTACAAACAGGACTTCGAGACCCGTTTTGCATTGTCAAGAATGGGAAAGGGAAATGCAAGGTGACTGCTTCTTTTATGTGGTAACATAACCAAATAATAATAATAATAATAAGCAGTTGCAACCTAGATTTTTCTATGTTTTGAGTCCAAATACAACCCAAAAATCTCCTCACTTTTCTCAATTCTATAGTTCTGTCTCAATTTTGTTAGTTGAAGTCATCCATCTGCTCCTTATATTTCTCTAGCTGTTGCCTGTTGTGTGCTAACTATTGTAACACAATCAATTAGGATGGTTATACAGCTGAGGTAACTGGCTCTGATGCAGTGCGTGTTCTTGTTGCTACAAAGGCTAAACCTAACCAGGATGTTAAAAGCAAACTTAACAGAGAATTTTACAGAAGTTTCTTGGATGTAAGTTTATTCAGTTATTTTTTTCTTAAAATTTTTGACATCATGTTTTTCTAAGCTCTTCATTGTTGGTTTTTTTTTCCCAATCTTTTTACTTGATAAATTTATGTTTTGAGGTTCTCTGTATTCACATTTGAATTGTAAATAAACTGGTGACAACTTTCTTTTGTGGGATGGGACAAAGGTTCTAAACAACCCTCAACACGGTGGGAGGTTCAATTTCACAACACAATTTCCTTATTACAAAGAAGTCTTCTACAAACCAAAATTTGGAACCAGAAAGCTTGGGAAGCCTGTTGTCTTTGACATGGACATGAGTGCTGGAGATTTTCTAGCTCTATTCTATCTCCTAAAAGTACCTGTGGAAGTGATTAACCTCAAGGTAAGTGGTTTCTCCTTTCTAGCTTCGCTAACTACCATTATTACCTTTATTCACAGCCTCACTAATCCCCAAGATTAGCATCGCTAGTTGGCATTTAACTTCTCTACTATTCGGCCATGAAGATAATTTCATGATTAAAAGGAACCTGAGGACAACTGCTCTACTGAACCTTAAAAATATGAGTAATTAATATACTTCCATTTCATTTTATCTCAGCAATCCAAATAGATAGCCACTCAACATTCTCGTTCAATGTGTTTGTTGACAATTAAGATGCTGAATGATTGTATAAAATGTTCTGTCAAAATATTAAACCTGTTAGGTATGCTACTCAAATAATGTATAGGTAAACTACTTTGGTATTCTAGGAAACGTTTTTTGGGTTCGATTGTTTCAAGATCACATTCAGTTTCTATCTCAGAAATATTATGTTAAGGTTTTCGGATTTCGGCAAGTGGAACATGTTGCTTATATACTAAATAGGTAACATGCATATATGGGTGTGCCTTAATATAGGCTTCACCTGAATGAAAATAAAATAAGAAAACTACTTTGGTTGCCAATTATTAAAAGAAAGTAGTGGATTTGATATGCATGTGCTTTCTCCTCTTATCCAGGCAATAATAGCAAGTCCAACTGGCTGGGCAAATGCTGCAACAATTGATGTCATTTATGATTTGCTGCATATGATGGGTCGTGATGACATTCCAGTTGGTCTGGGAGATGTATTTGCTATGAATCAGTCTGATCCAAGTTTCTCTGCTGTTGGAGATTGCAAGTATGTTCAAGCCATCCCACATGGAAGTGGAGGATTTCTAGACTCAGACACTCTCTATGGACTTGCTCGTGACATGCCACGAAGTCCTAGAAGGTACAATTTATTTATTTATTTTCTTAAATTTAAAAAGTTATCTAGTCTCTTTTCTTTATGCGAATAGTTTATCTGGAACTAAATTTTGAGTTTCATTTAAGGTATACAGCAGAGAATTCTGTAAAATATGGAGCCCCTCGGGATACTGATCACCCTGAACTCAGACAACCTCTAGCGTTGGAAATTTGGGATTCCATTGTACAAACTCTGGATCCAGGGTCTAAGATTACCATTTTGACCAGTGGACCCCTGACTAATTTAGCAAAAATTATCTCAAAGAGCAATAGCAGTTTAACCTCTTTAATTCAGGTAGGTGATTTTCGTCTTCTTGTTTGTTCTACTATTTGAGTCAACTGAAAGTAGCTCAGCTTGCCAAAATATTGTGTATCAAGAAAATAACACATTTGATAATTGATTAGAAGTAAAAGAATGTCTCTAAAGACCAACCCATCAAACCATTTCTTGGCATATGCATAGCATTACAGTGATGTCTAATTGCATTGCAGGAGGTGTATATTGTGGGAGGACATATCAGCCACAGAAACAGAGACACTGGGAATGTCTTCAGTATTCCTTCAAATAAATATGCAGAATTCAACATGTTTCTTGACCCTTTGGCTGCAAAGACAGTCTTGGACTCAGCACTCAACATCACACTCATTCCACTTGGTGTTCAGCGAAAAGTCAGTTCATTTCCTATGATCCTAGGAAGGCTGCTCTTGACTAGAAAGACACCTGAAGCTTGGTTTGCCAAGCGTTTGCTTTCAAGGCTATATCGTTTGCAGCGAGCTCATCGATATCATCACGTGGTAAAGCTTCTAATCTGTGACTAGACTTGCAATTTGAGTGATTAAGTTTTAGCTTATTTGTTTGTTGATGAATTATGGGAATTTTGATCTTTCTGGTATGCAAAACCTTGGAATTTAGTTAATAAATGTTACTCTTCTGCAGGATACTTTCTTGGGGGAAATCCTTGGTGCAGTGGTCTTGGCTGATGATCACTCTCTGAAATCAATCTTTCAGGTCAAGCCCATCAGGGTTGTGGCCGAAGGTGTTGAATCAAAAGATGGACAAACTGTCGTTGACAAAAAGCAAGGAAAATTTGTCAAAGTATTGGAAAATGTGGACTCAAAGGCTTACCATGATCAATTTGCACAAAGACTTGGTAATAAGAAGCAGTCTTCTGTGCTTGGAAGCTTTGATGAACAAAGAAGAATTTGGAGTACACCACCAACAAATTAAACGCAGATTTTAACGTAAGGTGTTGGGCTAATTATTTTCTAACAGGAGGAATTGATTTTTTGCTTCTTGAAATTGAAGGGTTTCAGTTGTAATTGCTAATTTTCTTCAAAATGGAAACCTTCACAAGATCATGCTCAAGGACCCATTACGCTTTGTATTGGACTAAATTAAAGGAAAACAAAGATTACAATAGACAAGGAGAAAAAATAACATTGAATTTTTATTTCAACCCCAATTGTTCATTCCATATTTGGCGTTATAACAATGAAGGAGAACTTATATCTAATGACTTTGTGTGTCCAAAATTATTTTACACCTTTAACTAGCATCTTTCTTTGCTTAATTTCATTGAATACTGTTATTAATAGTTTTGTCTTAGTAGAATATTAGGCAATGTAGGATTTGTTTCTAGATTAGGATTAAAACAAATTAGAATTTGTCTCAAACTAGGAAATTGAGTTTGATTATAATTTGTTTTAATAGGATAATCTTGGGTATTCATAGTTTGACAAGAAAACTAAAATAGAAAGAGTTTTAATTATACTTCTAGCCTAGGAATTATTGTTAGACTAAGAAAGAAACTCAAAGGCCTAAATAAGTGTCATGTTTATATGAGTGAAAAAGAAGAACAAGAAGAGAAGAGAGAGAGTATGTTTCAGACACCTTGGAATAACGAAGGTTGGCAACGTGTGGAAGTAATCTTGGAGGTCCACAATTTGGAGTCTTTTGAAACAATCATTATAAGTGTGGTATTCTTGGAGTGTTATTAGAGAGATAATCGTGTTAGAGATCTGGTGCCCAGTAACTTATTCTTAGTTAGTCTTTCCTTGGAAGTATATATCATAGGTCGGTGATTATCTTGGGGTATATACATAAAAATGCTGTAAGGTTTGAAATCCTTGTAATTGCTACTTATATTCTTGTAATTCTTCTTTATTGTTGATTAGAATAAAGTTATTGCTGATATCTTCAAAGTGAACATAGGCTTAATTGGCCAAACCACTATAAATCTGGTGTCATTTGACTGTCTATTTTCTTATTTGATTTTCTTGCACGTTGTTTCAACGTAATTTTGTTAAGATTTCAGATAGAACGCTTTTGCGAATAGCCCAAAAGTCACAACAACTTGTATCAGAGCTTTGATTCTTGAATTTGAGATGGTTACAACAAAATTTAAGATGGAACGGTCTAATGGTAAGGGTGATTTCAGTATTTGATGTAGAAGGATGAGAGCCATGTTGGTTCAGCAGAAGATGGCTCAGGTGTTAGGTGGTGAGAGTAAACTACTGGCTAAGATGTTAGAGACAACATATAGTTCCATTATTCTACATCTGAGTGACACTGTGTTGAGACATGTTTCGAAGGAAATAACTGTAGTTTGGATTTGGCTGAAGTTAGAGAGCTTGTATATGACGAAATCTCTAACAAACTGAATATATTTGAAGACGAAACTCTTTGGGTTCAAGATGCAAGAGGAAAAGAGCATTGATGAGAATATTGATGATTTCAATAGAATAATCATTGATTTGGAAAACATTGAGAAAAAGATCGATGAGGAAAATCAAGTCGTCATCTTGCTAAATTCTTTACCAATGACGTATAGTCAGCTGAGAGATACCTTCGGTATGATCGTAATTCTTTAACCATGGACGAATTGGAACCCGTGATTAGGTCCAAGGAGATGGAGTTAAAGGCTAAAAAGAAGATATTGAGTACTAGGAGCAGTAATAAAGTACTAACTGTAAAAGGCAATAAGGGTAAGTACCGATCGTCGTCTAAGAAGTTTGACAAATCAAAGGTGAGGTGTCATCACTTTAAGAATTTAGGGCATTTTCGAAAGGAGTGTTCAAAAAGATTGAAACATCAAGGAGATGGGAAGTTTGAGCATGGAGATGTGGCTTTTGGAGAATATGAATCTGGTGAGGTTTTAGTACATTCGTTAATTGAAGGCCAAAAGGAATGGATTCTTAATTCTAAATGTTCATTCCACATATGTCCACATAGAGGATAGTTTCAGTCTTTTGACAACAAAATGGAGGGAACTGTTCTCCTTAGTAACAATAAGGCTTGCAAGATAGCTAGGGTTGGTTCAATTGAAGTCAAGATGTTCAATTGCTGTGATCGTGTCCTTAGTAAGATGAGGTATGTCCATGAGTTGAGAAGAAATATGATTTCTCTTGGTGTGCTCGATAGTCTAAGGATGTGTAGTCAAGATAGAGAATGCCTACATAGAAATTGTTAATGGTGTTGTGATTGCTATGAAGGAAAAACTGGAAAAAGTCTATATTCTTTGATTGAGAATAAAGAAGCATCCGATGCCAATAATAGGGGAAAGCAATTTGAGCTTAAGGTGGAGCCTTTGACAAATAAATTAGTCTGTGGTCTAAATACTAGTGGAATAGATGAAGCATGACAAAAAGGATGTATGGAAAAAATGTTGGAATGATTTATGAGGACAGTTAGCAAGTTCAAGCATTGCTTGGACCTGATCCAAACTAAATGCATTTAATGCCCTAAGGGACTGGTGGAGAGTAGCAGTTGGAACAGAGAAGGAAAGTTCAGAATCAAATCTGAAGCGATTGCGCGCCCGCGTAAGGTGAGTTGCAATCTTGTGCAAGTCTGGCAAAAAAGTTGGGCCCTTGTGCAAGGTGGGTTACACTCCTACGCAACAAACAAGGAACGAGCACGCTTAAGATAGAAAGTTGGCACTTCTGCATAACAATAGTTGCGCGCCTGCCCAACGACTTGAACTGAGAATCCTTCTTCAATGTGGAATCAACATGGTTAAAGACAAAACCAAGGTAGAAATTGTTATTAATGGTTTTGTCTTATTAGAATATTAGATAACATAGGATTTGTTTCTAGATTAGAATTAAAACAGATTGGAATTTGTATCAAACTAAAAAGTTGAGTTTAATTGTAACTTGTTTTAATAGGATAATCTTGGATACTCATAGTTTGATAAGAAAACTAAAATAGGAATAATTTTAATTATACTTCTATTCTATGAATTATTGTTAGACTAGGAAAGAAACTCAAAGGCCTATATAAGTGCCTTGTTCATATGAGTAAGAAAGAAGAACAAGAAGAGAAGAAAGAGAGAACGTTTCAGATATCGTGGAATAAAAAAGGTTGGCATCATGTGGTAGTAACCTTGGACGTCTGCGATTTGAAGTCTTTTGAAGACAATCATCATAGTTGTGGTATCCTTGGGGTGTTGTTAGAGAGATAATCATGTTAGAGATCTGGTGCTTGGTGAATTCTTCGTAGTTAGTCTTTTTTTGGAAATATATATCATAGATTAGTGATTATTTTAGAGTATATATATAGGAAGGTTGTAAGGTTTGAAATATTTGTAATTGCTGTTTATATTCTTGCAATTCTTCTTTGTTGTTGATTAGAATAAAACTTTCGTTGAGATTTCTAAAGTGAAAGTAGGCTTAATTGACCGAATCATTATAAATCTAGTGTCGCTTATCTTATCTATTTTTTTATTTAATTTTTTTATTCGTTATTTTATTATAATTTTATTAAGATATCGGATGAAACGCTTCAGCGAATAGCTTTCAAAGTCATAATAATTACATATACTCTTTCAAGTCTCCGAAGGTAGAACTTGTCAGCATCATTATAGGAATCATGTAAATAATTCATCTGTTGAGTTGCAACTTTAGATAGCCAAAAGTTTTCACACACTGTATATTTAGCTGGCCGTTCACTGTACATTTTGGGGACCCATTCGCTAAGTTAGTTGGTTTATCTTCTTCAAAGATGTTCTTTATGTTCCACAATTAACTTGATTTGATGGTCAAAGAATGAGATTTTTAAGATTCATTTGCTTGATTTATGTGTTTCTCCACTAATCATCATTCCTTATCAGGCTAATCCTTTCACATTTCTTTTTCTCCTCATAGTTGGTTGGGCTGTTAACAGAGGTTTTTACTCTGATTCATTTCATTTAAAACGATTTGGTGGTGGTGATTGGTCCTCCAAGAGTCCAAGATTATTAATGACAAGACTAATTAATTGCGGAAAGGAAAGATGGGCCAGGGAACTCAGCCACTAATTTTCAAGCTTCTGTCAATCCTTACCTTTGGCGTGCAGGAGACAGAGAGACAACCCTAACAGATACGGATTGATCCTGTAAGGATCATATCTCTGCAAAGGGACTCATATTCCCGAGTCCCCACATTTTTTTAAATGAGAAAAATGGAGCAGGTTTCGTTGCCCCGTTGAATTTATTACACTCACTTTCTGAAGGAACTTTGTAACTCTATCTACATTTGTTCTTTCTATCTATCTAGCGTAGCACGCATACCAAAGTTGCCAACTAGAAGTAAATCTTATTTGTTTTTTTTGATCGCTGTGCTTTGGGGGGCAACAGGCCACGTTCACGGGATTTGTTACAAAAATTCGAGGACTTCCTATATGGAAAACTTGGCATCAACTATCAATAAATTCATATTATTACAGAAGAAATCCCGATGATGATCATGTTTTCTTCTGTAATATTAAATAACAAAATATGCTCATATAAACAAACAATGATGCATTGGCGTCATATCAAACGTGCCGAATGGTCAGAAGTTCTTTACTTTTCACCAATCGGTTAAAGGTGTAGATGCCTTAAGGTAATCTACTTTTGCCATTTCTGATTTTGAATGATTAAAGATTCTTGTGTAGAATGATCTGCACCTATTGTGCAAGTGCAACAAGATGATGCTTGCCTTACTGTGTAATTTTCGAGAGCTAGTTTTATTAAAACTCAACAAAGAAATCCAATGTTACCCAAGTCATGAATGTTCTTTTTAGTTGCAACTACAGTATTTAAAGGTGCCTCTACCATTTTGAGTGCCGAAATGAAATCATCCTAGTCATGAATGTCCTTTTTAGTTGGGTGGTTCTGTAATTCAAGGTGCTCCAACCAATTTGAAAGCACTGTAATTGCCTTTTTATTGTGCATGGAATCATCAACTTGATTTGAGGAAATGAATAAGAAATAAAGTGGTAATAGAAGAGAGATAGAAATAGAAAGGTTTATTTTTAAGCTTAAAGATCATATTAAAAGGTGGACGCAGATGGAAACATCTCCCTTTTTTTGGGGAAAAATAAAAATTCATTCAAGCACAAGCTGATTAATTAGAGAACAAGCAAGAGTAGGGGATCACAAAAGGTCTAATAATATTCTTCTCTACAACAATCCACCAATTTACTTGCTTTCCATTCATTTCAATAGCCTTAAAATCCCAATTCCACCATAGGAATTGATCCACCTGCTGCCACAATCTGTTGCTCCATCTGCAATTGACAATAATTTCATCAAGAAAACAATTATTCTAATAAATATTAAATAATATTCATAAACACTTCAGCCATGTTTTCAAGTAGAGTTTTCCATTGTACTAACCCTGAATAGAGTTTCAAGCTTGTTCTTCGCAAGGTAGTACTCTTGTTTCACTTGTTGCAAACATCTCAGACACCTGTGCATGCAATTTCAACAATCTCTTTGATCAGATTAATATCAGAACTGAATTTTCTCGTTTCATCATTCAGGACTTCTAAGTCTTCAGAATTTTAGTTTCAATGATAAAAGAAGAACAAGCGGTGGAAAAGAAACAATTTAAATGACTTGAGACTCACGCTTCAATGTTCTGTTCCTCACAGAAGTTGCGGAAAGCAATGCAGACATTTTTAACTCTTTGTGCACCGATGCTGCTCAAGACAAAGATTTGGTTAAACAAACAATTTTCCATCTAGATTATAGTTCTTACGTTTCAGATCTGAATTAAGTTAATTGCCAATATTATTTCTGTTGCTTTCTCTCCGGGGCTTGATCAAATTTCAGTGACATTGAAATTGGATAAACCCAACTTGGTAAAATACTTGAAATAATTTGTTAAACGAGTTATGTAGTATGCAGTGGCTCAACAACAGAGATCAGAAATATAAGCCTGAAACTGTAGCCATCCAGAAACTAAAAAAGAATAAAAAAGAATAAATTCATTTTGTTTAAAGAAAATACGAAAGTTATGTACCTTGAGCTGCTACCCTTCAACTGATGAACATGGGAATCAACCAATTTGAAGTCTATATTTGGCTGATCCCTATGGAAATAACATGAAAAAGGAGAATATGATGAATAGATTAGGAAGACAAAAATCAAGAAAAAGTCAGAGACACGGATGGAAGGCTAGAGATGAGCGACTTAAAAGACAGAAAGAGAGGGAGAGAGAGCTTACAGGGCCTTAGTGAGATCATTGAGAAGCCTCTCAGAATCTTCAAAGAAGAGAGAGACCACTTCAACAACAAAATCAGGGTTGCTCTCATCTTGCAGTTGCTGGAGCTGTAAAAACTGGCCATCCAGAACCCCCTTCTCTCAACCAAAAAAATAAATAAACAAATAAAAACCAGCACAAATACACTTGAAAAAAAAAAAAAAAAGAGCATGCATGCATATCAAAAACAGAACAAAAACCATCTTAAATTCATTAAAATATTTTTACATTCTTCCGCGTTACCTCCAGAAACAAGGACTTTGTGTAGTCCAGCAGCCTTCTCTGCATCTGACCCACCTCCATGTCTTAGCGTTTCTTCTGTTCCTCTCCTTCCCTACACACACAAACCACTCTATTTTTAAAGCACTGATCCAATAGAGCTTGAGGCTTGAATTGCAGATCTTGTGGAATTATTACACCATCAAAAGGGGTATAAATGCTTAGAACCTCGAAAGTGATTTGATGAATTTAATACGCAGACCCAAAAGAAATAAAAATCCAAACTTTTCTCTTGGTATTACTGTCTAATAGTACAAGTACTATTAATAAAAGTCTACAGCTTTACACTCCTTTCTGTATTATCTTTCCCTGGTTTTGTGCTTCTGTGTCTTAAGTGTTTCTCTTATAAAATCACAGCCCCCACCATTTGCTTGCTAGCTAGCTAGTTCCACCTTTTACATCATTTATTGGCATTCAAGCCCCTCTCTTGCCCCCCCTAAAATAAAGGAACACTACCATCTTTTTCGCTCTCTCTCTCCACCATCTTGTCTACTTATAATACTTTTTTGTAATTATATTTCTTCCATTCTTTTCCAAGGAAACTGTTTGTCCTGATTGGAAGTCATGCGTGAAGTTAACGTAGAAATGACATTAAAAAATATTGGAACAACCTCTTTAGTTATTTATTAAGTTAATAGTAATATTCCATTTGATTAAGCTACATAATCTTGTACTTGATGAGGTGAGTTGTAGTAGATGATATAATAATCAATGCCCACAAGTATTCATCAGTCTCTGTCTACCCAGAAAAATCTTCTAATTTTTACCTACTTCTCTACTTGATTTGTTATATTAATTACTTGATGAAACTGTACTTTGTCGGTCAATTACTGTCACCATTAACCAGCAGTTTGAAACAGATGTGCCAATGGTTTAATGTAGATTTTGTAGATTTGAGTTCAGCTAACTTGTTGGAACATCACTATTGAACAAGAAAAAACATGGTCCTTTGTCACCTAGAAAAGAAAGGAAACGTACAATCAATTATGGTCCTGCAATTTGCAATTTCAAAGAATTAAACCAAGGTTAGAATTATTGGTCTCATTCATCCAAATATAGAGCTATCAGATCCAGGTAAGAGTTGCTGTCACAACAAGCTGGAAGTTGCTTCTTTGTGTGCTAACCACTTTGGTTTATACATCAGCCCATACGGGATATTAACAAGTCTTTTTTTTATCCTCTTTTATGTCCATTTTTTGCATTCTTTTGTATGCTTTCACATTTTGTATAGAATAGCAAACCAAGAAATCAATAAAATGAAGAAAATTTAGTGATCTTTTTGCATAGTGAAAGTAGTTGGACTCGACTCAACCAACCAGACCGTGCCACGGTGTTGGAATGATCCCTATTCCCGAGTAACAAGGCAAAATATTCTTGATGATGTATCATTTCCTCTTTGGTTATTTACTGATCTCTTCACGTTTGCATTGATTTGATTTGATTTTATATAATAATTATTCAGAGTTGAAAGAATCTTGTAATACAAAAAACAAGCCTGCGTACAGCTAATATTGTTGATTAGAATTAAGTGGCATTCATGGACTACGAAGGGACAGCTGGATATAAGCTTTTCTTAAAATGAAAAATGAGTCGTGGACTTGGCCGGTTTGGCCAGAACCATAAACATCGAAGATGCAGAGAGAATCCTTATCATTTAATTATCTATATTATATATGTTATTATTTTGTTGGTGAGAAATGAAGTGTATGGTTCTTGTTCGTCTCTTTTTATTATTCGCATATATCATTAAAGATTGCTTTCAACATCTTTGAAGAGAATTATTCTTCTCCTACTCAATTTCATTAGTTTAAGACTATCCGATTGCCAAAGCTTTCTACTTCTGGTGTTCAACCATAGCTATTGGTTGAATCCTGAACAATCAGCAAAAGCGTGCGTGAAAGGAATAAGTTGGGTCCACTGGGACATTACCCAAATCAATTTGGAGCACGGATATGGGATAGTCTTTCAGCCTGCTGAATTTATTTCAAAGTTTTTAAAGCCCAAGCATGCATTTTTGAAGCAAGGAGTTGGACGTTGGTATAGTTTATGACCAAACCTAATATCTGGTTACATGGAGTATCATTGTGGGATTCGATGAATGTATTTCACAGCAAACCTGATATATCAAAAGTGTTGACCATGCCACATCCTTATAATACAACTCTACTTATGGAATGGCCGATACAACCATAGAGATGACATGATACTTCAACTTCAGATTTTATTTTCTTTTTTAAAAAAAAAAAAAAGTTGGCTTGTGCTTTTCACGCTGTTCAAGGTCCTGAATTAAAGTACCTTTGCTTTAAAGCTAGGAGTAGTTATTTTCACTTTCCAAAGATGAGAATCATTTGACTGTTCATTTAGCACATTTTTACTACTTTTCAATAGCGATGTTGCATCTTTTCTCGTTTCTACGTAAGTAGATTAGAGGAGCTTGCATGAAGAGCTAGCATCTACCTCCTAGGGGGAGATTTAATTAAATTTGAGAACTCATGGCTGCACCATTCTGGTAGCAGAATGCAAATACATGAAACATATACTACGGTCAATTAGTTAATGAAGATGGTATCACTGGTCTCTCTGGAAAAATAAGTAACACTCAAAAAATACCGAACTGAAGAGGCAAATTCCTCACTACTATAAGCTATCTGATAAATCAAATTCCACATCCGTAGCAATTAGCAAGAGAACCATCCAACAGAAAATATTTGATACATCATGATTCATGGAATAAACTATTGACCCCGAATAAGAAGTGGCTAAATCTCAATAACACTTTTATCCCAGTGAAAATGATTGCAGGCTAAATTAGCACATATCTAGACATTCCATACGGATAACTACGGCTATTTCACCCACACCCACCCACACACACACACACAAGAAAAAAAGAAAAGGAAAAGATAAAGGTGGCAGCGACAAAGGTAATTAATTGCTATTCGTAATGATTTATCATCACTAGAAAACAGAATTTTACAATCCACCAAAATTTGAACGAAGCAAGGGAAAAATACAACTATAACCTTCATAAGGAAATTAACAAAAACCCTCCCAACGATGCTTCAGAACAGAAAGTACAGTATAAAAGGCTAACAAACTTTACAACTTCTTCTACAGAAGCCAGGAAGTTCCGCGGTTCCAACCATATATTCAGGATTGTTACCACATTCACCAAGAGCAGCCCATCTCTCACAACTTGGGTTCATATCAGTGCAGTTCCCACCGGGTGCGAGGCTCTTGTCGAATGAGTCAACATGAATCCACTTTGTTGCTGACCATTTCTCTCCTTCAATGACTGGGCATCCACCATGAAGACTGCTTGGGTCTGGAACAGCATTTGGGTGGAGACTAAAGAAAAGAAGAGCATCCCCTCTTCGAGGTTTCACTACATATTTCCAAGGTCAAGATAAAAGAATACCATAAACACGTTAAGCCACGACAAATGAAACAGTAGATGTATAATTTATGAAAGCACTTAGAAAATGTCAAGCAGCTCACCTGCAATTCCTTTCTTTGCACATTCAGAGAGGTCATCATTTGTTGCAGAACTTCTGCGACGGGAAGGCTCCTATTTGCAAATTGTTCCAGCAAAGCAATTCAATTAATTTTTATAAAAGGAATGAGGATGGTAATAATTCCCTTCTATGATATGCCTTAATTTAAGATGATGCTATAAATTTTAACCACCAATCTCCTTTCTAAGTTAGTTAATTTGACGTATCATATCCTTGTCAGCCATGTGAGAAAAAGTAAATAAATAAATAAAAATTCTCAGTAGTCTAGAAATCAGAAAAGTAATAAATGTTTGCTTTGAAAGAATATTGGGTGCAATTATGCATAAAACATTTTTACAAAATAAAAAGGTAGTACACTTGAACTAACCTCTGCAGAAGGAAACACTGTTTCACCACCTTTAATCACATCGGTGAGATACATGAGCACTGTCACCATGCGATGCCCACCCCGGGCAATATTGACCTTGTCAGCGAAGTAGTCATAGTGTGGGTCATATTTCTGTCCATGCTCATATCTTAGTACTTGAATGTCTTCACCATTTTCTAAAATTCAAGCAAAATACTTGTGATGCCCAAGTCCACAGAAAAAAAAAATAATAATAATAAATTGCAGTGAATGTATATCATTCCACATAGTACAAATGACAGAATCTCATTTATTATTTGGTAACAATTAACAAGTCGTCATGACTGTAAAATTATTTTTCTTTTTATCATTGAACAATATTGGAGTAAGAAATAACTTGTTTCAAGAATATGATAAAAACAAATGAGTAATTAAGGCATATCATGATCTAGTCACCTGTCAACAAAATTGTACAGATTTTCTATATTCAAGCAAGTTGCTACTTTTAGGTGTCAGTAAAATGCTTTGTAGAGCAGATAGTTCTGATACATAACCAATTTTCATCCCCAGCCAGATGCAATTGATTCAACATAAACATCACTTTCCACACTTTCAGGGAGGGGGAGAGGGGAGGGAATTGATTATGTAGGAGGAGAACATGATATAGAAACTAAGAACTACACCCAACACCCCACCACTTTAACGATCAATCAAATGATTTGATTAGTAGCTTAGATACATTAAATTAACCATATGATTATATTCTTAAATACCCCAAAAGAAAAGGGGGGGGGGGTTGGGGTGGTTGGGGGGGAAGGCAGAGCATCTTCAGTATGTTGCATACCTTTTGGAAGAAATGACCATGTTGAAATCTTGTCCTCTATACCAGAAACAATGGCATCCTAACAGTGGGAGAAAAGATTTAGATAATGCATACTCAGAAATAATTGATGATCAAATAGAAAGAAAGCAGTTGAATAAGTTTTTCTCTGCTTCCCATGCCTTCTTTCTTCCATGAGTTAATAAACATCAAGATGCACCCTCATGCATACAAAGTTGTATTTAAATTATGACTGAGTAAACCAAACAAAGAAGCAATTCAGCAATTCACTCACTAGTATATTACTAAGTCAATGTACATCTTGCAAAGTTAGCCAAAATGCTTCACCAATTAACTAAGTTGTAATGTGTCCAGGGAAGATTCAGAAGAATACCTAGCTCAGTGATACAAACTAATTAACTGATGCAGCAAAGCAGAAAAAATTATGTGAATGTACGCTGAAGAATGCATATAATTCATCCATGAAACAAAAGAAGCAGAAAATTAACAATGTGCAGTTTACCCACTATCTAAAATCGGCATTTGGCAACGACTTTACAAGGCAAGTTCATGACTGCAACAGATACGAATGAAAGCACAATATCGTGGCGTTTAACAGATCATTCATTCTTCCGGAATAAATAGCTTCTAAAAGGCAGGCAATAGAATAATGATTATTCACATCTCATAACAGAACGCAAGATACCAAGCTAGGGAATCATCAGCCCCTAAACAACAACCCGTTTCAGAGAATAAGCAAATTCTCTTGTTCGTAATATGCATTATGCTTATCCATCTGAGAATCAAAACTAAAAGGAACAAAAGCTTAAAAGAAACACACTTACAATAATGCATCGATAATATTTAAAAATAAAATAAAGCATAAGAATGATAAAGAAACAACCTTTCCTTTAGAAATAAACATCCCGGAGCTGGTTCGAACTTCGCTCAACTTGCTTTCACCACTCAAATTATCCGCAACAGCTGATCTCTTCAACTCAGATTTCGCCTAATCACAAAAATAAACAACCAGAAAAAGCAAAATCACCAATCGCTCAAATCAAATAAGAAAAGAATAAACAAATTCACAATCACAAAAGGCTCACAAGAGAGATCAGGTGATCGCATTCCAAGTCGGTGAGAAAACCTTCGTACACAAAAGCTCTGGAAATTTAAAAATAATTAAAAAATCAACAAACGGTTAGGAACTAAATAAGGTATTCAAATTGGCAATAAAGGTTAGAAATTGGTTAGGTATGGGACCTGGGCTTCCATGAAATCTGTTTGACTTTCGAGGGGTTGATGATGGAGCTAGGCGTGGCAACATATGAGCTGGAAGATTTGTGAAATGAGAAGGAGAAAGAGATCGAGAGGAGGAAGAGGAAATGGAGAGTGGCAGACATGAGTGTAGCTCGGATCGAGAGAGAAACAGGCCCGATTGTCATGAAATGACCCCCTCTAAAATCTATTGTCTATATATGACCCCTTGTGCTATTTTAACTATTATTGACCCCTTATAACATATAAAAAGACGAAAATATCCTTAATAAATTAAAAAAAGACAACAGAACTCAAATCCCATAAACCCTAATCAATCCAATCACTTGTGCAAACAACACAACCAAGACCAAGCTTCCGCCGTTACTGATAGGCTCCATCGCTGCCCTCACCGAACCGATCCTGCTACTGTCGTAGCTCCGCGGTGATTCCCTGGTGTGATCGCGTCGTCCTCAGCTTGCTCCGTCGCTGCTCTCCCCTTGTGCCGCTTCGTTGGTTGCTTGCCGATCGATCCGCTGCTGTGCCAACCTCCTCCCATCGCTGTCGTCGCTTGCTCGTCACGCCTGTGGTCTCAGTCATCCGCTATTCGTGTCGTCGTACTGCCGGGTGCTGTCGATTGCGTAGCTTGCTAGTCACGACGAGGGCTTGCTTCGCTGTAGCTGTAACGCCGTGCCGCTGCTGTGGTCGCGCCTGTGGCCTCGCTCCGCCGCTCTGGTCGCAGACTGGGCCTGTTCCCTTCCTCGACAAAATCGAACACCTACGAGTTGTTTTGGATAAGTTGTTTGTGTTCGATGTGTACTTGGAGTGTGGATTTGTTGGAAATGCAGTTTATTGATGTGGGTTGGTGGCAGAATTTTGAAATTTGATTACATTGTGAAGGTTGTGGCTTATGTTGGGCATGTTTTGGAAGAAATTAGAAAAAAATTTAGGTTTTTTGTTTGTGTATTGTTTGATGATCATAAAGTTGTTTGTTAACTTTTCTGGGGAGATCAATCAAAATAAGATTTCTATGAAATTTATCCTCTGCCGCCTGCTTTTCTTTTCTTAACCTTTCCTCTTCAGATTTCTATGATTGTGCTGGAGAATGCAATCTGTTTTTCAGCACGACCCGATCGTGCTGTCGGTCGTGCAGAAAACCAGATTGTATAATGCAATTTGCCTTTCTGCACAACCGGGTCGTGCAGAGCACGACCCAGTCGTGCAGAAAACCAGATTGCATAATGCAATATGGTATATGCAATCTGGTTTTCTGCACGACCTGGTCGTGCAATCAGCACGACCCAGTCGTGCTGAAAGGCAGATTGCATTATGTATTTTATTTTCTGCACGACCAGGACGTGCAGTCAGCACGACTGGGTCGTGCAGAAAGGCAGATTGTATTAAGCAATCTGCCTAATTGCACGATCGGGTCGTGCTGGGTCGTGCAGAACGGCAGATTGCATTAAGCATCATACTTTGCTGGTTGAGATTGTTGATTTACATTGTTACATGTGAAGGGTTTTTTCAAAGATGGTTAAAACAAGGAAATACAAAGTAACTGCGAGGGGAACGAAGAAAGCGAAAGAAAGGATGTTATCAATTGAGAAGCGAAAGACAGAAAAAGAAAGGATAAAATTGGACAATGAAAGGCCACATGAAGAAATGAATTGGCAGCAGACATGTTTGATATGAGATTGTGGAAATGAGCTCCCAAACCATGTTGAAATCCCGCATTGTAGAAACCACGACATTTTTCTCAAACTTTGTAATGCTCTTTCGGATGTATGTATTTGACTTTGATGAATGAATAATTAAAGAGTAATACCTTTAGTGATGTTATTATTATTTGTATCCATGTAAAGCTCAGAAGAGCTGACAATTTGTAAAGCTCATTTTGTGTTTACATTTTGCAAAGAAACAGGATAAACTAGTCATGCATGCCTCATAGTTTGCTGGTTGAGGAGATTCATAAAAAGTTATATTTTCTGTTGAAATCCACTGGATTTCTTTTTGTTATTGACAATGTCAAGGAAGATGTGATCTGCTGTTAAATGGGTGTTGAGGGATCATGATAATGTTTTGCGACAAAATAAGACCGCATCGTGAAGCAATCTGGTTTTCTGCACGACTGGGTCGTGCAGTCAGCACGACCCGATCGTGCTGAAAGGCAGATTGCATTATGTATTTGATTTTCTGCACGACCAGGTCGTGCAGTCAGCACGACTGGGTTGTGCAGAAAAGCAGATTGCATTAAGCAATCTGCCTAATTGCACGACCGGGTCGTGCAGAACGACAGATTGCATTAAGCAATCTGCCTAATTGCACGACCGGGTCGTGTAGTCAGCAAGACTAGGTCGTGCAGAACGTCAGAACAGCACTTTGCACAATTAGGTTGTGCTGTTTAAAAAAAATTACACATTTGTACATCATTTTGTTTCACAACTGGGTCGTGATGTTATATATAACATCTGTTTTGGTCCTGTTGTAAATGTTACAAACTGTCCAGCTCCTATTTGCACAAATTGTTCGTGCTAACTCATTGTGCAAAAAATAGTGAGCATGACTATGTTGTGTAAATTTTAGGTCTTAGGAATTTTGCACGACAAAATTGTGCTTGACACACAACAATGTTATGCAAAGTTTAGAAATAAAGAAAGTTTGCACCATGAACATCTAAGACAATACATTTTGTCCTGGTTTCAAAAGTCATACACAATTTGTCATAAAATGAGTCAATACATCTAATGACTTATGACTATATCACATTAAATAAATTTTGTTGCCTAATTAATGAGAGAATGCAATCACAACACGATCAAATAACACAAATAAAGACAATTTAAACTTTTAATCCTTCATAACAAACTAGAAATTGATTAATATTTTGTATGTTTGCTCGAGTTACAAAATTTGAAGATTGTCACCAAATGGTCATTCAACTGAAACACATAAAAGACAAACAATTTTCATAAGCAACAACGTGACCTTTGGCCAACATAATGTGAAATCGTTTTGACATTACAGTTCAGGTGATGCAAATCAATTAAGGTAGGCTAAGCTTCCATCTCTCTATCCAATGTCTTCTTTTTGAGGATTTCTCTAAAATCTGCCTCATCAGCAGTACGTGCCATGATGGATTTCTCTAAAATCTGCAACATTTTTGAGGCAACGGCTTTAGCATCATCCATATTAGTAATACCCATCATTTATGTCATAAATGAGTCCACCCATTTTGTACCATCCATTGAAAGCTTGTTTGGAGTCGATTGACTGTCAGATGCAAAAATATTTATAGAAACAATCATTCTAATGTAGCAATTGAACAAAAAAGAAAGAAAATAATTTATCTGCACAATCAAACGAAAGATACAAATCTGTTCAATGTGAAATCAAAGGATACAAATCTAACCTCATTAGATGGACAAAGTAGTAATAATAATATTGTGACAATGTATTACACTTAGCAGTATACATCATCTTAAGGGTCTATATAATACTGTTTGCACCATGGATATGCACCAAGTAAGCAAGAATTCAATTCAAACATGCATAACATTGAAGCTAATTATTAACTGAACATATATCAATCAAATGTGAAGAAACGTAATGAACTAGTTAATAGACGTGAATAAGGAATTAATTAATTGACATGGACAAATATGCACCTCAATGGGGTATAAATACAATGCAATATCATAACTTCATTAGCATTTGTATACATTTCTTCAACAAAGCTGAAGTTTTCAACAGCTGATCCTAGGCAAAACTCATTTGATTTCTCAGTTGCAGAGTCTATATCATTGTTACATTCCTCAACAACTTTCTCTAGAAGTTGCAAGGTAATACCAATAAAAATTCATATCACAAAGATTGACTATAAAACTTTTTGCTCGTTATATAAACTTCAAATCAAGCTTACAATGAATCAGTCAAGATCCAACTTCTAGGTGATAAAATTACCAATTTTCAAAGCAACACATAACACATCAGATTACAAAAACACATGCAAACAAATGGAAGAACTTTAAACTTTTTTGTTAAAAAAAAATACAAAAAATCACACAAGTTCTCAATTTCTTTCCTCTAGTTTCCTCACCGTCCAACCCAACCCAACCCAACCCTTCATGTAAAATCAATAAACTGATACATAGATCAATATTTAGACTATTCTAAATATCGTCCATGAAAATCAAATATCATTTCCCTTATTTGAATGCAATTTTGATAAAAGCAAGAAGCTGAAACAAATACGCCTTAGTTTCAGATTTTAAACTAATTCTACAAAGAGCAAGAGAGGAAGAGATACTTTAGGGTCGAGGTAAGGAAAAGTAGCTCAGAGCTAGTCGAGAGGCACTGACGACAACGACAGTGAAGCTTCGATGGAGAAGTCGAATTTGATGCAGAGCCGCACTAAAGGTGCTTGGATGACAGAGGCAATCCTGGGGATCCACAAAAAGGGATCGCTTTCTTCCACAAAGGAGGGGTGGCCATCACTGGAGTTAAGATTCAAAAATCTTCAACTGATTGATAAATTAAAAGATGAAAACAATAGAAGCTATAAACACTCATTTGAAAAGGATATTTATGTCTTTTTACATGAAAAAAGGGTTATATATATATATAAAAATGAGATGGGGGTCACATTTAAAAAGCCAACTCTTAAAGAGGCTATTTAAAAAAATATCCCGAGAAACAGAGACAGGAAAGAAACGAAACAGTTTTCCGGGAAAATCTTAAAAACATGAGCCGAGTTCTTTAACTGTCACTTGAGCGTCCAGTCAGGACACCAACGGCAACACGTAATCTCACGCTCTGTTGACCACAACATAACAAACATTATACATAGATGGCATAAGCTGCAAGCCAAACGGTGTCGTTTGGTATGTGTTGCTTTTATTCTGAAGTTTTCATTTTTGGGCGTATTTTTGTCAACTCACCCACTGTGGATGGGGAATTGAATACCAAGCAAGGCTGTTGTAGTGTCACGATCCTAATACAAATTGGGTGAATGTTGGATTTATGAGAAAAAATGGCAGTAATTCAGTTAATTAATTTTTGAATTAATGACAAGTTTTTATTAGCAAAAGTGGTGGAAATTGGAATCCGAGTGGAAGAGAATGGTACAACTTCAAAATAGACTAATGAATGTTGGATAAAATGCGGTTGTAGTGGAGACTAAGGGTGTGTTCGTTTATGAATCCGGTATTTTTATTTTTAATTGAATTTAGGAATATGTGGTTGATTTTGAATTATTTTGAATTTTGAAAATGATATGCGGTTGAAATTGAATGTAAATTGCATTGGAATATGTACAGCACAGAAAACAAGATTTGGATTCATAATATAACAGAGTCTAAAGCTTAATTTTTCAGAAATTGCATTATTAAAATCGTAATTGAAGGTAGTAAAGACAAAGAGGCTTGGCCAGCCCATGACTAACCACAGAAACACAAAGAAAGCTTGAAAATTTGTCAATCTTGTGGCGAAGTTCCAGTTGGTCCCACAGTTTTTGCAAAATTAATTGCTTTAACGGGTGCATCGTCAAATTTTATTCTGGGTTTTCAACAAAAGGAGAAAGAAACTCAAATCATTCTACAATGTAAAACTGAAAAAACAGACTAATAATCGGTCAAGACTCTTTTCATCAGCTATAACTAAAGATTTCATCATAAGAAACGTACGAAAGAAAAGAACAAAAATTTCCTTCTGATCTGTGCCCCATACACACCAAAAAAAATTGGAAGAGAAAGGAAAAATGCGGTCTCGTAGACACTAATCCTATTAGAACAAAAACTTTCCGATAAATGTGGTACATAAATCAAGTTTATGATCATCCCTGCTCTTTGATTACACAGATTCTGCGTATATACGGAATTTCCAAAGACTGGAACAAGTAAACAGGGTCTGCCCTTGGAGAGAGATTATAGTTTTCTCTTTTCCAAATTGCTTTTGGTTTCTCAGTCATGGAAGGATCAGATTCCCTACATTCCATTGCTACAAACTAACAGGGTTTAAAGGTCATCACTTCCTAAAACAATCTCCATATGTCGGTTTAGATCAGTTAAGTACTTAGTTGTGTTGCATTCCTCAGATTCAAGGAGCTGCTTAGAGTATGTCCTTAGTAGGCGTTTGTTGTTCTGGTCTTCATCAACAAATTCCAAGGTGCATTCAGGGCTCTTTAGATTTTCTACCACCTGCATCATTTGCAGAGCAATTCCCTTCAAAATGTAATTGTTACAATTAATGTACAATTAATAATACTCAAATTCAATATCACCCGTTATTCAAAAAAAATCATAAAGACATGCCTGGCTCATAAGTGGCCGACAGCTTGAAGTCTGATGTAGGCACATAAGAGCTGTCAAGGCTAACCGACTCAATTGATCTGAGTTATAGGCATCACCAAGAGCGGGATCAACCAACTCCTTAACACTCTTCTTTTTTATCAAAGGTTTGGCCTATAAAAAATTGTTTGACACAGCTTGAATTATCATACCAATTCAACATTGGTCGAGGAGATTATGTAATGAAATTGTGGCATAAACAGGATGACATACCCACATCACAAGGCTTCTCTGTGAACTGTCTAAAGCTTGCCTTCCAGTGATGAGCTCTAATAGAAGTACCCCATATGCATAGACGTCTGTTTTTTCATCCACTATGCCATGCATGAAGAACTCAGGAGGAAGGTAACTGTCATGAAAAAAAAATGAAGTGAAATTGGAGGAAAAAAATCTAAAATTCAGAAACCTATGTAAAGATCTGGATTACGAACCCAAATGTGCCTTCAACTTTGGATACAGTGTGATGAGTCCACTGATCCGGTAGCCACTTAGCTAATCCAAAATCAGAAATCTAGATCAAAATTAAACTTTGATGTTAAGGTACAAGCATATTCAGAAAATCAAATAATAAGTCGTTGTATTTGACCATCACTTGGTTTAAAAAGTTACCTGAGCCTCAAAATCCTCTGTGAGCAATATATTGGAAGCCTTGATATCTTTATGGATGATTCTCCTGTGGCACCCCTCATGAAGGTAGGCAAGGCCTTCGGCAGTCCCTACAGCAACCTTATATCTGATGTCCCAATTCAGCTCTTCATTGGAGGCTGAAAATATGTAGCAAGAGGATTAACTGACAAATTTATTGAATGAAAATTTTCAAAGAATCCAGATTTTGAAAGCCTTCAATTATTAAACTAACCATAAAGTAATGATGCCAGACTTCCATGGGGAGATAATTCCAGAACAAGGTGCATCCCTCCTTCAACCCCATAACCAATCAATTTAGCGATGTTGGGATGATCAACATGGACTATAATCCCAAGCTCAGATAAGAAGTCCATGGTCATCTCTTCAGGGGAACCTCTAGTTAGCCGTTTAATTGCAGCCAGCTGGCCATCTTCAAGTTCCCCCCTGTAAACTTCAGCATAGCCTCCTTCCCCAATCAAATTTTCTTCAGAATACAATTCACAAAAATTTTTGTTAGCCTTCTTGGTCTTAGACAACTGGGATAACAACAACATTGTAAAAAGAACACATTTCTAAGATCAAAAAATACAAACCAGGACTGAAGCCTTGGGTTGCAGCTTGAAGCTCTAAGAGTGAGAAGTTCTTCCAGGAAGATTTCAAATGAAACAATTCAGCATCCAAAGAAGAATCTATTGGTGGAGCTGTAGACCCTCTAATTCTTTTTGTTTTCTTTCTTGTGAGCTTTGGTACACTTCTCAAAGAAGGGAAAGTTTGAAAGCGGATCCCGGATCCTTTTCTCAATAAACCAAAGAATCCAGACCACTGAGAACTAAATGAAGGATGGTGATCTTCTGAGTCTGAAGTACTGGCCTTGGAAGAAGTTGTTTCAGATTCTACGCTTCTTGAGCTATCCAGAAGAACTTCTCCAGGAGATTTTACTCTTCTTGAGCTGTCCAGAAGAACTTCTCTTGGAGATTTTACGCTTCTTGAGCTATCCAGAAGAACTTCGCCTGGGGATTCCTCGCTTCTTGAGCTATCCAGAAGAACTTCTCCTGGGGATTCCACGCTCCTTGAGCTATCCAGAAGAATTTCTCCTGGAGAGCATTCCTCTATGCTCTCTTCATCTTCCTCGCTTATGGTAGAAAACTCTAATATAATAGAATTCAGATATTAATACATCCAAAGAATGCTATTAAACATTTACAGAAAATAATTGTATGATTAAAAATGAAATTGTACCCTGAGATGACCAAGAGCCAGACGACCCAGCTCGCGTTCTTCTGCCTATGACAGGTGTAGGCTCCTTTCCGTGATTTTCACTGGTAGCATTTTCGTGTATCTCACTAGCAGCTTTTTCCTGAGTTTCACAGGTACCATTTTCCTGAATCTCTATTACAGCCTTTTCCTGATTTTCACATGTAGCATTTTCGTGAATCTCTGTTACAGCCTTTTCCTGAATTGCATCCGTTGAGTCAGGAGAACTATGGCTGCCATTATGGATATTGTGTCATTGCATAAAATCAGAAGATATGACAAATTCCAAAAGCCAAACAGCGTATTTTGGTCATGCCATTTAAATGCTAATGACTAGAAGCATTACAAGAGCACCATTCAGATATGATCCATTAAAGTGCAGTTGCAGACAAATATTACGAAAGCAACCTTATAAATTATCTTGGTGATATTCAGAATATGAAGAAAATAAAGCTACGCAGAATAAACAAATAATATTTGGCTGATTCCTATGGAAATCTTTGAGAAAATGAAATTTGATACATCAGAGTGTACATACTTTTTTAAAAGTTTCCATAACATTTGCATCTCCTACATGCATTGGCAATACGTAGAAACTCAAATGGTTCAGAATGCAGAAAGTCAAAACCTTGACGCCAGGACCTGATCTGCCATAAATCCTGAGATGTGGCAAAACCAGAAAGGGCTGAGAAACCAAAAGATAAGCAAAATGAAATGAGAAAGACTGTGTGTAGAGGTTTCTGTTAGAGAAAGACAGACAGAAAAATGAGAGAATGAAATAGCGGTTGGCAGGATTTGTCTGTGCTTGTTAATTTAGACAATTCACCCGATTTCCATGCTCAAAAATCGGCTTTACTTGTCATTCTTCCTTGTTAATTCAATCTTGTTATCTGGGAAAAGAAACTAACCGAGATAATTAATTATGAAACAAAAAATGGTAAAAATTTTTGTGGAGATATTGAAGGCAAGCACGTATGGATTATGGAATCTTTCTCTCGTGGCACACGACTAAATCAAATTCCATGCAATGGGTTTGACACGTGGCTCTTATACTCGGAAAAAACACAGACGAGCCAATTAACGGTTTCTTGCAGGGCAACATCACATCCCCTCCCACCTAAAATTGAAAACAACAGGGAACTTTAACCTCTGCAATTTACAATACAAAATGCCTCGCACTTCATCAAATCTTGTAAAAATTGATCATTCATTCTATTCTAAGCCTTTCATTTTGCAGGCTTCATCATTTGATGCCATTCATTATTGATGGTTTAATAAATTTTGGGCCCATGATCACAACTAGCTGGCATTAATTAAGCAAGTCCCGATTTCCTAATAGATGAGCATTTCCATAAAAGAATTAAAGCCTTCCTTTAACTTGAAGCTATCAAAAGCCTATCTTGCGGGAATGATTTTAGTATTCCATTTCTGTCACTGCCCCACATCCCCCACGCTGCTTATCTTGTAATAATATAATGTTGGACAATTCCTTGAAAACTAATAGAATAAAACCTTATATTTGTTCCAGTTAGTATATTCCAAAATTGAATCTCCTGATTCTTCTTACGTGGGATTGAAGGAAAAATAACAATAAACTGATTGCTATTATAATTTAGGTATGGATGGTTTCGGCTTGCTGCAAGTGTTATAGTATATACGAGTAAAAGACCAATTAGATGGAAGTGATTATGATTACTACTACATCTGTAGAGAGAGGTGAAACAGAGGTGCACCACTCAAATAGAAGAGTAAACAAAAGAAAAAGAGAAGTAGGCAAGACGGGAAGAGAAAATGAGATGAGAATTTTACTACGCGTTCACCAGGAATTACAAAGTATGGAGGGTCTATCTATGGACGTGAGAACTGCCCCAAGCCGCCCATTTGCTCCAATCATATGCTGTCTTTACATTAGGTAAACGGATTCTGCCTATTCATGAACCATAAAAATTAAGACGACATATGTTTTTTGACACACAAACACGCGTAAAGTGGTGGCAAATCCACTCGTATGTTTACAAAAATTGCAATAACAATTTATATAAGAGCTAGACATGCGTACATACATGCCTTCTCTTACTCTATATAAGTTGCCAAACATAGGTAATCTTAGAATTTTTTTCATTGAACATATGTGGCATATGTTACATTGTTGTTTCGCAATCATTCCTAGGAACTAGTTTAACTTCATATCTCACCAAATACAAGAGTATTCATACAAAAGTTTTATTACAATTCAATTACTAGTCAATTTACAGAAAAATGTGAAGATGATTACAAATTCACAAAAGAAAAGCTTAGGGTAGAATCTCTTCTTAGCAGTTTCAATGGACATTCCGAGTGATTAATCCCTCAAATATTGCATAAAGGTCCTTGTTTTCTGGGCCAAAAATCTCATCAGCCTTCTGCAGTGTTTCCTGATACCCAGGAAAAAAATATACATATGAAAATATGTCAAAGTTGCAATTCATTTTATATATATATATATATATATATATATAGAGGGAGAGAGAGAGAGAGAGAGAGAGAGAGAGAGAGAGTCATTTACTTCTCTTGTCTGTTTATGTGAGTTCAACTCTTTAACATTAGCCAGAAACGAACCAAATTGCTCGTAGGACAATCGGCTCCTGAAAGAACAAAAGGGTACAACTCCTGAGTCCTAACAGGTCTCAAGTTGAATAGCAAGCACAGGCAAAATTTTAAAATTTAGTCTTTACTACCAAAAAGTAATCCAATACCTAGGAGTATATAATGATCAACTCTAATAAGGTTCACAGAAGCAAACAGGTACCCCAACCCAAAAAAAAAAAAAAAAGAAAATGATGAGCAATTTGCAAGGCATATATCTAGCGTGCTTATACCTGGAAAATTTCAGGCCAGGACAAATTTAATGCGAGCAACAATACTCTCAATTATTTGGTAAAACAACCCTGAAGCTAGTCATAAGATATAAAAAATCCTCAAGATTGTAGACGTTCATTGAGGTATCAATACCAACAAAGAATGTAGACACCGGCAACAGTCATGTATGCAACAACATCCTACAAAGAATCCAAAGCATTCTTACGCCTTCACAAATAACCTCTACACCAAGTGATCAGGTGTGACCCATTTACAGGGAGCATGCACCTTTAACAATTGCATCATACTTGGATATTCAAAGATTTCAATCCGGTCCAGCATGCATTTACTTTTAAACAAATTACCCATTCAACTACCACAGTTCTGAATCTCGAAAAGCCTTTACCTGACTTGACGGAAGAATTCTTTCCCATCAACTCGAGTTCGCCCTGAAACATTAAAAAAAAAAAAGAAGCAGGGCATAGCAGATGTTCAGGTAAATACTCTTAAAAGTCAATATTAGTTAATCTTCTTTCTAAAGCAATCTCAAGAGAAAGAATTCCTATTCAAGGAAAGGTGTTATTAATGAACTACAGAATTGCAAGGAGCTACTCTGCTACTGCACTCTATCTCCCAGTAAAAATGAATAAAAAGAAAGATTGAAGGATGTATAGATTTATTAAATTTAAAACTCAACATTTATGCTACGGCACAGAGCTCTTGTCAAAACTATCAGCAGTTCACAGTTAACAATCAAATGCTAGAGCTAATGGGATAAAATTAATTATCAGTAGGACAACACCAACAACTTGCGCAAAAACCCACCTTCAAACAGTTGATGCAGTTTTTTTATGGCTCTTATGATATTAAACCAAAACAACCATTACAACTCATTAAACTTATAATGTGCCAGCTACATTGTTTCAAACACTTGACGTGGTATTATGATATCAGATCCAAGCTAAGACATTAAGCACTAGAGAAGGTCCTACTTCAGAAGCAAGTTCCAGAACTTACCAGTTTGTGCTCCTCTGTCAGATGATACTGAACCATATGGGCTAGAGTGTGAAGAAAATAAAGATGACCTATCATCAAGCATGCCTCTTGAGGTTGAAAATGAAATTGAATGCCGTCTTGGTGACACTGGTTTAGATGTTTTAGTAGGAGATACAGAAGCTGATAGACTAGGAGGAGACCCAGGAGGAGTAATCCGAGGTGTGCTTGCTTGGGATGCCAGCAGAAGCCCTTGTGATATGCCAGGTCTTGAGGCTATCATAATAAAAAAATAAATAAATAAAGTAAGATAAAAAGAGATGAATAAATCGTAATGCACTTAGCTGCAAGGCTCTACATTTTCTTTTAGAACACCAAAATACACCGGATAGATCTATTAACTAAAAGAAAGAAATCAAGCTCTGCAGCCAAGTATGTTACTACACTGAGGGAAATTTCACATTAGAATGTATAATGGGAACCAAAATTAGGCATTACCCTCTGTCACATGATCTACTGAAGAATTTTCTGATTCTGAAACCTGGCTCTGTATTGAGGAAGTTCTTACAGGCAGAAGGCGGGCGGAAGCATCATCTTCTGAAACAACTTGGATAAAACTTTCAATTAATGATTTATGAAAATGCCAACCAAATAATCCATCCTCAAAATGTTTAATACAGTAGTAGATCATCACAAGCTATTGGAATAAGAACAACAGTCTAATATATTGTGCAACATCCATATACTAAAACATTGAACTTGCCATGGTGATTCCAATTACTTTGATTGAACAATTTGTTGCAAACTGTGCAAAGGATAAAAAGGTGTGAAATTTTTAATGTGTTGGCATCCAATATTCAACTAGAGACCAGACTGAATAATTTCCATTACTCAAATCATACTGGAAACTGAAACCCATTATTTGTTTGAAGTTTCATGATTGTAGATTAACCATACAATTAGAAACTGTAAAACATGTTAAAGACGTAAAAAGAAAGCATTTTGCAATTTCCCATTCGACAAAAACCATTTTAAAAAGAAGCAAAGCAACATTCTTCAAGTAGAAAAAAAAAAAACATTAAAAATCATATACCATTGGGTGTAGGCTTGGCGATTATCTGTGTAGCTCCAGTCTGTGGCAAAGCAAAGTCAAAGAGAAGTCAATGCATTGGCCAGTAAACAACTCCTCATTTGGCATTTATCAATAACACATCGGTAACGATAAGCTTACAGAGGTTTCGTCCTCTTCTTGAAGTGATTGCATAAGTGTTTTTCTAAACACCTCCAGCTGCTCAGAGCCAATTTACCACAATTCACATCATAATTCGACATTCAATTAAAATTAATTAAACGAAAAGCAAAAAGAAAAAAAAAATGCCTTGGCGACATCTCTCTGTAGCTTCTTTACTGCGTTGGCCAACGCGGCGTTGTCTTTAATCAAGCTCTCCTGAAACAGAAACCCCAGTTAAGATTCAACGAAGAAAAAAGTGTTCTTGAAGTGGGAAAGGTTAGGGTAGGACCTTTTCGAGGTGGGCCTGAGAGAGTTTATCGGCGGTGTCAGAGAGGGAGGAGTCGAGGGATTCGATTTGGGATCGGAGGTCGGCGATAAGGGCGTCCTTCTCGGCAAGTTTGGCGCGTAGAGCAGAGGAGTCAGATTCGAGAGCGGAGACACGTGTAGAGAGAGCAATGGAGGTGATTTTGCGGGCCACATCGAGCTGTTCGAAGGGATCGGATGGTAGCACTTGCAAAACCTCCTCGGGTAGATCGAAGGTGGAACCACTCGATCCCTTCCCTAACATTCTCTCTCTATCTCTCTCTCTCGCTTTTTTTTTTTCTTTTTTTTCTTAATTATAATATAAGTATATATCAAATAAAGGTGAGCATAGTACAGCGTAGGAGTGTAGTAAGCATTAAAGTAATAGTAATAGGCAATGGAGAATAATAGATCAGTTGTTGTGCGCCGTGGACAACATCCAGCATGACATCGTATTGGACGAGATTGGATGGTTAGAGATTGGGCATAATTCTGTGCTTTCAAGTGTTGCCCAAACTTGTGGCTTGAGAAGGGATAGAACCCAACTCAAGACAAACTTCACTCTTTGTTCTTTTAGGTAAATCTTATCTTGTTTGTTAAAACTCTTCTGTTACACCCACTTACTGGCACAAAAGTTAAGTGCGCGCGTGTGTATATATATATATATGTCATAAAATTGTCATAAAATGAACAATTACATGTATCAATATATGAACAGGTTTTAAAAAATTTATATGTCATAAAATTATCCAACATTCGACATTTATTATCGAATTATTGAATATTATTGGACGCACTTGTCGAACACTGTCAAATATCATACAAGATCAAAACATTTAAATTTTCAATATTTAAATCACTTTTTTTAATCAACACTTAAATTTAGGCCTTTTTTTTAATTTCTCTACAAATTATAAACATTAGATGAGACAAAAATTTATTGTAAACTGAAATTGTAACTATTATTATACATACAACAAGGTAGGTATGAATGGTTAAGTACATCATCTTTACGTTGATTAATGTTCTTTAATTAGATGGATTGGTTTGTTTTGCACCGTACAGTTATTGGGTGTTTCACTCCATGTTTTTGGTGCTTACTATTAACTAAATCCTATGGTGGCCTCAACAGCGCAACTTCAATTTTAAGTCATTAGTTGCAACATTTATACTTTTTAAGGTAAAATAGACTTTAAAAAACTAATGTTAGCTCAAAAAATTGGTTTTTTTTTTTTAACCTGAAAATACATAAAGTTACTAATTTGTCACAGAATCTATTACTGCATAAATACAATGATAGTTTTCCCTGACTCAACTATAATTTTTAATGTTATTATTTACAAAAAAACTTACCCTAGATCCAAAAATTTGACTCCTAGCGCCAAAAATTGGCTTTTTAGAGTTGAAAATATATACAACACTATTATTTTATAGCATAATCTACTATTTACTAAATCCTATGATTTTATAGCACTATGGTCTATCTACTGTTAACTAAATCCTATGATGGTTTGTATAACTAAGCTTCAATTTTAAGTCATTAGTTAGAACATTTATGCTTCTAAAATTAAACAGACTCTAAAACCCCATACCAACTCTAAAAGGTGATTTTTTTTTTCTTTTTAGGGCTGAAAATATGTGAAATGTTATTATTCCGTAGCATAATCTATTATTTCTTAAATGCGGTAACAGTTTTCCCGACTCACCTAAAATTTTATGTCATTAGTTACAAAATATAATCTTTTAAATAAAGGTAGAGCCACTAAAAGCCCACATCATATCCAAAAATTTGATTCTTAGCTCCAAAAATTGGCTTCTTGGAGTGAAAATATATAAAACATGATTATTTTGTAGCAAAATCTACTATTGGCTAAATTCTATGATGGTTTCAACAACTCAACTTCAATTTCAAGTCATCGGTTATACCATTTATACTTCTTAAATAAATAAACTCTAAAACCTAACGCCAACTCTAAAAGTTGGGTTTTTTTTTTTTTGAGCTAAATATATATGGAAGGCTATTTCATAGCAAAATCTACTACTACTTAAATTATGTGCTAGTTTCCCTAACTTAGCCACTATTTTATGTCATTACTACAAAATGTAAACTTCATAAGAAAAGTGGAGCCACTAAAAACCCACTCTTGCTTTCAAAATTTATTCCCAGCTCTAAAAATTGGTTTTTTTAATGTTGGAAATATATAAAATGGTATTGTTTTCTAGATAATTTACTATTCATGAAATCCCATAATGGTTTCAACAACTTAGCTTCAATTTTAAGTCATTAGTTACAGTATTTATGCTTTTAAAATAAAATAGAGTTTCTAAACCCAATGCCAGCTCTAAAAATTGGCCTTTAAAAGCTGAATATATATAAAATGATACTATTTTGTAGTAGAATCTACTACTTTTTAAATATTGAAATAGTTTTCCTAATTTAAGTACAATTCTATGTCATTAGTTACAAAATTTAACCTTCTGATGAAAGGTAGAGGCACTAAAAACCCATCCCATTCCAAAAATCTGATTTCTATCTGAAGAACTTGGTTTTATATATATATATATATATATATTGAAAGTTCTGAAGGTATGCAGTTATAAATAATAACACAGTAAACTGTAATATAAATCGGCACAAGAGGATTTTTACATGGTTCGGTTATAAAAACCTACGTTCACGGATAGCTATAGAGCTACAATTCACTATGTTCTTGTTTGTACAATCTTTAGAACCTTTTACAGTGCTAACTCACTCTCACGCACAGACCTAATCTTTGACAAACAAAATCTTCGCAAAGATTCTAAACACTAGTGACACTGCTCACTCTCTGTCACAGATAACTTAACAACACATAACACCCGATGTCTGACACAGAATTAGATAAACACTCAACTCTCAAATTATCCTAAGTGTCTACAAACTCACTCAGACTTAATCAACAACTCATGTACGATTATACATGAAACAAAGACTCAATAATTCAAAGTAATAAAGACATTCATTTTGCGTTGAAGCTTTCTTATATGAAGTCATGGAATGCCGTGACCAACTCTCTCAAGAACACACCCAGTCTCCAATACGCACCAACTCTCTCAAGAACACACCCAGTCTCCAATACGCAAAAGCTCTCACAATACGACTATGCCATAACTCGGTATATATTGAGAGGTCTTGGTTGAAATCTTTCTAGAAATCCTGTAAATATTTCAATCAAAATCACATTAGGAATAGGATAAACTAAAATAGGAAGTGTTTATAGTTAAACTCCTAAAGTAACAAGGACACATTAAATATCCTTTTATTTTGATTAAGATACAAGAAATATTATCATAATCCATAAAGGTATTTATTGTGAATAAAAAACTTCCTATAATAATCATCTAGAAATAGTAAAATATGAATAAAAAATACTTTTCTTATTTTTATCACAAGTTAACCAAAAACTTAACATGTGCATGAGACATGTTTTACGTTAACACTAACATATATATATATATATATATATATAATTGCACAATTTATTATTTATGAAACCTGATGATGGTTTCAACAACTCAAATATCAGTTTTAAGTTTTTAGTTACAACATTTATACTTCTAAAATCAAATAGTCTCTAAAATCTAATGCCAACTCTAAACTGTAGATGAAATGGAAGGCGATCTCTAGCATCTGGGATTTGGTTAATTATGGGCCTCTTGGTCCCTCAATATAGTGTTGAACGGCCCAAAAACAGAAGCAATAATGGTTTGTGGGCTCTAGCGTTATGGTTGTCTGCTTATTAATAGAAAAGAAAAAATTCAAAATATGATCCAAATCAAGGGGCATGTTACAAAAATAACAACTCATGAAAAATTTTCATGCCATGGACCTTTTGACTTAGAAATGATCTGATTGCCCTTAATACAAAAAATAAGATAAATAACTTCAAATACTCTCTATATCTCCTTTGTATAGAGCTAGGACCGATCTCCATGGGGATGGGCCCCTACAACTCCCTAGCCCGTTTGGACCGGGGATGGGAAGTAACAAACGAGGAATGGGGCGGGGATGGGGATGGAGATGAAAATTTTTTCCGAAATTAAATGAGGATGAAGATGGTGATTGTATTCCCCAACCCGGCCCGGCCCGGCCCGTTCTCCGAATATGTGTGTGTGTGTGTGTGTGTGTGTGTAGGATTAACAAAAGAAAACACATCAACCTTATTTCTAAAGGATAGTAAAGGATTATAAAAATTTATGTAATAATTTTAATTTGATTTTGCTTTTCAAATTTATATATGTTAAAATAGACATCTCAAAGGTTTGTTTAAAATTTTTTTCACTAAGAGATGTTGAGCTTTTTATTTTTTATGAATTATTGAAAATGACTCTACAACTTTGGGATTTTTAGTTTTTTGGAGGAGATTAATCTTTCAAAACTTATTTGAGATACCTAGAGATATAAAAAAATTATGAAATTTGGTATGTATTTTTGTCTTTGAGTCTAGTTTGATCTTACAAATTTTTGTAATTTTAAGACTTAATTGAAATTTTTTATGTCTTTACAAATATAGAAAGGTCATTCCTAAAAGTTTTTGATAGAACTGATAGACCCTAAAACGTAAATTATTTTAAAACACCTTTATTATTCAAAATTTTTTTAGATTTGACAAGCTTTAAAGATAAAGGTGTTTACAATGTTTTTGTAAAATTTTAGGTCAATTGGATTAATAGATTGATTATAAAAAATTAGGAAATTAGCATTGCTCTATTTTGGAAGCTTGAAAGTGAAGTTAATCAAAAGTTGAAAAATTGTTAATACTTGTGTTTGCAATGTTGAGAAAAATGATAAAATATAATTCAACAAAAAAAATTATTGTATGTCGTTGGGGTGGATTGGGGATGGGGATGGGGATGATTTAAAAAATTAAGGATGGGGATAAAGATGGAGGTTAATTTTTAAATTGGGAATGGGGCGAGGATGGGGATTAATTTTCAAATTGAGGATGGGGATGGGGATGGCATCCCCGCCCCCACCCAGCTCGAACCCATCTCTACCTTTGTTTCTTTTGCAACCTGGTGTAAAACTCCTCCATACCACTCTATTTTTGTGTCAAAATCTCATTGTCTCTATCATTTGTTGTGAGCAATCTTCAAGATCTAAGTAAAAATAGGTAAGACATCTCTCTATACATGGACTTTTCTTGATTTAGTTCAAGCTTTTAATGTTGTTGAAATATTTGCTACCTAAATACTCAGTATTAGCTTAGAAAACAGTGTATTGAGCTTAATAGAAGTGTCCTTAGTACTTTAGTTGCAAAGAAAATAATGAATAACATGAATTTCTTAAGAAAAATCTGGTATACTGGATGAGGAAGATGACAGCTCAACAATCGATGAGCAAATGTCGAGTGTCGAGTATTCAATGATGGAATTCGATGACTCTGTGCTCCTGTCGATGGCACGCTTGACAATGGCTGACATGTTTTGTCGAGCCTAGGTGCACAGTGTCGAGCCTAACAAACCGTCTTATATCCAGACATGCAAAATGTGTCGAGCATTGTCGAGTTTCCAGTTAACTCATTGTCGAGTTGTCAAGTTGTTGCGTGTCAAGTGATTTTGTCAAGCCTCGTCAAGCATAAGTGTAGAATTCCATTTTTCTAGACTTTTATGCAGTGTTTTAATGATATTTTGATTCAAGGATGAATTTTGACATGTCTTTTAAATGCATGATAGAAACTTTGCACATTCTAATGTTGTACAATGTTTATGGAAGATGCAACAGAATGAAGGTTATAGGTACATGGGCGAGAGGTCTAAGCCGCTGATAATTCCTAGGTATACTGCTTACAATGAGTTGGTTGAACGTTTAAGTCCGAAAATAGGTTGGGATTTGAGTAAAAAAACCATAAGTTTAGTCATTCAATTCTCTTGCAGAGTTCTTCTACCAGTGTCAACACCTATTGAGACTAACAAAGATGTTTATTTTTTCATAAAACATAGTCTGGAGGATCAATAGTCATATACACCAATCATCATCATACTTGAAAATTGGGACTAGCAAAGAACAAGGTCATGATCTGTTCCATTAACAAAAAGGCAAAGTTTTTTTCATCCATCTTTGTTTCGTTCAGCAAGTGGAAGCAACCAATTAATCGAGTCCACTCCTATTTGTGTGCAACCACATCATAATGAAGAAGTTGGCCATGAGTTTTAGTAGTCTGCTGGGCATGCAAAGGAGCAATCAGTTGGTGTTGAAAGAGAAGTTGGTTTGAACCAATCATTGCCATTGAGGTTAGTTTGACACCTTGATAGCTTTATAGAATTCGAAAGCTTAGCCAATGTCTAAAGTGATGGTGATGATAGGGATGACAATGGTGATGATGATGATAATGATCATGATGATGATGATAACAATGCCTATTGTGGTTTTGAATATTGCCATCACTTGAATGATAACTTAGATGGCAATGATCATGATGGAAATGATAATGTAGATGCTCAGAATGTAAATGAAGGCTTGGTTGACAGTTTACATAACTGTGAAGATGGTCGTACTTAGTTTTGGAATGATTTGAACCAGGAGATGCCTTTGACCTTTCCTACTGCTATTCAATCTATCCCTCCTCCAACATCCATAGGATAAGACGTAGATACAAGGGCAAACTTTATGGTAGATGATGCCAATATGGGTCCTCCAACTGATGATAATTAGGCAAATGCATTCAGGTGGATGACTCCTATTATGCATTTGACTTCAACAGTTGATGATGATCCCACATCTTTTATAGTTGACAGAATTTAGGTTGCGGTTGGACAGATTTTTAAAAGTAAAATCGAGCTTCGCGAGAAGTTATCAAATTTCTCATTACAACGCAACTTTCAGTTTAAAGTGAAAAAGTCCAACTTAATAAGGTTTGAAGCTATGTGTCATACTGAAAATTGTAAGTGGTGGATACAGACAACTAAGGTAGCAGATTCTAATTTCGTCTAGGTGAGAAAGTTTAACAATGAGCATACATGTTCAAGAGCTGGGCTCTACCCAAATCATAAACAAGCAATTTTCGCTATTATTGGGAAAAGCATAAACATTCAAATTCATTCAAGCATCAAGGATTTACTGCAAGAACATTATGTTTAATGTTCAAAAAGCATTGGGTGTTACCATCACATGCCACAAGACATGGAGGGGTAAAAGAGGCAACGTTGGAGGAACTGCATAGAACTCATGAGGAATCATTAAACTTCTCCTTCAGTATATATACATGGTTTAGAAAGAAAACCCTGGGACAAGAACTACTTCAGAAACTGATGCTAATGATCACTTCAAGTACTTTTTCATAAGTTTAGAGGTTTTTATTGTAGGGTTTGCAAATTCTATTAGGCCAGTTGTTGCACTTGATAGGTCTCACTTAAAGGGAAATATAGAGGTACAATATTTTTGGCATCATGGATAAATGGAAATAAACAAATATATTTATTAGCATTTAGAGTTGGTCATTTAGAAAACGACAAATCCTGTAATTGGTTCATAAAATAGCTGTGTGATCATATGTCTGTAATGTCCAAGATTTAGTGATCATTTCTAACTACCATGCTAGTATTGAAAAGACTGTCTCTATTATTTTTCCTGGGGCATTTCATGGCCTCTGCACCTATCACCTGAGGGTAAAAGGTTCAAAGATAAGACTTTATTAGGCATGTTCCCCCAAGCTATAAGGGTGTATGATCGTACTGATTTCAACTATCACATGCATACAATCGAATCATATATGCTGCCAACTGTAGCCTTTCTTCGAGAGATAAGTGTAGAGAAATAGGCACGTTCATAATTTTTCGGATAATGTTATAATATAATGACAACCAGTATTGCTAAATTCATGAACAATTGCTTGAGACACGCTCGTTTCCTCTCTGTTACACTATTAGCAAATTATTACTAGGCAAATCTTTAAAAATAGTTCTATGCACAAAAGGAAATATTTGCTACCCCACAATTACATCTCACTCCATAGGCTGACAAATTGATAGAGGACCATTTGAAAGAAGGCGATCGGATAAGAGTTACTAACATCTCTCTAACCATGTATCAGGTGTACATTAACAAACATGTCAATGTTATGGACATGTATGCCCGAACCTGCACGTGTAAGGTGTTTGATCTTGACCAGTTGCCATGTGTACCTGCATTAGCTATTTGTAAGCACATGAGCTTACTCATGTGCCATGATTATTGTGCTTAGTGGTACACAAACGAATGCAACCTTAATGCATATGCCTTGCCTATTGTACTAGTTGAGTTAAGTGAGGATTGAGTGGTTCTAGATGAGGTAAGCATCAGAATCATCCCATCACCAATAATGAAGAGGCCAGTTAAAAGATCTAGGAGAAATCAAATCCCCTCCCAGGGCGAGTCAAGCTCGTCACGAAGTTGCAACCGTTGTGGGGGCTTAAGTCATAACCGTCAAACGTGTTACAATCCGGTCCTTCTTGATCATGCTGCTAGCGCACGACGTAATGACTGATAAGGTAGAGGCTTGGAAACCATGTACGAATTTTCTTTAACACTATACTTAAATGTTACTATTTTTTTACATATTGTTTTAATTGATGTGGGATTTGCAAAGCATGTACTAAGGTAATTTTGTTCTGTAAGTAGCAGACCATGTATTAAGGTTTAGATATCGGTGTATTTGGAAGCATATCTTGACTCTCTAGGTAGGCGTTGTAATGGTCACATGTTCTTTATAATTTTTCTTTATTATAATAGTATGTGTTACACCTGTTTCTTTAATATAATATTTTATAATCTGTCTACTATAAATTTGCATTTGGGATATATTAAACCTATAAATGTACAGTCCAAAATACGAAGAACCAATGAAGTATATATACAAAATATATACAGTCTAACATATCCTAACCCTAAATATGTATAACCCCATATATGGAAATGATCACGAATCCTGAGGATCGGGAGGTGAGAGTGTAATGGGAATACCTATTGCGGGTGTAGCATCTGATGCGGGGACAGTCGGAGCAAAGTTTTCTGTGGTGGCCCGGACCTGTATGATGACTCCAACAGTGTATAGCCATCGTACGCCATAGTGTCTCCTCTATGAAGACCCGTATATTCATCAACAGAACATCACCTGTAAAGTACTCCATAAAGGTGAGGCAATAAACTTCACATGCCCCTCCTCTGACATCTTACTGAGGGACCTCAGTAATATCCTCCACACGCTTAATGTCAAAAGAGTAGGTGGGGATGTCTCTATCGCCGAAAGTAGCCTATGAAATGATATATTGTATATATGTGTCAAGTAATGACAACGCTCATTCATCGTGTCAAAAGAGAAGTTCACAATATATGAGTCGTAAATCATTACAATGAGACGATTCAAGACCACACATGCCGCAACCCAATACTCACCATCAAGATTAACAGGAATATACAACTACAAGGACAATAAACAAAGTCCTATTAATTGAAACCTAAGCACAAGGAATATTGCATTTTATAACAATTTCTAATAACAATGTATTACTCATTCAAGATTCTCCCACAATTGACCAATGAGCGGACTTTCTTTGTCGACAAATTAAACAACCTTGGGCTCGTTATCCCAATCGATGTCATTCGGTGCTCTCTCATACCGTTGCCACAACCCTTGGACCTTTAACTAAGTCATTAGTAACAATGTTAGAATAATATAAATTGTAGAAATAATCATCTGAAATCATAAAGAGAAGGAGAAACGTTACCCAAAACATAGTGTCCAAGAAGGTCGATTTCTCGACCACGTCCAGCCCTAGATCCACTGCTCTGCGCCGTAATGTCCAAAGATAAACATCGATATGTTGCATTGTGAGAAAAAGTTAGAGTAATATAAAAATAAGAAAATGAAAGAATTAGGTGGGCAATTACACAAACCTCTAAGGCAAGCCACTCCATCGTCGTCGTCAAAATCCTAAAGAACTCATTATCCACATCAAACACCCAAGGTCAACAAGACCTAAACCCTCAAACATCCAATTGTCAAATGACCTGGCGTCAGCGTCCAGAATAGGAGCAAGTGGGTCAAATAATGGCTGACAAGGCTGGACTACAATGGCTGGTGGATAGGCAGCATGAGTATGAACAATAGTATATGAAGGCATTGGAGAATCGGTGCTTGTCGAAACTGAAGGTATGTTAGCTTGTGAATAAGCCTACATGGTAACCTTTGCTCTCTTTCTTCTCGAAGGGTTGACAAAGGGGCTCTACTTATGGTTAGCTAGGACCAATTGTCAGCCTCGTCGGGAGATGAAATACGAAGGGGCACCCTCAAGGACCTGGGCACTCTCCTACGACAGATCAACCTCAGGTTCGTCCTTCTCTGGAATTGGTTCATCGTCCTCGCCATCCTCATCTTATACAAAACAATAAAAACCAAACATCTAATTTAGTTAGCTATATTGAAAAATGATTTTTTATAAGATAATATATACATTTAAATGATAGGTCAAAAGATACAATACCATCTCTGCATAGCCAAAGTGACCTCCTAATAGTGTCACTACACCTCGAACCATTTTAATCTTCTCTCGCATTAACATGTTCTCCTCCTGGACTAATTTGATCTCCTCTTAGAGACCAACCAACTCGTGGATGACAGTGGTGTTGAATTCATCCTCTATGCGTTGTTCTTGTAACAAATCTCAAATTCAAGACATAAATTCGTTTTAGATTTATGTAGACAAAATGGAGACATTTACCTGCTCGGAGTATATTACATGGTGCCTAGTAAGCGACCAATAGAAACTGGTTGAAGTAGGCCCAATAGTTAGAGAAGGCCTACCGATCGGAGAGGGCCCCCTGGTCGAAGATGACTTACCCATCGGCGGTGATCGATCCTTAAAAAGGGATAGTGGAATAGTTTCTTCAATATGGGGCAAAACTTTGACAGAAGGTCTGGATTCTGTCTCTGTCGAGGGTATACGGGATCGTCCCTCATGTGGCTGAAAAGTATTAGTCCATTTAAGTCAACCTGAGGCAGAACATATGGTTGTCCCTACTGGATCTCCTCAACCCACTTCTTTTCATGTTAGGGAGCATCATCAGTCAACGCCCATTGAACATGTCGACCTTTTTGCTTCCCAACCACCTACTCTAATATAGGTAACCAGTCAGTAACGGTCTCAGCTTCTATCGGCTCCACTATCACAAGTGGACGTGCCTATGACGAATTCAGATTTGTTAGGTCATGGCATTTAATAATTATTGGTTTTAACAAAATAACGAGTTTACGACTTACCACCCTCCTAATGTATAAACAATCTCGTTCCAAGACCTCTTCGCTCGGAACCTTCGTGTTATGCCACTTCAACAACCAAGGAATCCTACTAGCAAACGCCTCATCGAGAATGCCATATGTTGACCCAACATATCGCACTGCCTCATACAACCAAGTCGGTCAAGAAGAAATAAGGATTTAGTACACTTTTTTATAATTAATCAGTAATAAAATGTTTAAATATTAATGCAAACTAAAATTTAATTTACCTAAATAGCATAAGGATAACGTCCTAAGTTGTACCACTCTACATCACGTGCCCTTTTCTCTGCCTTCCTTGCTTTATACTTTGCTAACCTCTAAGCTAGAGCTTTCTTCATGTCATGGATGGTCATTTTGTAAGACTCGGTGCCCATGGGTATTCATTGAATCTGTCCAATATATCCATAAATTTAAACCACTCCACGGAAATGAACCAACATTTGTCCTGTGTAAGGGAAAAACGCTTAAGCATATAATAAAAGACTAGCTTCAACACTTGCTGTGATTATTGGGAGTGCTTGGCAAATTCAAAGTAAACTTCCACAATACCAAACTCGTACACTGAAAAGCGTATTGCACTCCCTACATTGAACAAATGTATGAATCGTTAGAAAAAAATGCGGGATGATAACATTTTTTATGATTTTTTTTAAATACACAAATACATGAGTGATACCTTGTATGAGAAACTACATCTCATCATCGAACCCATGAGCCTCTACTTCTTTTAATAGCAAATGATGAACCAATTGCGATAGGAAGGTAAGAGTGCGAATGTCTAACAAGTGCTCAAAACATGTGCTTCTAAACAAATCTTTTTGTCGATCATTCAACTTATCTCAGACCCACAGTATACAATCTAAACTAATCAAATTTGTTATTACTACATCGTAATAATCATCGTATGGAGTTTTAAGGTTGAACGTTAATCCGTGACCATTGGTTGAACGTATGTCTGTGAACATTTGTCATCCAGAAACCTTCAAAAAACAAAACAAAACAACCTCTATTCAACCAAAATATACTACAAAAAAGGACAAAAAAACACAAAACTGTTAAATTGCTGGACAACGCTCGACAGACTTAAGTTTGTTGAATGTCCGAAAATAGTTGTGTGTCGGATGTGGGAAACCGACAATCCCCAGTACAATCCAATAACATTTGTTGAGTATCGGATGCATCGGTTGTCGAGTTCCACAATCCAACATCTAGCTATGGTCGGTTCATCTAGATTTCGAGCGAATAATGTTAAGCGTCGAGCTTTGTCTCAATATCGGTTTCTTATAAAGGTCTCTAGCTCGACACTAGACATAATAATCTGACATGTAGCTATTGTCAGTTTATTATGTATAGCGTCGAGCTACAAACCTTTATAGAAAACCGACACTCAGGTGTCGCTTCGTGTTCAACCTCGCATCGTCGACCTCTAAAACTCTATTTTTTCCCAGAACAGTTTTAAATCATTCATCAAAACAATATATTAACAGAAAGTATATCATTTATAACTTATTCAACGTATAAATCATTCCACAAACAAATCTAAATCCCTAAAAATCAAGTTTAAATTTTGAAATTTTAAAATGCAAAAAAAAAAAAAAAAAGTTGAATAACTATCGACAATTTATTCACAACATATAAACTATATATGATTGAACTTGGCATTGAAAAAAATACATAAAATTGAAACTAAAACGAAGGACAAAGCACTTACCAGATGGGTTCTATCCTCCTTCTCTCAATAATGAAAGCCCTTTCAACAATGCAAGCCCTCTCTCTCCTTCTCGTCATTGCCCTTGATGAATCTCAAATTTTTTATTTTGTATTTTCAGTTTTTGAAAACAACAAAAATGCAAGAGGAGTAATACTCAGATGAACAGTTTCTAAATGGTTTTAAGTGCAATGGACGGTTACACAGGTTGGGCAAGTGTAAAGAGGGAAAGGGGGATATGCATATAAGAGAGTTTTGATTAATTAAATTGTAGAAGACAGTCAGGTCATTTCCTAATCCAAAGATCTATAACATCAAAATTTTTCATGAGGAGGTTATTTTTATAACAGATCTCTTAATTTGGAATTTCTCTTATCCAATAGAAAAGCTGAAGCACTTTCCAGCGGCTGATGAGACGAGAGCGAGACTTTCCGTTTCCGGTCCCTGACGATGGACAGAAGTTGGTCGGTGGTTGAGAAAGTGAGTCATTGGATACCATTGCGAAAGGGGCCTACCTCAAGTTATTATGGTGACTTCTATGTAGTGGTTGCATTTCAATTCAATCTGTCAGCTGTTAGCATAGTTTTGTGTTTTATCAACATCATACACGGAAAAATCTTGGAAAGGAAGCCTCAACACCACTCAAAATACACCAAGTTAAATTATGTGATGTGATCGAGACCTTCCTGATTAAACCAAAAATAAATAAATGACAACATTCCGGGTCATTCTACAGTACGTCCATTGTACTGGTACAACTAGTTTTTTCAGCATAAATGTTGTAAATACAGTTTGCTACAGTGTCAAACAGTGGAGATACAGTGTGAAAACAGTGCGATACAGTACCCGTCCTACCGATACTTCATTTGTACTGAAGCCAAACCCCAACATTCCTGGTTTTTCCAGGATCTTATGAAATCCTAACTATCAATTATTACAATCACATACATCCTGGAACACATGAATTCTTATTTATTTATCATGGGCTTTGGTGCTTCTGTGGACCGTGCATGCATGAATGAAAAACATATCATTCATTGAAGAGCGAAGATAGATGGATGGATATATAATTGCATACGCAAGAAGAATTATTAGTATTATTATTATTATTATAAAGCAAATTATGCGGGAACAGTCTCTGAAAAATCATAAATGGTTGTCGTTGTCACTTGAGTGGGGAACATCCTTGTCAGCAAAGCTGGCAATGTTGAAGGCTTGCCAGGAACAAACGTCTCATCACTCATGCGACTGATCTGGTAAAATGAGAATTTCCCAGTTGCTTCCTTCCTCCACACCCTTCTATTCTGCAGCGTATAGGTTAGGTAACTTAATCAAAAACAACTTCCACCTGTCTCCTTGACTCAATGACAATAAATGGGTTTCTTCCTTTCCTTGTGGCTTCATAGAAAAATTAACATCAACTTGGAATTTGAGTCAAACCTGACCAAAAGTAAGTAACACTCCAGTTAGGAAGAGTCCTGGCAACGAGCCCAACTCAGCCGAGTCTAATTGGCAGATTAGCATTGACTTGCCTGGTCAACTCTGATCGCTATCGATCGTCGAAGTTGTCACATAAAATAACTCAACTATTACCGCAACATTTTTTGCATGGGTGACCCGAGCATATTTGAAACTTTAAAGGCTTATACTTTATCAAGGGCAAAACTAAAGCCAGCTTCCATGATTCCCACATCAACTTTTTACTTACTCTTTATTTTCTTTCTCCATTCAATGCATGAATTACGCTACCCTTCCTGTGTATGTAATTAAAAAAGAAAGATAACCTAAACGGTTAACAAAAAATAACATAAAGCTCTTCTAATGTGTTAGAATAAAAATATCATAATTTTTACTTTTTTTTAATTATATAAATTCTTTAGTGTATCACTTAAATAAGATTAAAAAAATTGTTTCTTTTTTAAAATCAAATATTTCTTTTTCTGTTGGAATATTTCTATTTCATTACACTGGCCAAGGTGGTATTTATTGTAAAAGAAGAGGTGAACAGGAGAGAAGAGAAGAGAATAGAGAAATGTTCACATTTTAATAGAAAAAGAAAAAGAAAAGGTTAATTGGGCCCAAATTTAAAAGTTAGAAAGATTTGTTTCCTCTTTTTCTTTAATTTTCTTTATTCTTTTTAGTGGAAAATTATTGAGGGAGTTGGGTGGGGACCAATTAATCAAGGTCCACTCATACTTTCTTATTCAAAATTTATAATTGCATATGAGTTGGAACTTATCAACCTGCCTTTGCCTTTTTAACTTATTTGAGCACCACACAAATCAGTCGATCCATTTTTTTTATTTATTTAGTTTTTCATTACATATAAGCTAATTTCTTATTATTTCTTTTAGTTTTTCATTACATATAAGCTAATTTCTTATTATTTCTTTCTTGTCAGGTTCTTACTATATTTTTTTTGTCCTTTTGAATGCTATTCGTGGTTAGGCAGAGGCTACCTGCAAGCATATTCCTTTGAGGAAACTGCTGAGAAAGGCCACAGATATCAAAAAATCAATTTAAATAAATAAATATATATAGTTCTGGAGTTGAGTGTTGACCATATAATTTTAGATATTTGTTATTTATAAAGCAGCAACTGGCAACTGCATTTTGTAACAAATTTTATTTTTGAAAAAAATGTAAGATAGCATAAACTTGTGTTTTTTAAGTTTACCTCTCAAGTGATCAAAGGCTTTTTCGTCAATAGAAATTAGAATCAACTACAACATTTTTTTTAGTAATTATAACATCAAATTTGAGTTATAATGATTTATGTTAAATTTTGTGCGAATATTTTTCTTAATATTACTAGAAATTTAAGATAAAAAAATAAATAAATATTTGGATATATCTTTGTTTTTTCTTATAATTCGTTAAATAAGAGTCATTAATATCTTAGATGAGAAATATCACAATGTTGGCAGACACTTAATTAAAAAGCTTCATATATAAAGAGAACGTATCTAGCTAAAGATTTACTTAGTGTCATGCATTATCTTATGTGGGGTTTAAGAATATTTAATTAATTAATTATATATATATATAAATGCGTACAATAATTTCTGTGTCCCAATTCAAGTAACACGACTGATAAGTTATTATATATAATATATACTTGACTAGCCCAATATAAAGAGAAGAGATTACGCACCACATGTACGATAGACATAGACTAACGCATCATCTCTCATTATTTTATTTTTATTATTTTTAAAAGAATGATTACCTTTAAACCATCTTATAAATTATATATAAAAGTGGTGGTAGTGGAATTAAAAATAATTTATGTTAATGAGTGCAACGCAAGTGATCGGACTGAAATTCTCTCTCAATAAAGGAAACATTCAAAGAAAAGAGAACATAATTTAATAATTTAATAGCAATGGCATTACATGATATGATACCTTTTAAGTACTAAATTAATTTAACTATATTCTTAATTTATTGATAAATTAAAAGTTAAGCACCACAATAATTATATATTAATTATTGATAATAATTACACATTAATTATTGATTGGTTCGTCTTTAATTTATTATTATTACGGATAATGATTTTTAGTCTAATTACCTTTTTTTTCCATAGATTTTTTGTTGGGTTTACATCAAACAGTTAAAATTTATGTAAAAACAAAAGTAGTTTTCATAATTAATCGAGCCTAGACCGTCCGGCTATGAGCACCACAACTTTGTAGGTTGCCACACCATCAGGAAATTAAATAAAATACAACAAATCACGAGAAAAACCTAACCCCGCGTGTGGTCCCCACCTCCATAATTATTTTTATTTTTCTTTCCCAATCCCGACAACTAACCCCCCTAGTCTAACGCCGTTACTCGCATCATTCAAAAGAGACAGCAATTGTTTTAAACGGACAACTAACAGTCTTCCGTGTTAGACTTTTCCACTATTGGGTCCCACTAAAACACAGGAACAGGAAGAAGAGGAGGAAGACCCAGTCAGGTCAGCCACCTGTCTTATAATCAATCAAAACAGGCGGCCCGGCCCAGCCCGGCCCGGACCGACCCTACCTCTCACGCGGTCGGTGCCACCTGGCCCCACCCTTATCTCTCCCACTATATATCTTACCACAAAACGCTCTTCTCAATCTGTCTTAAACACAGCAGAGCAGATTAAATAAAACAAAAGGCAAAAAAAAAAAAAAAAAAAAACCTCCTCTTCTTTTCCTTCCTTGTAGAAGATGAAGAGGTTATAACAGGCAGAAATCAAGAAAGGAAGAAAAGAGACTCAAAAGCGTTTTGTTTTTCATAGATTTGTTAATATTTGTATTTTTGTTTCTTTTTTCTTTTAATTATGGGGACTGAAGTTTTACGGCCTCAGGACTGTCTGATCGAACGGATCAGAGTTCATCCGGCGGCCTTGTTGTCTTCTCGCCGGAGAAACTACGGATATCCTAACCCTAATTACAATAACAACACTAAATCGAACCGGAGACCGGCGGTTCGACATGAGAAATCGGATCAGAGGAGACAGCGAGCTCAATCGGAGCCGTCGATGTCGAAGAGACCAACGTTCTTTGATGACTCGAAGAATATGACGAAGCGGTCGAGCTCGGACGATTTCAAGACGGTGAGAAGTTGCGGTGGTAACAACAATGATTTGGTGATGGAGAAGGTCATGATTTTGAGACGTGGAGAGTCGCTTGATTCTAAGATCAAGAAGGAAGGTAGGCCACCGGAAATGATGAGCGGTAAGTGTGATGTGTACGCCGGATCAGGATTCGCGGTGTCACCGGCGCCGAGTTCGCTTCCTTTGCCGTCGTTTTTCAAGAAACAGATCTCGATCGATGACTCAGCAACTCGTGATATCAAGCGTTTGCTTCGGCTCGACTTATGAGATCCAGATATAACTATAATTTCGTCGCCTGTTAGTTGTTCCTTTAATTTTCAAGATCCGATTTTCCCGAGATTTTTTTAAACGGGGAGGGGCAGATCTGAAAATCAGGGAGAAAGGACGGGGGCGTAGTAGTTAATATTTGGCATTATTATGGTGTATGTGAAGTGTACTGTTGGTGAGGTGATGAGGGTTGGGTAAAAAAAGTTAGGTGGTGTGAAATGGAAGAAAAGTGAAATGAGAGGGGGTTAATGGTAATCGTTGTTAAAAATAGTTTTGGAATGTCACCTTGTGGATTATGGGCTGTGAATGTTTCTGCTCTGTTGTGGTAAGAGATTTATGATCTCCTTTGTATTGTAAAGTAAGATAAATATTAGGGAAAAGATGAGCGGATCAGATTTTATATATCTGGCTTTACCTTTCCCTTCTTCTGGTCGAACTTGTTTGGTCTTTCTATTTTCTGGGTTTTTGACATTCCACGTTTAAAATCTCGCCGTTTCAGGTTTCTGGCTTTAACTTATCGGGGTTAACAGTAATATATATACATATAGATGCCAAGTATTTGAGAGAATTTTTAAGTCTATTATACGGCTGAATTTGACATATTTACATCCAACGCCATAGGTCACATGCCTAGTTCTAGACTTGTAGTTATGGTCTCTGCACTCTGGTACCATGAAGTGCAGATGAAATTTTGTATTGATGGGGTTGTGTTAATGGGTTAGCTTTTTATTTTTATTTTTTTAAACATTTTTTATTTTCGTGGAAAGATTTTGTTTGAATTATCTGTTAGCAATATTTGTGGTAAGAAGGAAAGAAGATGATGAGGTGTTAATAGTATTATTTGGATTTGTGGGTGTGGGTGCGGGTGGAAGATGTGAGCTTCTGTGTAGGTGCGTCCAAGTCAATATGTAAACGTGACAGCCTGTGAAATCTTGTATGAATTTATGCAACGTGGATACTGGGTGTGGCTCTGATCGACCTATTTTTGTTGTCTGATATTGATGCATTTATTAATTTCGTGTTGGCCTTGGTTTGGGATGGCGAAAGGTCATCTACATTTTCGTTTGTTTGCTATGGTTAGCTTAGACATCCACGCAACCTGTGAATGGAACGATTTGGGGTGGCCGTGAGAAAGTATTGTTCAAAAATTAAAACAGGTTGAGATTTGTCTCTCCGCAGTAGGCTTGTCCTTGGTAACATTCAGGCATTCTACCACAATTTTACCTCTTTTGTGATAGGTTATTAATTTAGAGAAGTATACGATTTACCATATTTAATTTAACACTAGCCTAACAGTCAAAAACCAACTCAAATCCGATAGGGAATTCTTTCGTAAATGTCCTCAACACCATGGACTCTATTTGTTTTTGAATGTTTTACCCAATTTCATTGAACCATCACCTTCTTTAATCGAATTGTCACCACTACATCTTTAGAATCCTTGCTATTGTATTGAGATCAAAATCAATAAACAAGTAAGTTCATTGGAATCTAATTTTTTAACACTTTCATTGTTATTGGTGTACAACTTTTTTTTTAATTGATTTTTATCTATTTATCTTTATAATTCTAAAAATTAACAATTGAACAGTAATTAAGTTTCATAGATGATTCATTAATTTATTAGAAAATATAGTAAAAACCAATAGTCTTTTACAAATGTTTGATTACAGAAATCATTGCTAAAATTATTTATAATAATGAAATTTAAGGAAATATTTTTCATTCAATTAAGATTTAAATTTATTTAATATGTGTTGACCACATGAGAATATATTTATAATTATGGAAATGAGTTGAGAATAATATACTTAAAATTTTTAATTACAGTGTGCATTCATAAAATAAGTATTAATAATTTTTTCTTTTGTGAATTGCCTCAATTTTAATAAAATTTGTCATCAAAACAACCAAAATGGGTTGCATGCGACTCCTTATCTATTTGTTGTACGTAATTGAAATGTTGGAGACAATTTTAAGATGTAAATGTAAATTAATAAATCTTAGGGATGGTTTAGAATCATATATAGATAGTAATATTCCAACAGGTAATTGTTACGATGTATTATCTTCATTTGCAATTTTTTTTTTCAGTCACAAATATGGCAAATTTTCATTTTGAAACAGGTTTTAAAGATCGATGTTTTTCTCACTCAGCAACGTCACCTCTTTCTATGATAATATCTCGCTTGGATCTGATTTAAAGTCAATGAGCTCAATTTTTTAGGGATTTGTTCATAAAGGGGCTAGAATAGATTCAGTACACAATCATGTCCATTACTGGAGAATAGTTATTGATTTCATGATAAATTTAATGTAATGGAGAAGACCTTCTTTGGTGTGTATCCTATTCTATTCTATGCAGCATCTTCGTATGCCTTCCACCGTCACACTAACTATAAAGTCTTTTTATCAAGTTCTAATACTACAGTATAATTATTATTCCGGTACAATAATTGTACTAAATATATAAAAATCGTAAATAAATATATAAAAATCGTAAATGAGAATAATTTTTATTTATTTATTTATAATTTATAATTTTTATTCATTTATTTATAATTGTTATATAATGTTTGCTATTTTTACATTTTTGATACAACCATACCCTATCTTTTCCCTTTCTTATCTTCCTTCCTCGTTATCCATAGGAACTTTTTAAAATGCATTATAATATAATATTATTATTTTCTCTATTTTCTTTATTCCAGGCCTGGCCACCTTAAAATGGGGATGAATGGGCCTTTTCTGTTTTTTAAGAATTCTCTAATAGTGGCATTGGCGTATCCAGCCCAAATTACCGACAACACGTGCCCTCTAAAGGCATCAGTATTTATTCGATCGATTAAAAGTTCAGCAGAACCACGTACATGCCGGCCCTCGGTAAAATTCTAAGGCCAACCGTAGGTTTCGTTTTCTCCTATTTCTTGTTGGTAGGAGTGAAAATTTTTGATACAACCTACGAATTTGACACAATACGAAAATTAATAAGCCAATACAAAAATTAATAAGTTTAGATTTATCTTAATCGTATTTGAATCTAAATCGTCCTATTTAATAATTGGGTTATTTTCGGATTGAGAGATTACACCCACAAGTGATATGATTTTATTTATGACACAATTACATTTATGATATGATTAATATTAATAAAACATGATAACACGATTATTTTTAAAGTGGCACAACTATAAATATAAATTAATTTTAAAATTCACTATATGTTTACTAGATATTTAAATTCAATGTTATATTTTTGTTAATATTAATATTATATTATTATTAATTTTGATATGATCTTGAACTATCTTTAATTTTTTTTAAATATTTTTTTGTAGATTGCTTAAGAGTTAAAAAGATGCATTGAATTTTTTTTCTGAAGCTAAATTGTATTTCAAATTTGTATGAAACTTGCTATTTAGTAGACTTTTTATTGTATTAGATGAATTTTAAATATTTCCTTATTATTACTTATTTAATTTAAAAATACTAAAATAGATTTAAAATTGAAATGCTTAATCGTGTCATAATTTTCTGAATCATTTAAACATGTTGTAATTGTACCTGTAAAACGTGTCATAAATGTGTCAAATAATTAAACTTGTCATATTCGTGTCTAACACGGAAATGACCTGTTTATTATTTGTGTTCGCGTTTCATGTCGTATCACCCACGGATCACCCGTTTAATAATCGAGTCATAGTCGTGTTGAGACTCTTTGATACGAATAATAAACATGTCAGATTTCTATTAGACTAATTTTTATCACGTCATAGACTGATACAATACAAACACGACTCACGAACCGGAATTCCTATCCGCATTGTTCGGCAATTAAATTAACCTTACACGCTAGGAATGATATGTGTAGATGGTCAAATTGAAAACTAAAGAAATGATCAGTCATATACCAAATAGTTACATGACATTTGTTTAAAGTGAATTGGCAGCCCAAGGTTGCGACACATCACCATAAATGATAGTACGTAACGCAAAACAATTTTCAATTTGAGTGGGTTGGACACTTTTCCCTTACAATTAATTGACCGAGATTTGACCTTCTTTAGCTCTGGTTTGACTTAGCAATTTTACACTTGAATTCCTCTTAATTATTCATCCACTAACTGAACATTAGATGAAGATATTGAATTGTCTTTTCTTTCTTAATCTTTTTAATCATTTAGTCATTTCATAATCAGATAATCAGATAGGCTCATCAACTCAGCATGTAAATCTTTCCCTTAAGTTAACTCCACTGACCTGATTGTGTTGAAAGGTTAAAGGCGGTGAAATCACTGATCTTCCCCTTCTAATATCGGTGTTATTGCAATTGATCGAAGCAGCCAATATTTAAGGATTAACCATTGGATGGCTAACCATTGGATTAAGGATATGGTTTCACAGTGATCCAAAAACTTCAAGGGTTTGATTCTACTTAATTACTAGTTACTTATCATCTCTTAAATTTAGTTTACTTAGCGTTCAAAGTTCTTTGGTTTCCCATTAAGGGGAATTCTGCTCTTTCTACATGTTTCTACATGTGTGAGATAAGTGGATTCACGTACTTTGATGTTGTGCAAATTTCTTGCATCAACAATGTATTATATTGTAACATATAGTTAATGAGAAATAATAATACTCTGAGCTTATCTCTATCTCATCAAATTAACTACTCTAAATCCTTCCCTTTTTCATGTTTGTCTGGTAATTATAGCTGTGGACCAAGTGAAACACAAAACAGAATTAATTAAGCAAATAAATTATAAAGCAAAAGGGGGTGTATGAAGAGTATATATTTCTGTAATGACATTGATATAAAACACCAGCATTTATACCAATAACGGGGAGTATTACTGGTTATTTAATTAATTTGCACACTTGCACTCATAAAGTATGTAGAAACGCTTTTATTAGGTAATTTCAAAAGTCTTATTACCTCCCAAAGTGGCCATTCCAAATTTAGTTTAATTTTGTTGAAACTGGATCAACTTGCTTTAAGGTTGCAACTAGACAACTAATTCAAAGAATAACATAGTGAGAATTAATTAGGGCATTGGATTGAAAACGGATCGAGAATGACAACCCAACAAGACTTAGATGTTGACAAGATGTTCATAACATACTTCGTTTGATATATTGATTTTCTTAGGAAGACAAATTCAAATCACGGCATCTCTTATTCAAAGTAATTTTCATATATCTGAATTGTACATATTCTGCCAAATTGAATGCATGCACCAGCGTATAAGACTGGTAGCTGAGTGAACGTACATTTGCACTAGTAGAGATCTTACTTACTAGTCAGTTCATCATAATGCACGTTATTGTTCTGCTCATCTCCACCTTTACAGTGTGTGCGTGCGCGCAACCCAGTTAAGTAAACGGCATGCACTTGATGATTTATACATATATCTAACAACAAAGAATTGGATTAGATTCAGATTTTAGTTTTTTTTTCTGCAATAACATTTGACTATAATATTGTTATTAATCCACCACTAATCATACCTGGACAAGAAGAGACTATTCTATTCAGCTCAGCTAACCAATTTAACCTTTTGTTGATTATGTGAACTGAATTTTGTTGGCTTCTTCATATACAACGACCTTAAACGTATGTTTAACACATATAACACGTCTATAATACTTCCATCGAAGCTTATCTCCAAACAGGCATGCATGCACCTGCACAGAAAGGGAGGGTTTAGTTATCAGTTAGCTTAATTTTGTAATTTGAGTTTTAAATTACGACGCAACGTAGTTAAATTATCAGAAAAAGGAAGGATTATATCGTAATCGACAATATAATATATATATATATATATATATATATATATAATCACACTGAGAAATGACAATAGCAACAATTTCGAAGAAAACTATTGTAGCTGTGTTCCCATGCATTTAGATCTATATAAATATAACATGTTCAAAAAGCTTTCGTTTGCGATATATATATATATATATATATATATATATGGTCTCATCATAGACACCATATCACCTTTAGTAATAAATAACTGTTTTAATTTTTGACTGGTTAATTTAGCAGTTACCAATTGTTTGCTGCGTAATTCTTCCAATAAGTGTACTTGTTTTTTTATTCTGAATCGACTACTACATAACACCCAAAAAGTACATTTATTGACTACTTAAATCTTACTTATAAACTGAGTGAAATGGACTTCTAATTAGCTAATTAATTCTCTATTCATTATATATACTTTTCCCGATTCAAACTTAAAATTGCTAATGATTAAGAGACAATTAACTACTATATATATAATGTGATTAGTAGCCAAACATCTTCACTGGTAATCACTTGGAAATAATTGGCTAATTGCTATAACATGCATGCATTTAAGTTCATAAGAGACTAGTCAAGTAAACGAAACTGTTCTTGATTTTTACATGTATCTAACATTCAAATTTAACATCAAATTGAGTATCCAGATCAACAATTTATCAAGACACCAAGAAGTGCTGATTAGTTAGACTCGTTTAATTTTCTCATGTAATTAAATTAAAGTGATGCATTCATCTATTTGACTCTCTATTAATCCAAAGAAAACCTGGACAAAGACAAAGCAGACATGCGTATATATCAAGGTTATTTTGTTTTTCAAGTATAGTATCGAATACTATCATCCTTCTGTACGTACGTACGTAATTAGAATAATTAATTAAGTTAGATTTCTGCTTACAATAACTCACATAATTAATTTAATATCAGTCAATTAATTGGTACCCCATATATATATATAAAACACACACACGCGATGCCGGAGTATAGCATCTTTCGGGTAAGTTGATCCTGATCAGTTATTCATGAGTTTATAACTATTCCGCTTTGGCCGTCAATCTTGCGTACAAGAATTATATAGTGATATGAAGAGTATTAAATATTCCCTTTGAATATATCCCTTGTTAGTTCAATTATATATATAGTGTTCGGATAATATTATTCATTATTAAAATACATATGACCTTATGCAATGTGGTCAGTTTCTCAATTTTTTTAAATGTTATATGATACCAGTATGTGTGTGTCTACATATATATTAATCATATACAATTAAAATTTTTGTTGAATATAATTATATGCGATTATTAAAATATATATTGATGATTATCATAAGGTTGCACTTGATGTAAGAGTAGTAATACCTTGTTGAATCATCAGCTGATTTGCGGATAGTATTGTTATAACAACTGAAAAGTCATAACAAAAATTATTTAAAAGAAGAAAAATTGAATCGTGGAAACTTGGATTAGAGATGAAGCCCACCTTTCGTTAGAGTAAAAGCAAAACCATTTTGGCTTTTGTACACCGCGCGTTTTACGTAGAAGCAACCCTCTTGAGTCTCATAATCTAGCTCTTTGTAATGCTTGCAAACTTTAATATGCAAACCCCCATAAATCTCTGTCTATAAATACCTGCAACAACATAACCTCCCGAATAAACAAATTAAAAGCACTTTCACAATTAAGTATAGCGTTCTCACCAAACACAGAAAAAATGGGAGCCAAAACAAGCACTTCCTCCTCCACATCAACCAGCTCAAGCTCAAGCTCAACTATTTCAGACAAAACATTCACGGGACTAGGCAACCTGATCAAGCTCCTTCCAACTGGAACCGTCTTCGTGTTTCAGTTCCTTAACCCTGTCTTAACCAACAATGGCAACTGTAGCGCTTTCAACAAGTACCTGACCAGCTTTCTCATTGGCCTTTGTGGCTTGTCTTGTGCTTTCTCTTGCTTCACTGACAGTTACAAGGGCAGTGATGGAAAGACTCACTACGGAATTGCCACTACGACGGGGCTTTGGCCGTCGTCGAGCTCCGGATCGGTAGACTTGTCTAGTTATAAGCTCCGTGTTGGTGACTTTGTTCATGCTTTCTTCAGCATCATCGTGTTTGCAGTGGTGTCTCTTTTGGACCCTAACACGGTTGAATGCTTTTATCCCTCTTTTGAGTCTAGTGAGAAGATTTTGTTGATGGTGTTGCCTGCTGTCATTGGCGCTATTGCTGGCACAGTGTTCATGGTGTTCCCCAACACCCGCCATGGAATTGGCTACCCCTCAAGTACTGACTCTTCAGATTCCTAGGTGCTATATATTGTACGCTTGGTCGCCGAGAAAAACTGAAGATCTTGGTCCCCTCCTTCAATATTTTACAATATTATTTTATTTTCCGAGAAACTTTGCTTTCTTTTCCATTGTCCTTCTGTCCTTCATGCCAAGTAGTTGTGTGATCATTAATACTTTTTCTTTTACAGAAAGTTTGTACCACTAATTTAAAAAAATATAAGGGAAGATTAATTAATATCATCCCTTGATTATTTGTATTAATTGAGTTATTGCATTAATTGTTTGTCTAAAGTCTAGCTAGCTAGCTAGCTATGAGCTAAAGATTATATTCAATGTATACATTGTTAAACCAGAAACTTGGATTAAAGGACAAATACATATCGAACAAATTAAATGAATGGTTAATATGAACTTCCAAATATATCTATATTAATTCTTGAAATTAAATTTCTCTTCCCTGATGCCAGATGAAATATTTACCTATCATGATATCCGCATGCAGATTGATGAATTAATAATGAGAGTTTTGTTATAGCTGCAGTTTTTGCAGCTAAATAAAAAAGAATTAACTTCAAGCAATCGAAGAGATAGAGTTATATATATACGTAGAAGCTTAATTTACGATGCTCAACTGCTACGCAGTAAATACCGTTAAGGTTAGAAAGAGAGGCGCATTTCGCACGTAGATACCACTAATTGATTTTTATTGACATGTATTCCAAAAAGGACATACTAGGTATAAAATAAGCTTAAAATTACTGTTAACGTGATTAATAAAGCACACCTATACATAATAAACAATGTCCTCTTTATCGTAGGAATTAAAGATGAAAAAAAAATTATTCTTCCCTTCAGCTTATTTAATTTCTCTTTAAGAATACATAGATGGACAAATGAGAATATATATATATATACACATCTATTGCTTAATATATTTAGTTTTATTTTGACTTATAAAATTATGCCACATGAGATGCATTACATTTAAAATGTATATATAATAATGATAAATATTCTCGCAAGTCATTGACTGAAAGGGTTTCATGCCTATCTAAAGCAAATTATAGATATTGCTCTGGAGACCGACAGTTGGGGGATCGCTATGCGTGTCTCAGTCAGTAATCAAATGGATTTGGTTAATTTCTTGTTCTGAAAAAGAACTCTTTAGGTTTTATTGACCACTTCTGATTTGGGAAAATTAAGTTGCTTGTGGGTTTGTTGTTCTTTCTTAATTTTAATTAATTATGAGCAGTAGTATTTCCGAAAGCAATTGATCTGAAATACTTCTTTTCTGACATTGAAAAATTCTTCCTAAATGGGAAAATTAACTTGCTTGTGTGCATTTCACATTCCAAAAGTTAACCTGATAGAACCAGTATTGGGTTAATTTCATGATTACATTATATGTTATCGGACACCAATTAATCAACGTCGAATTTTAACCTATCAATGAGCCCTTTAGTGAATATATCTCTCTCTTTACGTTAACTATTTTTCAATTATCTTATTAAGCAGCCCTCTCTTCATTCTCTCTCTCTTTCGAACTCATCTATAAATAAGCACTTGTACAATTAATTTGCTACTACAGAAGCTCCAAATACATAAGCCAAGACAAACCCTTTTAATCTGCTCCTTCCTTCCACAATCATACACAAATGTCCACACTCACAAAACTTGCAAACCTCGTCAAGGTCCTTCCAACTGGAACAGTCTTCCTGTTCCTCTTCCTCTGCCCTCTCTTAACAAACGACGGCAGTTGCGAAAGCGTCAACAAGTATCTTACAGGCTTGCTAGTTGCATTTTGTGGCTTTTCTTGCGCTTTTGCTTGCTTCACTGACAGTTACAAAGACACTGATGGCCAGGTACACTACGGGATTGTAACTATAACCGGCCTTTGGCCTCATAAACACTCAGGATCGGTAAACTTGGCAAATTACAAGCTACGGTTTTCAGACTTCGTTCATGCTCTCTTGTCAGTTATGGTGTTTTCCGTGGTGGCTCTTTTGTATCCTGACACAGTGAAGTGCTTTTATCCGAGTTTCCAGTCGGTTTGGGTCGTGAAATGGTTGCCTCTTGTTATTGGTGTTGTTTCTGCTATATATTCCTTGTTTCCTATCAAGCGTCATGGGATTGGATACCATCCAGGTGACTATACTTTGCTTGGTTGACGATTAATTTGCTGCAGAAAGTTCGTTCAAATCTCTCTGCAGCCTACCTCAAGTTTGTACTATTTTAATTTGAATGATATCTTCCCACCTGCTAGGCTATAATAAAATTGTTGTTTACTTGTCTTATAAATCAATAATGTTTGGTGCAGAATATTATTCCTACATAGAGTGCAACTATGAACTTGATTAATTATAATGATATATCTTCCTTTTCAATCATATTTTGCCAAGTCTAGATGTGTTTGTAAAGATTCTAAAAGCTTGCCTATCCAATATTCATCGTCTGAATATTCAATATTCTAAAAAGGTTATCTTTCCTTTCACCCATCAACACCCTTAACCTCTCCAATTACTAAACGATATTTTTCCATATTGTCTAACTTATGATCAATTAGCCGTCACAATATATATAGGCCCGTTGGACGGCACTGGAGAAACGCTGTCGACAAAGGGGCTCCAAATCATTTTTAATTTATAATATTCGCAATCGTAATCAAAGGTCATCTCATTTACTTCAACTTAACTGCCTCAGGGTGGGTAAACTTGTTGCCATTGGTAATTTGTACAGTAAAGTTAGTTGGTGACTTATAGTTTTTGCTTTACTTGAATTTTATCTGAGCTTCTAAAAAGACGGTGGCACGTAGATTTTCATTTGTATGAATGATTTAGATTTGTTTTCACTCTCTTTCTTCATTAATTTAATTTTTCTAACCACCAATCATATCTTTCAAAAAGTTTAAAAAAAGCTAAGGCTAAGGAGAGGATCTCTATCCCTTTAATTAACGGTGTTTGCTCTCTAACACATTGGATGTCTTTATTTTATCCCAGTTCCTCTTTGCTAACCCCAATTATGGGTTTTAGGCTTAGGCATTTGACCCTATGAGTCCGGGGTTGCGACCCGTGAGGACAGGCCGAGGCTTGACCCGCCCCATTGCTTATTAGAGGCGGGTCTAGATTAGGGATGACAATTTGATCCGTCGGGTTCGGGGCCCTGGTGTGGCCCACAAAAATGGGACGGGTCCGGGTTGGGTCCAATCCCTGGGACCCATTGACCCGTCCTATCCCGCCCCGTAAAATATAGGGGTATATTTGTAAAGTTTTAAAATTTTGGGACTGTTCAGTAATTTTAAGGTTATATTTGTTAAAATTTTCATATATTTGAATTCTTTATAACTTTACAAACAATACAAATACTTTAACAAAAGTAACATTTTAATTAATAATTAATAACTTTTAGTATATTAACATCAATTTAGTCATGTTATAATAACAAAATAAAATATTTGTATTTTATAGTGATTAAATTTGTATAATATATACAATATTGATATAGATTATTAATTTCTAATTAAATTATTACAATATTAATAAGATCATTTCCTAAATGTATACCTTCAATATAATCAATATATTATTTTCTAAATATGTAAATAGAAATATGATAAGAACAATCTTATAACCTTAAATATATGATTTATCGTAATTTAAATTAATTAATTGAATTATTAATGTTTTATAAATATATATAATGTTAATTAATTGGTAAATGTCAATCATATTATTATTATTATTATTAGATTGAAATTAAATCAACATTCTATTGAAAAATTATTTAATTGTATTATCAACTATTTGAAAAATTGTCAATTAACTAGTTTACAAGCAATAATACACTTTTAATATTATTTCTAATAGAATATATAACATTATTACTAATAAAATCAAATGGTAATTAGTGGTCACTATTTTTTTAGATGATATAACTAATTTATACAATTAACATTTAGTTTGCATAATACCAATAAAAATGAAAACTTACATAAACTTTATGGGTAATGGATTTTTTTTTATATAATATAAATTAACTTTAGTTCTTTTAAGTTTAAATACAATCACTATTTAGCTTATAAAAATGCAAATATAATGCAAATTTAATTATACAAAGATTTTTTTATCTAATATAAATTAACTTCTTTTTTTTTACTTTTAATGATTGTCAAATAATTAGATTTGTTATGAAATATTTTAGGATATATATCATGTGTATATGTATTTTATTTTAGATTGAGAATAAATTATATTTATGTCATTTTAAAATTTTATAGATGTATGTATGTTTTTTTTAATGAAGTAAATTGAATATAATTTTTTTATAATTTTTAAATAATGGTTATAAATATATTTATATTTTAGATAAAATAATTTAATAAAATTTAAATTGGACAGGGTGGGGCGAGGTGGGTCTGGGTCTTCTCTTTAAAATTTTGCCCTGCCTCGTTCTGGGGCAACGAGGCTGGGTGGGGCAAGAAAAAATTCAACGGGGCGAGGATTGGTACCTGTCGCCCTGGACCCGCCCCGCCCCATTGCCAACCCTCGTCTGGATCCCAAGATATGTTGCCTCGGCTGGGGCGGGTACGGGCTGGGTCTGGCTTCTAGACCCGTCTGACCCGTCCCACTCCGCATTATAAAAGGGTATATTTGAAAAATTATAAAATATAGAGACTTATATGTAATTTTAAAGGATGATTTTGATAAGTTTTAATATATATATGAGTGTCTCGAAATTTGTCAAAGTATATAAAAAAAATTAAATAAAATGGGTCTAATCCACTAAAATTTGTTTACATGTGTATATAAAAAAAAAATTAAATATGGTGGGTCTACTTTATAAATTTTTTTCCTATAAATTTATAAATGGTGGGGCAGAGCGGGGCAGGTACGGATCTGCCTAAATTTTTTTGCCCCGCCCTATTAAGGGGCAATGGGGCGGCGCGGGGAGGGGCGGGGCAGGGTGGGGCAGAAAATAATGCAACGGGGAAGGGATGGCCATCAGCTGCCCTATACCCGCCCCACCCCGGTTCCAAGCCTAATATTGGGTTTCGAGTGGCGATCCATCTAGTGACTTCTTGGCGCTATATTTATATCTATATATTTTCATTTTGGCACATTGTTAAATCCCTAGCAAGCACCGTATAAAATGGGCATTAATTCTATCAGTACTATTTATTGCTTTGGTCGTCCGAGCAACCAAAAATGAAGATTTTGACTCTATGTGACGTATATATATTCACAATATTAACGAACTTAGTGTATGGATTATATTTGCAGTATTGCATAAATAATGAAATTTGGAGTGCTGTGCAGATTTCAAGTACTGAAAATTAGAAATTGAAAAGTTTTTTTAACGGTAAATATATTAATGTTGATTTATAGAGAGATTAATAATCTATTGATTACACATTCTATAAATACATTGAGCTTCAAATCAGAGAGACTTTAAATCGAGTTCAATTGCATAAATATTCAATAAACACGATTCTGTTGTATCTGGCTCTAGCATCATTAATTTTGTCGCTAAAAATATAGCTTTCATTTCAGTGGAACGACATTGATCCAACAACATCCGTCTACTAATTAATATATCAAAATTCACGTCATTCTCCAGTCCTTGCAGCCCTTACGCACCTATTACATTTATAGAGTTATTGATATTATAAATCACTACAAGAATTTTTCATATATTTGTCACATTGTATTTTTTTTATTTGGCAGTTTTTTTAGAAAGTGAGAAATATAGTATTAATATAAAAGTCAAACCTACATTTTGTTCATATTTGTCACTCATTGTTTTGACTATATTATATATTTATCACATTTTTAGATAGTGCCAAATATGTAGACAAGTATATACATTATATAATACATACTATATCATATATTTGAAAATTTATAGAATATATGGACTCTTATGTAATTTATAGGGATAATATTGCTAAGTCTTAATAGATGGGGATTTTCTAGAAATTTAATAAACTATATAACGAAAGAGATGTTTCTAGTAACCCTAATTCCTAAACGGCAAGCCTAATAACCACCCGCCAAGCGCCGTGCTCCTCCAGGACCTCCACTTCATTCTGTCGTCCAACGACCTCCACCATCGGAAATCAACTGTGGAGTCCCGATTTGTTCGAAAATCATCTTCTTCACCCAAGCATCAAACGGCGTCAACATCGTCCGACGACCTCCACCATCCTCACTCCCGGTTCATCTGCCATAGCCACTCGCCAAGCCGTCTTCCAATGGTGTCAACTGTGGAGTGCCGATTTGTTCGAAAATCATCTTCTTCAATCGGCGTCAACGTCGTCCAACGGCCTCCACCATCCTCACTCCCGGTTCATCTGCACCTCTACTCCACTATTTCCAGCTATCGGGTCAACTCCATCGGTTCCCTTGTGACGGCGACGCTACCCTTCTCACTCAAGCCTGTGCATCAAAACGACTTCTGAAAGCTTGTTCTGAAACGACTTCTCAGAGGTAATTTATTTCTTGAATTTTTTTGTCCGATAAAACTTCTGAAAGCTTCATCATATTTTTGTTCAGTTTAAAACAATTTATATATATTTCTCTTAGCCTTTTCATTCCTTCATTTCACTTTTACGAGACCTATGAATGTATTTCTATTTCACCTAGAAAATACTGCAATTTTATCTCTTAACTGCCCGCTGTATATGTGTGTGTGTATGTATAATGAAAATGATCGTTTCTTCTTGTTATTCAGAATTCCTGCTTACCGGTCTTGTGAGGACCCTTTTTTTTTTCTTTTCTTTATTTTACCTGTTTTAGTTTGGCACCCATGATGTGGTTGTTCTAAAACCAAACAAGGCTGATTTAGGATCCCTAGCACTTGGACAAGGTGTGGTTTACCGGTTAAAAGTAATTGTGATTTTGACCCTGAATGTTGCGGCTTTTATGTTGTTAATTGTGTTTGTGTTGCTGATTTTGTGTTCATGTTCAGTCAGGACTCCTCTATCACTGTTGCTTTTGATGAAATCCCCGAAGAGGGTTTAAATGGTCCTCTACGATTGGAGAAGGTTGCAAATGAGGTATTGCTATTCATATTTTCTGATTTCTTATGAGTTCTGATAGCGGCTTAAATTGCTACATACTTCAGAGAACAAGTCGGTTTTAGTTTAAATTTTTTCAGTCTTTTCCTTTTTCTCCTCGTGTCACTTTGTTGATATTTATAAGAAATTTATGTACTTGGAACTTGTGGCATTATACACTTGTTCAAGTTTGATGGATGTATCATATTTGACATTTATATATGTATTTTTATGGACTTTACAAACATGCTGTGAAGTCACCAAAGCAGATAATATCAAATTCTTAGCATTTGTTGGTCTCTGTTCAATTATTAAATTCAGTAGATGCTTATATGAAAGATCATTCTATGCAGGTGACATACCGTGGGATGAAGGATGCCCTAACCAATTGAGTAAGGGCGTGCAAAAGGGACCTGCTGCTGACTTAGTTCCTGTCTTATTGGGAGAGAGATCACCAACAGTGTCAAAGAAAGATAACCCCTTCAAACCGTTTAACTCCAACCTTGATCACTCTCAGGTGAGTAGTGTATAAATCTAATTAATTTGTTTGTGCTTTATTTTTTTCTGCTTTCTAGAAAGATTAATCAAACTTCATATATTTAGTTATTCGTTTGTGAGGCTTCTTGCATGTTTCTTTTTACAAAACTGAAGTACCCTTTTCGCTTCTTGTATACTTCTATATTTGCTCAAGAAAGATGTTGTTTCAAAGGCCTTGTCATCAAAGAATGTTTTCTTGCTGCATGGACCTCCTGGAACTGGGGAAACCACAACCGTGGTGGAAAAGTAATGTCTAAATAAGCTTGTCCTCTTGTAAGCTGTACTGTTGGCTGTTAAAGAGAATGAAATGATAAAAGTAATTGTGAAAAAAAGAATTTATAGGTAGATATATCGGAACCCAAAAGAAGTTTACCTAATGAATTGCTAATATTTCGTCCATTTATGATATCTTGGCTATCTTTAATCATCCTTAGATTTTCTGACCAATAAAAACTTTTAATTCCGTGGAAATACCTTGATTCTGAGCTCACTGAATTACAAGGTTCTGCGGGCCAAAGATTTGTATTTGCTTTTTTTTTTTTTGTGGAATTTTTCTAAAATTTGGTTGATTTCAATTAACTCTTGTATTCAACTTAAATAACATGTACATATCCTTGTTTCCTTTCTTTCAATCTTTATTTGCAAGCATTTTTGTATGTACTTTCCTTGACTTCATCAGATTTTAACATATTCATTTGCTACTGTCCCAGCTACTTTTGCATGCATATTCACATTGGATCTTTCCAATGTTCTTTCAAAGTTTGATATGGGATTGTTCTGCAGATGTTAGCAATTATTCACTTGTATCTGTTTTCTTTTAGAAACAACAAGCTGATTTCATGATTAACTGATCTTTCATATCTTATGTAGCTCATTTTCCGTGGCAGGTGTACCTAATGGGATCTCTATTGATGGGAGTAATTTGTATTAAACTGATTATGGAACACTCACCTCCCCTTTACCATGCATATTTTGCAATGACAGTGTTTCTCTGGACACAAATACTAAGTGAATATTGGTTTTTGCTAGCATTATGGAGACACTTTCAGGGGAAAAAATTGACTTATTTTGTCAAACTTCTTGCCACTTTTATGTGTCGATATTTATTTCTTGAGCTCCTGGTATGAGTATCAAACACGTTGCTAAATACCACTGGCTGTTATAAAGCAGTAAATTAACATAACTACATTGTTATTTGTATGTTCTGCAGGTTAATAGCTACAGTAAGAGATTGATCTATACTTGGTGTTTCCTTACTGTGGGGGTTGTAGCTTCCTTCTATCTTTATAAATTAATTCCATGGAGATCTGGGATTCCAATTTTCATTTGTGCTGCATGTTGGTTTTTGTCTCTGTTTACTTTGATGCCAGCAGAAATTCCTGATGATAATCAATTAGTGTAAGTTTCTTGCCTTGAATATTTTCTATTATACGGTGATGAATTTCATACCCTAGATAGATTCCTTCGTTTTCTAGTCAATTATAGTGATTTGATTAATTCTAACAAATTGAAGAAAACTAAAGAAATTATTATACCAACTATTATATTTGAGTGGTATGTAATCGGTAACAACAATGCAGAGTTGCAAGTGGGGCAATGATCATCATAATAGGGGCAGCTGCAATGTGGCTAGATCAGCATGCTGAAAAGAAGAAGTATTGGCTAAGTATCTGTAACCATGTAACGAGAAAACCCAGATTCCACATGCTCTTTCACTTGCAGGTGCCTAACAGTCTATACGTCCACTATTAGAAGTTCAACAATTCTTATCCTATATTTTATGATTGTTCTACTTTCTACTTGGAAACTAGGCTATATTGGTTGGATTATCATCAATAATGGTGTCATTATCAACATCTCACAGAACAGAGAAGCAAGAACTGCTGGCAATACACTAGTTGATTAATTGGTCAATTGCTGGTATATTTTTGGACTTGTTCCTTTTCATCTACTTTCCTTATACTATACAGTATTTCTATAAAGCTTCTGAAGTTTTTGTTTCTAAATTCTCTTTTCTAATTTCGTCTTAATATATTTTTGCTTTTTTCCTTTGGCTCAATTTTATCCAATGTTCTGTTAATACCAATGTTTAAGTCAATTGTTTTTTGTGAATTCTGTACCAATTGACAGTTACTATAAAAATGCTATTGTGTGAAATTAAGTCTTAATTGTGTATTTCAATGCAGATGGTTGAATTAAACAAAGCAAAACCACCCAAGCACACAATATTCAAAATATCAAAAACATTATTGTGAATTGACCACTTGCTTAAATAGTGTATGATGGCATTTTTATAAGCCATTATTTACCATATGTAATTGTTTTGTCATAGGTTTCTCAATGGTTCTACCGCTATTTTCAGAAAACTGCCTACTATCCCAACTAACTTCTATATTTCTTGGTTTTGCACCCTCATTCCTTCTTCTATCTATTGGGTAAATGGGATGTTTTAGCTACTATTGTCATAGTAGCTATAGGGCAGGGTCTGTTAAGGTTGCTGTTCCATTTTCTTCAGTTTTTGGCGGTTGCATGCCTTGTAGAATCCTTGCTACTTCTGCATTGACCGTGGAAACTATCTCATACTGTGTTTTTGCTGCCATCTATAATGATCTTTACATCTGAGTAATTAATGGTTCAAATGTGGATAGCATCGTATTTTAAATTTGTTAAGCAGAACAAAGCAGCACTTTTGAGTTTTTTGTATCGTGTTGTTATTTGGATCCTCTTGATTTAGACCACCCTTAATAGAAATGCTGATCTCCTTCCATTATTGTTAGAAAACCCATAAGAACAGTCCCCTTCAAGTTTTCTCTTATATTGTTATATGCATATCTATAATAGGATTAATATTTCTTTGTTTGGGCCCCAAATGAAGAGTTCTATGTTATCATATAGGAATCATTCCATTAAGCAGGGCAATGAATTGATTGCCCAAGAGCATTGGCCAAAAAGAAGAAAGACAATCATTTGCTTAGCTTTCTATAATTATGAATGACTTATTATCTGAATTATAACTATTCTGTTGAAGGTCAATGGTGAACTGCATTACGCTTAATTCAATGAGCAGAGTAATGTTGACCAACTGTTGAAATGCTTTTACAATGGACTTCTTCTCTTTACTTAATATTTTGATGTACAGTTTCTCACCAAATTCATGTAACATAATTGAAGGTTGTGCTTCAATTTTTTGGTCATCTAAATTTTTAACAGGTCGCTAACCTCAGCCTGTATGCTATTGCTCTTATAGTGTTAGGCGTGAACAATGCAAAAACACATACTGATCTTGAAAACCAGGTTTGTATATTTATTGAAAATTGTTTATTTTGGTGGTTAAGAGACTTCCTCTGGGCATGGTTATTGAGTTAATCTACCATATGTAGTATCGGCGGATTGCATACGCTTCAATTGCTATTGGAAGCTGCTTTGTGGCAATGTTTCTTCTTGGAACTAAAGAACCAAGGTATCTAGGTCTTAAGAGTTTTCTGAGTTCTTTAGAGGTGTTCTGATAAGTTCTGTGAGTCTGCACTAGAAATGTAAATATAATTTTGTCTTGTAAGATAGTTTAAAAGAATTTTTGTTATAAAACTCCTTAGCTTATGAAGACCGAGTAATTGAGTGAAAAAAAATAGTACAAACATATTACTGAGGATTCAGAATTCCCTTGGGCTTCTATATATAAGAAATCACTTTTCTTTTGCTTTTAATTGTCTAAGGCAAAGTCTGTGGGTTTTCTGCTAGTGTATGTTTATAAACTTGTTTTGAGAAAATGCAACTTTAGGCAATCCTGTTCTATCTCTTAAGTCAAATTTCAGTGCGCCGTACACCTTTAAAGTCTCATGCATAATTTGATGGCTTATAAAATCATAACTTTCTGATTATGACAATGGTAGACATTTTCTTATGCAGATTAAAGATGGATTTAGGAGGAAATGCTCATGCAAGGATTTAGTGGATATACTGGTTCAAGAAAATTCTATACTATCACGTTGCTCTTGTATATATGCTCACCAGACTTGTAGTCAATGTTTCACAGGTTTGGATCTGAGCAAAAATCCTTTGCTATGGACATTTGATTGGAAAAGTTGCCCACAAACTTTGACCTGTGTTCATAATTGAGTTATTTTTTCCCTTTTAATGAACGTTAGATCAAAAGTCTATCAAAAAGCAAGTTCTTTATCTGCCCATTTTAGCAGCTACAAGTACAACTTTTTAATGCCTGTCACCTGTTCGATCAAATACCCCAGCTGAGTATCTTTCTTTCTTTCTTCTGGCATAGTAGTTGCTCATTCTTTAATCGTTTAGTAGGCAACTATCTGGATTTTGTTTCATTCCACATTTCCTTTTACATCTTAAACTTAGATTTCTTATTTCTTTCGTTATTTTTTTTTCAGATTACAGGTTCTGACGGTATGTTAAATTTGCAGCTTGTTTTTTTTAATTATTATTCTTGTTACCAATTGAATAGAAATGTGTAAAATGCACGAGAAATCTTAGTCACATTCTTTAGTTTTTGTTATCTGCAACTCAAACACCTGATGAATTACCTGGAAAAGATGAGCCTATTTCTATAGAATGATTGGTTGATACTATCTTTAGATATTGACTTTCAAGAGTGTCATTTCGTCGCTGTATAATCTAGGTTTCAAATGGTTTTTTCGGCTTTTTCTTTTTTTCTTTTTTAACTCTGCTCTCTAAGTAATGTTTGCTGAGATTTTAACTTAAAGTTCATAAGGTTTACACCTTAATCTTTTATGCTTTTTACAAATTCTTTGGCACTTTAAAACAACTAATTACTTTTTGAACTTATAGGCTAGAGTCAGCGCCGACTCCAGCAGCCCTGCGAGGCACCGACTAAGTACAAGAGCATATCATCTGGTTTTGGAGTTTTGCTGAAGGAGCAGGGAGTGAGGGGCTTCTTTAGGGGATGGGTACCTACATTGCTTGGTTACAGTGCTCAGGGACAGTTCGTATTTGGCATGCAACTACTTATAGGTAACCTTTTAGCTGCTCTATTTACTTTTCAAGGTTTATAAGCTTATGGATTATGCTTGGCTTTCATCTGCTAGTAATTTTTTGTTCATAATCAGATTTTATTTCCAAATTTAAATTCAAGCTTTGATGTATTTTAAATTATCCATTGGTTATTTAGACTTTATATCCTTTAGGTTGGTAGATGCTTTGAAATAGAAAGCTTAATATCAAACTATGGAATTTTTTTTTTTAACCATGCATGTGTGAAAAAAAATCCTACAGTCTCTTTTATATTATAATAATCGTCATCATGATTATTATTTTTTGAATATTTGTTATATCTGATTAAGCCATATAGAGTTCTTTGAAATGTTTCTAAACTGAGTTTCTTGTCTTGCAAGCTTAAGAACACGTTGAATTATGGTCTGGAAAGAGTTTGGGCTGTTGGGTATACGAAAGGTTCTCGCAGGTGAGTTTCTCCATATACATATGTAATATAAATTTTACTGCTGATAATCTTGTATGTATGGGGTCTCCAGTAGATATCTATACATTGGAGAATGTGTTCTAGTGTTTCAAAAACTTCAATTCTCTTCGGTTAAGCTTTTGAAGAGTTATATTTATATATGCTACTGAAGTTGTAAATTTCTATTTAATGCATACTTAAAAATATACTTTTTTCAATTTTTATTTATTTATTTATTTATCATGACGCTGTTACTATTCATTTCATTGCACAGAATTGTAATTGGTTATGATGAAGGAACCATCATAGTGAAAATTTGTCGTGAAGAACCTGTAGCTACTATGGATAATAATGGAAAGATCATATGGGCTAAGCACAATGAAATTCAAACTGTGAACATCAAGAGTGTTGGAGCAGATTTTGAGGTTTGAGCTTAGACTGTCTGCTTCCTTTGCTGCATGTTACGTTTCTAAAATAGATGACGGTTTAAGTAATTGGCTTCTCTTGCATCTTAGCTTACTGATGGAGAAAGATTACCTTTGGCTATTAAGGAATTAGGAACCTATGATCTTTACCCACAGGTGAGTTGGCATTTTGCTGCCTGCTTTTATTTGTCTCAGATGTGTTTTGTTTTATGCATTTCTATCTTTTCTCTGCTTCCTTCCTCACCATGTCTTATTTAGTGTAAATCTTTTGAAGCATATTCATAGATGTATATTATTCAAGTATTTTCATGATTTGTACTATTGTTTTGATTTCACTTGCCTTGACCTTGTATATTTATTTAGTTTGTCCATAATGCTGTACTTGACCAGTTAGCCAATATTGTTTGGTTTGTCCAATGCCAGTACTTCTCTGCAGCTTGTTGGCAGTCTCTTACAGGAAAGCAAAAACAGATTGTGAGCCTCTCTCTTTATTATGCAACGAACTGGATTCGAGAACTGGCAAGTGCTGTCGTTTGACATTGTTATCTTTTTGAGTTGGCAGTCATGTACGCTGTGATTTGTAATCCATTTGCTGCTGCCTGTAGCTTAATGCCTTCTGTACACAAGTTGCTAGAAGACTGGGATTTTCAAGTCAGGGTACAAAAGATGATATAATTATGAAGCTGTTGAAGAGATTAAGGAACCTAGTGTATGTTTCTGATCTTTTTCTTCTTAGATACTGAAGCCTATGGAATAATCCTCTTAAAATATGTCATGGGTAGTACTGAAACTTGATGCCAGACCAGTGCAGGTTATTCCTGTGAAATGAAAGATAGTTTTGGATATCACATGATACGCTATGCTGATAAAATAAGTCTTCAAAAAATAGAATATGAATGTGGTAGGAATGTCATAGTTTAATGGTCATGAAAATGCTTCCAGTTTGTTACTTCCTAAGTGAAATTAGTTTTGCTGGTCTACTACAGAAGTGAGGGGTCAAGACTGTAGTTCGTAGTTTACATGCACAAAGGTCTGGCATTTTTATCACTTCGAGCCAACTGCCTGGAAAAAGCCACGAGTTTCCCACTTCCTAATAATTGTAGGAGTCAGCAGTACCTCAATTTCAAACCTGAGTTTACTAAATGGGTTCATGTGACTTGCCGGTGATAAAAATAATAAAGATAACAATAAAAATGGAAAGCCCTACAGAGGCTTCATCCTTTGCCTGCTGACAAGCTATATCATGGTGCACCTTTCAGCTTATTAAGCAAGTCAAATGAGCTGGAACCGAGCAACAATGCTGCCCCGAGCTCAATTTGTTGCCATTTGAATAGTTCATCATAAGCTTGATTTGTTAGCATCCATACAGAAAAAAAGATTAAGAAAGCAAGATATTTAGTTTATCATCTTCAGTAGAAAATATATTTTGATTTGATGATGGGAAGAAATCTAAAACATGCAGATTTCTTGAAGCCTTGTTAAACCATTCCATCAAATGCTATCCTCAATCTCTGCCTGAGCTCCATTTTCACGTGGAGCAATGTGGATCTTCACTCTTAACTCAACCTAATAACGTTGTACAAGTGGAAAAGAAGAATGAATGTAAGAAAATACATGACAGTGCCTCTCCAGACAGGAAAAGGAAGCACAAAAGGATCTCAAAGACACCAAGTTCAGATACAAATGAAAAACTGCATCAGCCAGCAATATTGGATGTTTTGAGGAAACGAGGAAATCTAACAAGCCAAGAGTTGCCAAATGAGGATTCTTCTTGTACATTTTCAAAGAGCAGGATATCTGAGTCAGCTGATAATACGTTCTCTGACTGTAACGAGCCAGTAACTGTAGAAGTTTCTGCCGTTTCCAAGGCTCTGGAAACACAAAGATTTAAGTTCAGGCCTCTTCAGTTGCAATGCCTTTCCATTCTGACATTTTCAAAGGTTTGAATGCTTGCACTGTATTTAATTAAAATAAGTTATCGAACTTCTGTGTTTTATTTTTCTGCGGTATTTGCAATGAGTTTCTTTTTCTTTTAGTTTGCAATGCATTATTTGTGAGAACTCATGAATGTGTCACTAAATGATTTGCTGCACTGTTCTGCTGTTGTATTTTATTTCTTTGCTGTTTCCAAACCATGGTTATAATTTTTGCTGTAATAATTTAGGGAAAGGTGCAAATAAATTAATTTTTGTTCTATTTTAGGAGCATTGTAAGGCAAGAATGTGATTCAACCCTCTGATATTTGAGACAATACTCGTTTCATGCATCAACAAATACAGTGACTTGGCATTCTTGCATGGTGCAATTCTTTCTTTCTCTTCAAAATTTTAGGACTGCATATTATGGTGCTATCTCCATTTGAAGATTGCTCAGGACGAGATGTTGCCTTCAGTCCCCTGATTTCCTGCAATAGGTAGATTTAGGAAGATTCAACTATGATTGCTTACGGAATAAGCGAAGTTCTTTTAGAGGCCAATGTTAGTGGGTGAACTAGTGGTCCAGAGCTTGTGCTTTAGTTTTTCTTATTGCTAATAGTCTAAACTCTAATTACCTAGCCCAACACTGCCAAGCATAAAAAAGAAAAACTATTAAAGATTACTGAAAGATTGTAGGTCTTTCTTATTCAACTTTGCTGGTTGTGTCTTCATGGATTTTAAGAATCCTTTGTTAGGCAAACATTGTGTTGCTGGACGGTGTAGTGCAAAATGTCTAAAGCTTTCCTCTTGTTATTATTATTATTTTTTAAATTGTTCTATTGCATGGAAAAAGATGGGAATTGTTAAATGTCACTTTTTTTATGCAGAATCAAGACTCTTGTTGCTCTGATCCTGCAGCTGAGGTACCAAGTTAATCATACAGATGATTGTTAATGAGTACTGTAATAAATGAAGTTATCAATTTAAAAATTACATATATTTTCTATGCTAGTTACCGCTATATTTGTATCTTCTTCGTGATCTTCACTACAAGCTGGATTACTTCACTTCTCCAAGCAAACAATCGTCTCCTAGGTGCTGGAGTGCTGCTGGTTTTACCAGCATGACAGTGGAAGAATTCTTGAGAGAAGTTAAACCAATATTTCCAAGTTTTAAGAGGCAATTCCAGCATGCAGTTTGTATCCTAAAAGAAGGTATGACCAACATTTAGTTTGGTTGGACATAAACTGAGGGCAGTACTTCTATGCTCTTATAATTGTAAAACAAACATTTGTAGGCGGTGGAACTTGTCAAGATCATTGGAAAGTGGAATCTGCTACTGCTGGGAATCCCGACATATGCAACTTTGTGTTTTCAAAATCTTCAGTTTCCACATTGGTCATTAAAGAAATACTTAGTTTTTCAGTAAGGTGAAGTCTTGACTCTCACCCTTGATTCTTGAGGACCCTCACACCAGCCATAAAACTCATATGTTACCAATTATGTGCAATCATGATTTATTATTTCACCTTGACTTTTTTCTTCCTTTGAACTTTTTATTTTAATTTTTGAAAACAGATGTTAAATCTTCCTGACATCCAAGTGGACAAATCAGTTCTCTCAGATCTGCTCCAATCATTGCAGCCAGACAAAAAACCGGATTCTGTAATTTCAGGCATACAACCCATCCTTTTACCTGGGATGTTTGAGTATTTTTATTGCGGTGCTTTTTCATTTCTAGAAGATGTCCCCTGAATATAGGTATATTTTTTCCTGTATTCCCTGATATTTTTGTTGCTTCAAATTGTTAATGGTATTACATTTGCAATAACATCTGCTTCCTACAGCATGTTCTTTCTCCTTTATGGTGGCCTCCGAATCTCTCCTTAGTTTAGAGTCAATTGTAACTTCACTTCAAAGGTTGCTTGATAAATTGGAGGGAAATGGTAAGATTACACATTCAGGATTAATCCATGCGATCCTTCATACGTTGTGCAGCAGACTTGGAATTTCTGCTCAGAAGCTATTAAAGAATAACTGGGATGATGAAAGTCTTGAGAATGGTTGGAAGAATAAGGTAAGACCATCTAAACAATAATTTCATGCTTCTTGGTAATTTAAATGTAACTTTTCGAACTTAATTCCCTTATTTGTGCATGTGTAATAATAATGCTTATGATGTTTGCAGGGAGAAATAGTACAGAAGATACTATGGATTTATCTGGAGCACAGTGAGTCCATCCCAGATTTGCTGGATGAGCTTGCCTGCAACATCTTGAATATTTTCGAAGCATATTTGTTGGGGGATCCACGCCATAACAATGGGCTGGCTATCACTAAGAAAGAGAGAGATGCCCACTATTTGCGTGGCCTTTTGCCTCCCATTTTTATGAATCAGCAGCTCCAGGTTATGTATTCTTCAACTTTGACTCACCTTTTTAAGTTTGTTTGACCTTTATATTGCTACCGAATAATTGGACCTTGGACTTCTTGTGACTAAAAGAAGACTAGATTATTATTAAAATGAAGGAAATCTTAAGTTCATTGAAAACTCTGGATTGTTATTCAATAGATTATAAGTTGAAAGAGGGGCAACATGCTTGGAAATGTTTATGTTGGATGACATTGTGTATGCATTAATTCTGTAGGAAACATGCTTTATTTCTGTTGCATCTTGTGTTGTTAGTGGTTCATGCCTATCATACTGCCCAGCAAGCCACACCTGAAATGAATGCTGATGATTTTTTATTTGTATTGAAGAACCAGAATAGTGAAACAATTGTAACATGATTACCAATCTCAAATTTATTGGTGAAACAGTTTAAAACTCAATTATACACGTCATACTGTCATACATAGGTGAAGATAAGTTTTTTCATCTCAAGCATTCTCAACATGCTAATTTTTCTATAGGATAATTACCCTACAGATATTAGGTTTTATATCTAGAGTTTTTTCAACCTTTCTTGTAGTTATGCTAGAGAAAACAGAGCATTCATAAGGAAAGTCATGTTTGTTCTCCCTCTATATCTCTTCCTCTCACTGACTCTCTCTTTTTAAACACACATGCACAACCTCCATGGTATACCAACCAGAACTTCCTTGGGTTTTATTCTCTGAGGTGTCCTCTTTTGTATGCCAATCTCTCTTAAAACTCCATTTGTACATTTAACTTGGAAGTGTGAAATTGAACTTGGTGCACTCAGGTAAAATTTTGCCCCTTATGTCTTGGCATTGATTCCTTTGTGGACATGCAAAAAATAAAGTGCATGGAGGAAGAAAGATGTTGGCTTTGAAATTAAATTTTCATGTGTAAAATGTGCTAGTTTTGTATGATTTCACCTTTTCTGGATAATGTAATTTCTCTCAATATGATTACTATCTTGTGGTTGCAAATGATTATTTAATTTCTTTTTAGAATTATGAACAAAATGGAGAAAAACAAGTTTGTCTTTTTGTAGTTGAATTTCTTCAACTGCCCAATAGATCTTTAGCTTTTAGTTTCTATATTAACCAAGGTTTAGTAAGTGGGTTTTAATTGATATTAGTCGTTTTTTCTTTGTTCTGGCAATTTGTGATGTGATGTCCCACAGAAGTTGGCTGGTTAGCTTGATTTTAATTTAAGCATATTGCATTTCCTATGTGTTGATGTAATTTAAATCAAAAACAATTTGTTCATGATGTACTGTAAACCATTGCATGTATATGATTAATTTTCTAAGCTAATCTACTTAAGTAATTTGTAAATTGAATTTATTATGAACAAGTTAAATTGAATTTGTTATAAACAAGTGTGTTGATTTTGTGAAGTTTAAGTTTAATTTTGTACTTAATGGACTGTTAAGTAGTAGGTTGACTTCATAAATAGGTTTCATAGATTTTTTTTTTTTTTGGTTATATTGGATAAGGTATTTGTGTCTTGACTCTTGACGTTATCAATAAAACAGACGTTATCAATAAATGATCCGTCAAATATTGTCAGCTTAAGTTCTAGTACCATTAAACTAATTTTTGGGATTGCAATCTGCTCTACTTTTGCAGTAAGTGTTGAAATGTAGGAGCAACGGGTAAAAAGTATAGCTGCTGGTTAAGAACTGCAAGTGTCCTTAAATTTGCTTCAGTTGTTCTTTTTCTGATACTATTTAATTTGCTTATTGACATGTGATAAGTGTCTATTTATATATCATTTTCATATCAATTCGTCCATGTTTCTTTGCTATATTCCTTGGTATTTTTATGTTTTTGTGTGGTTTTTGATGTTTGTAGGAGTTTTGGAGGAACTTACACAAAATTGGAGTAAAACCCTTCATTTTCACCTCTGCTAGTCAACCAATTTCGTGGAGTTGATTGTATCGATATACAATTAACCGGATAACATGCTATATACCATTGAAAAGCTCTCGAAGTCTATTTTCTGGAGAAATTTACGGTTCACGAATTTATGTAGTGTACCGAAAGTTGTGATAAAAATGGTATAAGAAGTGTATATTTGTAATTCCATATATCATTGTAGCATGTTATTAAATAAGGGGCACTGTAGCAAGTTACTGTAGCAGAGTATTTAAACACATTTTAGGGTTTTATTTTCATAACTTGAAGAGGGGAAAACGTGGGAGGAGGCTGCATTTCTGGATTTCTCTCATCCCTTGGAGTTCTTGAAGGAGAAAGAAGATTTTGAAAGAGGAGGAACTACAATTCCAAGAAGATTCATCTACAAAGAAGATTTTCAAAGAATTTGCTAAGTTCTTTCTTTCCTTTTCAATTCTGGAATTTCTCTGTATTGTATTTGTTATTCTGATTGAATATGTGTAACTAAATCTGAATTGGTTGAGGGTGATTTCAAAGCCCTTGATATGGATTTTGTGAGGTGATTGTGTAAGAAATTGTTATCCAATTCTCTAATTGAAGTTGCTTGTATTTTCCCATATCTAATGCTTATGATTGCTTACTGATTGTATTTGGAATGGCCAACTGAATATAATCTGTTGTTGTCTATTGCTAGATTAGAAATTTTGATCCGTAATTGTCATGAATTTCCAATCATTAGTAGCAAAATTGTGATCAGAGATTGCAATTGGAAAATACAACCTAGGTTAAATAATCCGAACTTGTGTGATATTGCTTAGATCAACCTATCTTTCTCATCGTAATGCTTCCATTGAATTAAACTCAGAGAGCTTGTTCTGGTTGTTTAATGGATAGAGATTAAATAAAGAGCTTGTTTTATTTAACAACAAAGTAAGGAAAGATTGGGATAACAGAGCTTGTTGTTATCTACGGTTTATAACTTCAATGCTGTAATTGGATTACAATTCTATGTTAATTCACAAATTCATATCTTGTGGCAGAGAAAGAACACTTAACCAAGTGTCTCTCATTGAATTTTCAATTCATTTAATATTGTGTTGTGTTATTCTTTATTTGCCTTCGTATTCAGTTTAATTAATCATTCAACAAAACCCCCTATATTTAGTTTATTGTTGCTGAAAAATAACAAATTTAATTAGAATCAATCCTCGTGGGAACGATATCTCACTCATCACTTTATTACTTGTGCGACTAGTATACTTGCTAGTTTCGAACGCATCAACATGTCTACTATTATGATTGTTACAAAGAATTATTTATATCTCTTTTTAATTAAACACTCGCACAGATCATTTATTTCAGTAGTGTATAATAAATCTAGGAGAGGAGCTATTTGTGTGTGTTGTATATACCAAATTGGAGTATTGACAATCGTACAGGGTAGAAAAATAACAAAAATTAGTACTATTATGTTTCTTAAGCAGCAAAAACCATATCTGTAATTACAAAGTCATATTTATAGGTCAAAAACTGATAAATATTGTACTGGAATCATATTTATCGGTCAACAAGCGCCAAATATGATGAAATTAAAAAATTTACCTGTTACCAAGCCATATTTATCGGGCAAAAAGCGATAAATATGGCACAATTCAAAAAAGAATAATACTTATCGGTTAACAAGCGCCAAATATGATAAAATTTAAAAAATTTTACCGTTAGCGAGCCATATTTACCGGGCAAAAAGCGACAAATATGGTATAATAGAAAGTGGAATCATATTCATCGGTCAACAAATGCCAAATATGATGAAATTTAAATAATTTGACCGTTGGCATGCCATATTTATCGGGCAAAAAGCGATAAATATGGTAGAATTAAAATTGGAATCATATTTATCGGTCTAGAAGCACCAAATATGGTAAATTTTAAAAAAATTGACCGTTAGAAAGACAATTTATCAGTCAACAAGCGTCAAATATGGTGAAATTTAAAAATTTTGACCGTTATCATGCCATATTTATCGGACAAAAAGCGTCAAATATGATGAAATTTAAAAAATTGACCGTTGGCATTCCATATTTATCGGGCAAAAAGCGATAAATATAGTGTAATTAAAATTGGAATCATATTTATCGGTCAAAAAGCGTCAAATATGGTGAAATTTAAAAAAATTGACCGTTACAATGCGGTATTTATCGGTCAAAAAATGATAAATATGGTGCAATTCAAAAAATTTGACCGTTAAAAACCACTATATTTGTCAAAAAAAATGACAAATATGTGATTTCTTAAGCAGTATATTATGGGTTATATTTGACGTTTTTATGTGACAAATATGATTTAAACCATATTTGGCATTTTGACCGACCGCCAAATATTGTCAAATATACCATATTTGGCGGTGCCATTGGTGTCGTTTTTATGACCGCCCGTCAAATATGACATTTTTTCTTATAGTGAATGCAGCTTATGCACTTAATTACTTTTCTTCCTTCACCAACTCTCTATAATTTATTACCAATTACCAAGTCTATACAAGCCGCAAATAACAAAAATTTGAATAGGACATATAAAATTTTCTTCCTATAATTTGCTTTTTGGGTCCCTAGCTATTCAAGATGCTTCAAAGAATTCGTTATTTTCACATGGAGACATCGTAAATCTTTAACTATTCTGCATCTCTGGAAACAGAAAATCTTTTGACAAATGTGTATATGTGTCTTTCTGTGCACTCAATTAGTTCATATACTTCAAAATTAACCCTTTAATTAATTAGATCTTAATGGGGACCTATTGTTTAATTTTCTAATCTAAAATTTATATAATAAACTGCGAGTACGTTGTCCTTGTCCTTATAATGGGAGAGTTGAGAATTAATATATCAACTTGCTTATTACATATACATTTTTCGAAGAAGACTTTGTTACAGTCTTTGTTAATTAAAGTCTATTAAGTTTAATTGTGTAAGACTTTGCTTACATGCAGTCCACTATGCGCGAGAAATGTTAAAAATTTTAGGTTTTGTACTAACTTAATTATCTGAAACCAAATTCATTAGTTAAATTTTTTCCTCTCAAGAGGAGACAATAATTTTCCCTATAAATACATGCAAACTATACATTGTTGCCACACCCACCAAGACCATATTTGGGCTAATTATAGATTAACCAAAATGGGCATGCAAGAATTATGCACAGAGTTGATCCCGCAAGTGTTAGCAGATATCGTTTCCTCCCAACCGGAACAGTCTTCGTGCCCATGTTCCTCAACTCTCTCGTAACAGACGAGGGCTACTGCCAATCCTCCAACAAGATTCTAACAAGTATTCTGATCGCCGCCTTTGGCTTTCTTTGCGTTTTCTCTTGCTTCATTGACAGTTACAGAGAATCCAATGATGATAAACCGTGCTACGGGATTGTCACCACTAGCGGCCGCCTTTGGCCATTGAAGAACGTGGTTGCGGATGATTACAAGGTGCAGTTTGCTGACTTTGCTCATGCTTTCGTGTCACTGCTTGTGTTTTGTGTGGTGTCTTGGATCCCAACACAGTGAACTACTTGTATTCGTCTTCGGAGATCCCAGGGTGGGTGCAGTCGCTGCAGATGTGGTCGCCTTTTATCGTTGGTGCTTTTTCTGCGTATTTTATCCCAGCACATGTCAAGGATCGGATAATGTTACAATTCAAATACAAAGGGCTATGCTTCGCTTTCCGCAAGGTCTACGTGAGACGATGACGAGGCAAGACACATGCATATACATCTGCTCCCCTTTTTTATAATATATTTTTTATCTTTCCAAGAGGTACTCTGTACACACGGAGAAGTCGAAATATTTGGACTTAATTTATTAATATAATTTTTTAGATTTGACCTCACTAAATAAAAGTAAAAATATTATATTTAATACTATCATATTGTTAATCATCTCAATCATTAAATTTTATAAATTAATAATTAAAAATTATATTTAATTTTATATAAAAAATATTATTTAAAAAATATATATAACATTTTACATAATTTTAAAATAAAATATAAAAAAACTTAATATATCTTTGTGAATTTTTTAAATTATTAATTGTCTTTTAACTTATAAAATGTGAAAATAAAATCGTATTAACTTATAAAATGTGAAAATAAAATCGTAATAGACTGTACGTTCAAAACAAAGGATATCTAATAATGGGCACGTAGAGGTGGACCGGAAAAACCTTTACTATACTTCATCCTCTCTTTTTCAACTTGCCATTAACTAATTATCAATATCAAGTACTCGTGATCTCTTTCATTGTTTATATGTTGTTCCAGTCCCTTGTGTCACGAGCTTGGAGTTTAGCGCAGCTTGCTCGTGCGGCACTTAGACAAGCCTTGTGTGATTGGGCCAACTCTAGCTTGTAACTTGGCGGGCCGTAACACTTGGCTGTTTAGACATAGATATATATATGAATACTAGCGTAATTAGCTTCCTCAAGGGGCCGACCAGTAGCTCCATTTGGTTTTTTCCCATGTGGCAGAGAAAAGACCAATTGCATAGGACATAAATTAATATTCAACTTAATTTGAGAATTGAGACACAAATTGACAGTCATTTATCTAAATCTAATAAAACTGGTTGATAGAAGCCTGACATTTAAAATATTACACATTACTTAGGGTGTGTCTGTTCTTTTAATCTAAAATCTGGATTTGATTTATTCTCATACTTATGACATTTTTAGATTTTTTTTCAACTTAAAATCTGTTTCTAAGACATTTTGATCTGAATAAAAAAACTAAAATGTTAGTTTTATTTGAATACAAATATCTGAATCATTTATTGCTCATCTAATTCTTTAAAATGTCTTTATAAAATTCATTTATAATATATTTGTATATAACCTGAAACATTATTATTTATTTTTAATTTTATATTATGGTTCTTTGGATATTTTTAAAATTATTCAATGGCCACTTAGTTTATTTATATATCAAATATATCCTTTAAAAAAAATTTCTTTACCCAACTATGCATATTTAAATAAATTAAATTCATAATAAATAGTGGTATGTAAATATTTTTACAATGTCAAAAAAAAACACAAGTCAAAATAATACATATAAATACGGATATATGTATAAGAATATTAGCTTTCAAACATGTTAATTTAGATGTTAAAAAAAATATATCATTCATATTTTTATATTCAGAAATATACAGATTTTAGTTTCAGATGAAAAAAAAAAAAAACCAACTCCCCTTTGCACTCAGTTATTTCCTAAATCATGAAAAACAACTCTATTTCAGACTTTTCGACTATTAAAATTGTAAACCTTCAACAAACAAAATTGACTTTAAAAAGAAATGAAAGAGAAATTTCACTAGTATTAAGAATTAAGAATTAATGGATGACTTCTTAGATAATCTCAAAATTGGTTTGAACTCAGGAATATGTGTGTATTTTTCATTCATCCTTTCTTCTTTTTTTTGGGTTGAAACTGTTTTGTCAAATTTAAAACCAAAACTGTTGACCTTAATTTATGTATAAAACTGTATATATGTGCAACAACTATACCTAGTGATTAGCTCATAATCAGAATATCAATGATAAATTAAGCTTTGTGATGACGTGCACAATTAGAAAGATATGGGCAAGTGACCAAACGAATAATAATAATCAGGTTAACTGATTAAGGTTAGTGGTCACTATCATGGACATATAAAGAATAGAGAGCAATTAGTCAGCCCATATGATTTCAGAATTTATCATTCACAATCCTAATCTAATAACTGTCTTAAAAAAAATTCATCTCTGACAAATTGTAATGACAATAATACATGTATTTGTATTCATATTTGTCTAATAGAAGAGGTGTTTTCAGCAGACCAGGTAGATGGAAATGGGCAAGTGCAAAATCCTCATTTCATAGTAACTGCACTTGTAGTAACGTTAGTCTCTGCCCCAGCATTCACCTTACCTTACGGTTGCAAAAGCGCAGAAGATTCTTAACAGGGCACTGCCTTCGTTATAATTCATGCCTTTGCCATGATCCACTCCCTTGCAGATGTCTTTGTCCATTAATTTCATTATATCTCTGAAAAAAAAATCCAAAATTCTTTTTCTTATTCAACTATGTCTTGTAGCAATGGTGGTTCCTTTTGTTGCAGGCACCATGCAGGTTCAGCAACTTCCTTATGTTGTGGCTTGCCATCAACTCTTGTTTCATGACAAATGGGCATGATGTTAAATATGACATGAACAGATATATTTAATTAATTAATATCTCGGGACAAGTGGCTAGTAGTCGTAGAAGAACTTGGCTTGCTTATTCTTTTGAGTCCTTCAGTTTCACCAAGTTTGCCATGAGCAGTAACAGTGGTATCCACTACGTTCCGGGCAGCTGATCAGAGCAAGTTAGCACCTCTCACGGGGGCTTCCTAGCACTGTCACTTGTGAATCTATTGGGGCTCGAGTTTCTTTCAATTGTATGCATTACAAACGCAATAATGCAATCACCAGTTCTCTTACTCTGGAGTTCTGTTCCGAGTTCTAGTGAATTTTTACCTCGAGTAGGACTCTGATGTGAGGAGGTTTAGAGTGAAGGGAAGTAACAAGCGAATTTGACTTTTCAAATAGTCTAAATCTATTGGGAAAATTATTGAATTATAAACCCCAAGTGAAAAATTTTTCAATGAAAGCTTAATTTATCATAATGTAACATACCAGGGACTAACAAATCACATGCCCCTGAAAAGGGATAACTGAACGAAGTAGAAAATAAGGTATTCTAACATTCTTAATTTCACTAATTCCAACTAAAACTCTGTCAGATTATATATACACATCACATCATGCTTTAAAGTGATAACTAAACAAAGGTTAGCGCAAAGAACCTACACTAAGAAACTGGTCCTAGGTAATCACCCTCTAAACTGACCAGTGCCTGAAATTCCCTTTCAGCCTCAAGCCACTTTGTTCCAATCACAATGAATCGAACGACAACATCCTTTTCAATCCTCGAGTGCTTGTCATTCAAGAATACCGGGTTCTCCCCCAGCACATATTTGTAATCTGGCATTTTCGCATTTGATAGATATGCATTCTCAATTGGTCCACACCTCAGGAAAACCCCATGCTTCAGCACCTTGTTCACAGTCCCCTCCAAAATTTCACCCCTGAAAATTTTGAAGGTGATGCCACTGAAAACAACAGGAAAAAGCACCTCCCCCGTGTTCTGCCTAACTTTCCCCTCCCCTATGCTATCTAAAGTCGTAACAGCAAGATAGTATCCAAGTTCTTTAGTGGCCTTCTTGCTAGCAAAGTCATCCAATAGACGAATAACAATAGACCTCTGGAGCATCAGTCCCTTGGCATCCAGATTTTCAGCAGGTACTATAACATTCCAAGGCAACTGGACTTTGAGAAACATTTTGTTCCACCTGCTACAAACCAAAAGCATAACAAGATAATAGACAGTAGCTAGATCAGATTCTGGAAATTTGCACAGCAATTGTTCTTGTTCACATGTGATGAAATGCTATATATAAAATGAATGCTGTGCGGTTCTGTAGATTTGCTAATAAGAGCCCAATACCTATAGTTATAATTCCAAAAACTATAAAGGGAGAAAGTGTTACAATAGCAAATCCATTAAAATACTATCCAAATTTGATGGTTTGTATTTCCAGTCCCAGTTATCCAAAAAAAAAAAAAGAGCAATTCAGCAATTTACCATACAAATTACTAATGTAAACAAAAGGGCATTGCATGCTGTGCAATATTATGTATTTACAGCATGCTGCTGAATAGTGGCAGTAAAAGGAGTTTGTAGGACAGTTGTAAAGGTGAACAATGTGCAATGGAGTGAATAAGGCAATTGGTAAGGCAGAAGGCTAGTAGAGAGGAGACAGGGCTTAATAATGGCAATATATAGAAATAGTTTATAACAACCCAAAACCAATTCTGCGTAAACCAAGAGCACAAAATCTCCACACCAAAATCAAAGCTAAATAGAAAACACAAAATGTAACCCCACTCCTCCCCACTTTAAGTGAATAAAGAACAAAGACATATAACTTACGGAATTTTAACACTCAAAAAAAGAAAAAATATATCTCTTAAAATGAAAATTTAAAGGGAAAGGAAGCTCAAAAGCATTGGCAAGAAACAATCCTCTAAAACCAAGTCTGTAATCATGTTCTTGAGGTTCCCAGCACGAACATGTTAAAGTGGGAACTTAAAGGTCCAGTTTAGAATTAAAGATACAAATATTGAAGACACAAATTTTTAAGGAGGAAATTTCGAAATATATCCAAAAAATAATGCAAAGCATAACTGATAGAGTTGAAAAAGGCTTCCATTCCCGTGAGTGTAAAATATCCTAGATAAACAATAAAGAAGAATCCTATTCCACCATATCTAACATCCCTGAAGCAATTCCCTACAACAATTTTTATTTTCCTTTTTATCCTAATAATTTATAGCAATAAACTCCAGAGCCCACATTATCCTCCAAGCCACGCCTTATCAGCCTGAAATGTCCCTTCATTTTCAGCCGCAAAAAAAAAAAAAAAAAAAACCCTCAAACTGAAAACTGAAGAACATTTGACAAAATCAAAACTTTAAACCAACCCAAAAAGACACCTAAAAAAATCACCAACACCCTTAAGCGATTTCCAAAAAGAAAAAAAAAATCAAGAACCCTAGGGTCAGGATCAGTACCACACCCTAAAGATCAACTTCTTATTAGCGATAAATGAAATGCCTTTAAATGGTAAAATTATTTATTTGACAACAAATACGAAAATAATAATAATATGGGAAAACCTGTCTGATCGAGAGGAAAACGAAGGCCTTTCCGACTTGCTCACTGAGTCAGCTACTCCTCGCTCGTTTCCAGCCGCACACTAGCTCGGTGACTGTGCCAGTATCAGAGAGAGAGAGAGGCTTCACTCGTGCCTTTGTGGTTCTATTTTCTGTTCCACTACGAAGCAAATGCAATTACAATTGGCTATACTCCAACCAATAGCTTTACGCCACACCAACAAATAGTTACCATTTTTTCCTTATCGGCAACGACCCCGGCAATGTTTCCAAAAAAATTGATGTTACTCGCACAAATTATTTATATAAATTTATACATATAAATTAATATGATATTTTTATATGATCGTTTCATCATCCGTATTTATTAATGATATTTATTATTAATATATTTTTTTTAAATCATTATATTTATTTATTAAATTATATCATATCACGTTAGTTTATATAAATAAATTTGTATAAGTAATTTGTAAGAGTAGCGTTATTCTTTGAGAAATTATAATAAAGGAGCTTTTTTTTTTTAACACTCAAATCTTTTTTCTTCGTTGGTTTATCAAACTTTAATTCTTCTTATCGTTCTCACGTCGATTCAAAATTATTTCACAACTTAGATATCTTATTTACACTTATCAAATATTATTGAATAACCAAATAAGTATTAAATAAAATATTAAGATGTTTAAATAACTTCTCTTAAACTTATTTGACAAACGGGTCAGAATATTAAACAATAATAATAAAATTTAATCTCTAGTTGACTATTTCTTTCATTTTTTGCCCACGTTTTGGCTAGCCTTCTTCTTTCTAAGATTTAGTTAATATACAAGATTTTTTTTTTAAATTTTCATTTTCTGTATAGGATTTGAAATGAGCTTTTATGTTATGTAAATTGGATACAGCATCGATGCCCACGTTATTGAAATAGCTCGTAGAAAATAAAGAATAGAATAGAAAATCATTGCATTGATATATAAGTTTTAATTATAAAACTATTTTATATGTTATTTGTGAAAGGGATAAAGAGGTATAGAACAAAGTGGTGTTTGTTTGACTTAATTGGTTAATATAACCAATCGCATTTACAATGATATTCTTATCTTTAATAATGGAACTTACGTTTTGATTTTTTTTTTTTTTTTACTACTCCGTCATTTTGGATTACCGTTATAATTTTGAATCAACTATCATAATAATATTGCTTATTCTAAAACGTTCTTTTTCTGTATACATGATAGTGGGAGTTTAATAAAGAATCAAATTATTACATTGAATCGCAAGAGTTAAGAGTTGATTTGGGCTGACTGCAGCCCGCCTAGAAATCTAAGTATATACCACAAACCTTTTTCCAACGTCAAGCCCATTAGGCCGACAGAGCCCTTGGTATTGCACTTGAATATTCTTAACAGTTCCAGTATTACAATCCATCAGAGAATCCACTTGGGTAGCTGCTAAGCTTTCAACGCCTCTAATTAATTTAGGATGCTATTAAAAAAAGAAGAAGCCAGCCTTGCCGAGCACACTGAAGTACTTTAATATAAACAAGTCAGAGCTGAAGAAGTTTTGCTTTGTATAGGAAGAAAACAGAACAGAGAAGAGAAACCTCCATTTCAGAATAAATTTCCAGAGTTGAAAGAGTCAGTTTAACTCTTGCTTTGTGCCTAGCAGACTGGGAGTTCAAGTGGTTTACTCACTTCGAACTTCCACCTATTTTGGTGGTTAACAAGTCTTACAATATCAACACATAATTTATTACAAAAAGGGCATCAGCAGAATTTCTTCTCTTAAATCACATCAATTTCACTTGTCGGAAATGGATAGTAATTAATTGTACAATATCTTATTGGGAAATTTAAGAGTGTATTTTCCATAAGCCTTTTGATAAACAAGGGTTTGTAATTCTTAGAATCTTTTGTTTTGGTTTCTGCTGCGGCAACTCTCTATTCACATTCTCGTTGGCATTCTCACTCACTTTTGTAATATCAACCTTAACTATGTGGTGATCAGAAGTGCCTTTAGATGAGATTACTGAGTATGACCCTGGAACAAACTTGTAAGGTGAGTCTGGTGATGTCAAAATGTAATCTACACGCGTCCCATACTTGCATGTCCCTTGCACATCTGGGTTAACAAAATTCAATTTCAATCATTACATCCAAATACAAACAAAATTGTTATTCAATCTACTCATTTTGGGCAAAAATAATGATAATAATAGGAAGTTCTTTTACTTTGGCCTTTGGCAATGATGACCACTGGCTCACATTCCCCTGCAAAGTCCTTTGCATCTACATAGTCGATTCCCTTCAGAAGCTTCATCACTTCAATCTTTGGGGTAGGCTTTCCTATGTCTTCATAATACTACAAGTCATTTACACCAGCTAATTAGAAGAAGAGACAAACTAAAGTTTTATTTTTTGGAGAAAATTAGAAAGATGGAGATTTTACCTTGACAATGTCCATCCATCTCTCTGATGAGTAATCTGATCCATCTAGAGAATTGAGACCTCCGGCTAAGACGTGGGGAGTGTCATTTGATTGGATTATTGCGCTTATCTGTTTCATCCTCCAATATTCATTGAGATGGTCAAGTTGGGTGCAGTCAAAATTTATTTCTCCTGCCCATGGCACGTCTACTGTGGCCTTTAGCACATTTCTGCAGCCAACAAAATGCAGTTTTAGGATCTATAACCTGTGAAGTTACACTTGCCGGTAACTCACCAAAAAAATCCCAGTAGTGTTTTATGAAAAGGGAGGTACCTGAAATCTTTATCATCAGCAATCTTCTGAACTTTCCATCTCTTAATTGGCCATTTTGATAGGATGGCGTTTCCATACTCTGGAGCCCAGCTCTCAGCAAACACATACTTCATCCCCAAAGCAGCAGCCAGATCAGACAAAGGCTTCATGCCATTCGCTTCCTCTGCCTTGACATCTTGCAGGGCCAAAATATCAGCATCTACCTCTCTAAGAACTTCTGCAATGCTTCTACTGCTCTTTGAGATGTCATCAGTCCAAGTCAACATACTACTAGGAAGGCACACGGGGGACCTCATCAAAGAGTTACTGTGAGCTAATGAGATCTCATTATCAGGGAGGTTAATTGAAACCTTCAGCTTTGATTTTGAAAACTTCTTTTGCTTAGAGAGATGCTCAGGACTGGTTAGGGAAGTACGCAAGGGAGATTGCTTCAGTATACTTTTGGGATAGAAATTTGCAGCCTTGACTTCCACTGGACTCTTTACTGCTACATAATCTTTCTGTTCATGATTGAACACCGCAAATTCCTCAGCCTTTGATATGGCGGGTGCAAGTGAGAACATGGCAACATTGAATGTGGCAATTCGTATTGGAATTTTAGAGTTGGAATAACCAAAATGGCCATGCAAAGGAATGGACTTGTTGCTGCTTGTGTCTCCTTTAGGCTGACGTTTTGGGTTTGTTTTTCCGAATCTCTTGATGATAACTTTCTTCCTAGGACGCTTCCATATCAGGCACCTTAACCTCGAGCAGATGCGCCAAAGTTTCTTTTTGAGTATACTCAACATGTAGGACGTTTGGCTGTTGTAATATATCTCTGAAACATTACTCGTGGGCATCGGAAGGTTTTTAGACCCTCGAAACTTAGAAGTTGAGATCAGTATTGAGGCTAGATTAGGCAAGAGTTGAGTTAACAGCTTGTTGTATAGGGTAGGGAGACTAGGAAATTGCTCAAAATTAGTAGTCAATAGAAAGACAAGAGTGGTTATAGAGAAAAATTATCCCAACTGCTCCAGAAATGAGGTGGAGGTTGACAATGTGGCAATGTTGTTGAGCTCCTTTTCTAACACGCCAAAAACAATACCAACTACTACCAATGAAACTTAAGATTCTTGCCTACATCTAACAGGAACCTACCATGCAGAGGAAAATGGGAAACTCTCACTTCTCTAGTCTACAACACTAGTTAAATAAATTATCAAAAAGATGCCTTTGCACTCATAGTCTCGAGAACTTCATTAGAACTTCGTTGACTATCAATTGGAGACTAGCAATAATTCAAGATTTCTTTCCTAGTGAAATTGGTTCAATACATCTGCACTTATATTAAACAATAGACTCCTTTTGATAGAATAGGATCCACAGTGCAAAACGAAAGCCCAACTACATGTAAACAATAGTCAATTTTAACAATAATTGAGTATGATAATTTCTTAAGTTTACACGTTACTTGCCTTAGAGTAGCTTTACGGGTGTCTAGCACTTAGATGGAGCTTGACTGCTGTCTTAAAGAAAGAATTTCACATCAAGAGATGGTTTTTGGTCCCTAGCTCACTAATCCTCGAAGTTGTCTCGAGATGACAATAACATAAAAAAGGGTAAACCGTCAAAGAAGCTTTAAACATCACTCAACTTGCATTAACATTATCAATGTGAAATAATACAACAATATGATCCTTGCAATCACACCTTCCAAGTTCCATGAAGGTGCTAATCCAAGCAAAATCGATACAAGCCCTTGAATATCCACAGTCACTTGCCAAGGTTGCAATGGATTCCCGTTTGCCTAACTTGCAGCACTTTCCTCTTACAAGGATTTTTACAGTCACTAATTCAGTTGAGGCTGCTAGCTGATCCCTTTACAAGAATTCAGAAACCATAGGCCATTTGGTCAATAATATGTCATGGTTAAAGATGCAAAAATTCGTTTGGGCGTTGTCACTCTTGACTAAACAATGTATCCAGAAGGTTAAAAGACGATGTATCATTTCCACTCTCATCAAAGAAGCCACTATAAGCATTTTCCCTTCTAGATTTTCGCTCCTCAATGATAGAATCTACTGTTTCTGTGCAGTAGTTTCTTTTCACCTGTTTCACGGGCCTCTCAGCCACAATAAACTTGTTTCCATCACGAGTTCTTTCTGAAAATCCTGCCCAAACTGAAAAGACTAGGAATGAGAAAAATGGAAACAAGTTGCAATGCCTGGAAACCATAACAATAAATTTATTCCTTTCTTTTTGTACGAGGGGATTGCAAATGTTATGTCAAACACATTGAAATATTTTCAAAACAACATGTTTAGATCTAGTGACAACATAGATAAGATAGGCTCATTTGACTTTCATTATATATATATATATATATATATATATATATATATAACAATACAAAACTTATACGGAACAACATACACATGGGATAAACTCAATCAACAGCCCAGTTCAAAACTTGGAATAAATACACTGGTTTGGTGTAAGATGGTCTCCTTTTTATCCAAGCATGGGTGTAATTATCTAAATTTAATTTGGGCACAGTGCAGGAACAAAAATGCATATACACAATAGATGTGAAGCAACCAAATGAAAAAAAAAATGCAAAACATATGAGAGGTCAATCAAGCTGAGGAAGATAATATGTTTCAAAGAGAACAAACTAAAATGATATATCTGTGAAAGATATTCGTATAACTGATCCACATCTGTCACACTAAGTCACAAACATCAAATATTAGGCAATAATTTTGATACCAAAAACACTATACATAGAACACACAAAGAGTGACCAATTTATATGCATCATTTTGATACAGATATAAACCCTGCTATAGTGAACTGGCATCTGTAACTTCATACAGCGTTCCATAGGAAATTCAACGTAAAGATTGTCATTGCCTGTAAATTACCTCCAAAATGATGTAGAACAATAGAGGCAGCAACAGTAACATTCAGTGAAGCAGTACCACTGCCATACTGTGGAATGTAAACGAAAAAATCACATATCTCACATTCTTTAGCAGAAAGGCCTGTTCCCTACAAAAGAAATAGAAACAAAAAATAAGGCAACTTAAATATGCAGCAGGCATCTTCTTCTTCTCTATTAGCATTAGCTTTAGCTTTGATATGACATCATTAACTTGCTAATGTGATTCAATCTTTTTACTTAACTAATAAGTCAAATGCATTCTTCTAATCACATCTTCTCTAAATTGATAAATTTTCATGCATGTTGGAATTGTTTTTATTTTATTTTTTAATTAATTTAACAACTGAAAATGAGGACTAGATCTAATCCAATAATTCGTCTGATAAAGATTTTTAAAAATATTAATAAAGAAATGAACAAAAGGTAAAAACACATTGTTAAAGTAAAAGAAAATGAGTAACATATACAACAGAAGATTCATCCACTGTTTCTACGAAATGATTCTCAAAAACGTTGAAAACACTAAAAAAAAAAAAATTCCAGCTTTTTGAACAAAATTCATAACACACGATTTTAATATTTCCCAAAAATGTTTTTGCAAACAGATTCGTTTTCCCCGTTTCGTTTATGTATCTAAAAGATGAACAAACAGATACTTGTTAAGCAGCTAGCAAACAGTCCCTCCAATCTCGCAATATCCAAGATTAAATTTTATTCATTCCAAATAATAATAATAATAATAATAATAATAATAATAATAAACAGAAAAAAACCCATAAATTATAATTTTTAAATATAGAGAAAAAAACGAAAGAAAACCTCGTTGCCAAGAAGAAAAGCGGTGCTTTTAGTGAAGGGATGTTGGTTGACAGCGACAGCGTCGTGAGTGATTTCGACTCCGCAAATATCGCAATCTTTGCTCTTGAGGAAGAGGCGAGCATCGGTGAGGGAGTGAAAGTGTCTGAAGTTGAGATGAGAGGTGGAGCCGTGGCTTCCAAAGGCGTTGAAATCTCTGCGGCCAACCAGGATCATTTCTGAGACGCCGAAGGCCGTGGCGCTACGAGCCAACGTCCCCACGTTGTGCCGCTTCGCAATGTTGTGCACCACTACGTAGCTCTCTATCATTGTTTCTTTTCTTTTTTTTTTTTTTTTTGGCGGAAGCACTGAGGAGGGAGAGCAGACCAACAGAGCTGTTGGGGTTTCTCTAGGGTTTTCTGTTCCACGTGATGGTGCTTTAAACGACGCCGTTGAAGCTCATATGATACGATGATACTAATCAAAACAAGTTCTCATTTGGACAAAAGAAAAAGAGTAAGAAGAAAGAAAACTCAATTGGATTCAATATCTATCTAAAAGTGCTTTGGTTACGGTACATCGACATATTTGTTTTCAAATTTTTTGTTAATTTAAAATAAAAATTATAAATCTTTCTATAAAAATTATAAATATAAAAAAAATTTGTAAATAAATATTATATAATTATTTTTATTTTTTGAAAAATTAGTATAAAAATTGTAAATCATTGTATAAAAATCGTAAATGTGAAAAATTATTTATTTACAACTTTTTTTTATATTTACGATTTTTATATAATAATTTACAATTCTTACACTAAATTTATAAAAAATTTAAAAATAATTGTACGATACAATTAGTGTATCATAGAATGACCCATCTAAAAGAAATATGCTTTTGGGTGAAACTTCTTTATCAGTACAATAATTAAATAATACTATCATAGAAAAAAGATAATATATTCAACTTAATTATTAAAATATTTTTTATTTATTAAAATAAAAAATAATTTTTTTTATAATAATAACGATAGTCTTTAACCGATATTAACGGCTTAGAAATATATGTAAATACACAATATATTTTATTATAATTTATGGTTAAAAAGCATCTAAAGAAGTCATATATTAATTAAAAATTTATTGAATACATTAATAAAGATATATAATATAAATTATTACATAATTTTTCAAGCACTATAACGACAACGCGTGTCAAGACTGTCCTTAATAAGATCAACTTTTTTACTTTCTTTCGTACAACTGATAAACTTTTGTATATAAAATTCAGTTTAATCCATTAGAATGATTACATTCCATCATTATATTCAATGTAAAATAGACGATCAATTTCAACCACTTGCTTTAAACAATCCTAAATTGAACTGCAATTTTATTGTTTATACTTTGGCCCATTATTTTACATCATTCAAGCAGTTTGAGCAGCAGAAAGAAATAGAAAATGTTTTATAAACAACAAGCATGTTACTTTACATCAACAAACTGTAGTTTCTGCATCTTATTGTACAAAATATTACGTGCCTGTTTTATTCATGATCTAGTAACTTTTCATGATATTATACCTTAATTTTGTATAACGAATTATAAAATGTGATACCCTCTTTCCCAATGAGAAATCGAACCTTATTTACACCTTTATAATTTTGTGTTTTGTTGTTTAGCTAATCTTATATGCAGTGAGCCTGTCAAACTCATGTATTTACAAGTGCGCAGCCTCAGAGAAACGTGTAACCCAGTTGCTTCTCTGAAATATGAAAATCAGTTTTTAACAGCAACTTGAGCGGCTGCTAACCTTGCAATCGGAATCCTGCTAAGAAAAATCATGTTATGCTAGGAATATAATCTAATGTTTGACAGCGGCATATATAGTTTTTTTATTGTACATATCTGGTTATAGAAAAGCACTCGAACTCACCTGAATGGAGAACATGAAACGTAGTCAAGTCCAGCCTCTGCAAAGAATGCCACAGAAGAAGGTTCACCTCCATGCTCTCCGCATATTCCCACCTGTTTATCATTATCAAACATCATCCATTAATTCAACGAAAAATATTTGAAAAAGAAGACTAATTGGAACCTGATGTAGCCATAATGATTGGGCAATGCAGGAAGTTTCATCACCATAATGATGAGACCAAATACTAGAAATTTAGGATGAAACTATATCAAATATCCTATATGAAATAGCTCAAAAATAGGCCCGATTTAATTAGTTTCAAGCACCATGCCTTGAAAGAAAGTTAATTACCTTCAAGCTAGGCCTAGCTGCGCGGCCCCTTTCTGTGGCAATCTTGATGAGTTGGCCAACGCCTTTCTGATCAAGAACCTGCAGGCAACCACTTTAATTAAATCTCTCCGTTCATGTTTATGAAGAGTCCTGTGCAATAATTAATTTTCTTTTCAGTGATGTTCAACTTTAAGATGGGATATGATATGACTAACCTCAAATGGATCACTTTGCAGAATGCCTTCAGATAAGTATATAGGGAGAAATTTGCCAACATCATCTCGACTATACCCAAATGTCATTTGTGTGAGGTCATTGGTCCCAAAGGAGAAGAACTCCGCTTCCTTTGCAATCTTTTATTTTCCACAAAATTAATATGAGAACATAGTTGGCAACAAACATTCTATATATTTCTTTTAATACTAAACATAAAAAAATGTGAAGCTTGGAACAAACAAGAAGATTTATCGTAGCATACCTCATCAGCAACCAGAGCAGCTCTGGGAATTTCAATCATAGTCCCCACCTTATAGCTTAAGGAGGAACCCATCTCAGAGAACACTTTCTTTGCCACGCTTCGTACTAAACTGACTTGATGCCCTAGTTCCTGTTGTTATAAATTCTACAAGATTTTAGTTATGGAATTTGTGGCCAGAAGCAGAGGATAAATGGAAAAGAATTTAGTTTGGAAAACCAAACTTGATTTCTTGATCGATTTGCAAAACAAAAAGATCAATAATGCACTTTATTCTGCATTTCAAGCATGATAGAATATAGATGAACTAGGTCTAGGATTGAAATTATATTAAGCACCAAGAGAAGAAACAGATGCACACCTGCGGTGTTCCAACTAGGGGAACCATTATTTCAGGTAGAACAGTAACTCCCTGGTTGGTCATGGAAACAGCTGCCTGGAAGATTGCGCGCACCTGCATCTCTGTTAATTCTGGATATGATATCCCTAGCCTGTTGACAAAATTTATGAGCTCACTATAAATAACACATAAGAACTACATAAAATTTATGAAAAGAATAATTTCAGCAAATGGCACCAAAAAAAAAAAAGCTCATAAATGGAAATCAGACCTGCAGCCTCGGAAACCAAGCATGGGATTTACTTCTGATAATTTCTCGATTCTTGAGAAAACTTCATCTTCAGTCATGCCAGTCTCTGAACTTAATTCACTTACTATCTGGTATAAGTCACCTTCTGGAAGAAATTCATGAAGTGGAGGGTCTAACAATCGGATTGTTACCGGAAGGCCTGAAATTGTAATATATCTATCAAACCGAGCCTAAAAGAGAAGAATAAAATTGTACATGCAAAAATTCGTCTTGAAGAAAACTTTACTGCAAGGCTTTCCATCAAACCATTGGTATAATGATGGCACCAACCATACTTTTTTGTTCCACAATCAGACAACTACAAATAAATTAATAAATGAACAGCAGATGAAAGTACCATCCATTGCACGAAAAATTCCCTCAAAATCGGATCTTTGATAGGGAAGTAACAGGTTCAATGCTGCCTTCCTCTGTTCAAGTGTAACTGCCATTATCATCTTTCTCACGGCCTTTATCCTCTCATCTGAAGCAAAAAACTGAAAGAACCCAAAATATGCATAAATTAAAAAATTCCCTCAGCTACGACATATTTTGTAAGCTACAGTAACATTTAGTCTTAGTGCTTCTTGACAACTAAGTACATTTACATTCAACATGCAGAATTTGGATATTGAATAGAGGAAAAATAAGTCGAGTCTTCACTTCATTTACTTCACAGTTGGAAGTCAAAAGTTTTGGGAGAAGAAACTAAAAATACCATATATGCCATCACCACAAAATATATTACGTGTATTACTTGATGATCAAAAGCTTATATGATAAGACTTTGATTAGATCCGGTGCTGTATACCATTAACCTTTTTCTTTCAGTTTTCAAGCATATTGCTGAAGGGGAACCTGCATTGTCTTGCATGATGATGATTGATGAGAGAAGTAATTACCATGTGCTCTGTTCTGCAAAGTCCAATTCCCTGGGCACCATTATTTCTAGCTGTTAGTGCATCATCAGGTGTGTCAGCATTTGCCATAACCTATTTCAGCATCATAATCGCTAAATCAGCCACGAATTTACAGAAAAAATAAAAAAAATCACAACATGAAGCCTTCACTAAAATGAATATAGCACCTTGAGACGCCTTATTTCATCAGCCCAAGCCATAAAAGTTTCTAGATCACCACTTAGAGCAGGAGGAGATAGTGGTTGTTTTCCCAATATCACTTCGCCTGTAGACCCATTGAGTGAAAGCCATTCTCCTTCATTTATGACCTTGTCCCCAATCAAAAGAACCTGCAATACCAGTTGTCTAACTTAGTCATAGAATATACTTTGATTGAAACTGGTAATATGGTAGAAGAGAGAAGAATTAAAACTCAACCTTCTCATGGTCATTAACACGAATGTCAGAGCATCCGGAGACACAACACTTCCCCCATCCACGTGCTACAACTGCTGCGTGAGATGTCATGCCTCCTCTAGCTGTCAAGATACCTACAGCTGCATGCATCCCCCCCACATCCTCCGGACTTGTCTCTGTCCTTACCTTTTTCCATTAGAAGTGATGAAACAGTTCATTTCCAAACGGTAATGGAAAAAGGAGATCAGATAGTTCATAATGATTATAAATTTATGGCGCCATAAGCCAAGATTTAGATAGTTAAAACATAATATTTTTTATTTTAGGAAACGCATAAGCATGTTTTTTACAGTGTTAAGTTACCTTTAGATAATAACGGCTCTATTACCATATTAAGTTTATTACTTTTATAGAAGTTTAAATTTATAGGTGTGAATTTATCTATATTCTTACTGCAGAGAACCATCATAATACACATCTTTCGTAAGATGAATTAAAAATTTACGGGGCAAGAAAAAATTTAATAAAAAAAACACATACCAAGATGACACTCTTTCCTTGCGCATGCCATTGTTCGGCATCATCAGCACTGAACACAATCTGCCCAACAGCTGCTCCTGGAGATGCAGGCAAGCCCGTGGCAACAACTTTGTCTTTGTAAGCAGATGGATCCTCAAACTATTCGAACAGAATCTTATTGGTTTCAGCAAGGGCTTTTGAGTGTGAAATATAATAAAAATGCGATTAAACATGCATACATGCACAATGCGCGCTTAAATGCCCATCGAGATCTTTACTGTGGAATGATATGGAGATTACCTGTAATAACATGTTAAGCTGTACTGTATGGAAAATATGAATACCAGAATTTACATTTATAATATATTACAAGTTAACATTGGAAGCATACCTAAACTTCTAGACAAGTACTAGAATTATAAATTCTTGCTTCAGTTATTGCATATAGACATCCATCAGAGTCAAGTTTGCAAGTTCCTTTGTCAACAAAAGTATGATTCTATAGCTAGCTAGATACTATGCTAGATTTTCTATATTCTTTGATAGTTACGGCAGCAGATTGTTGAAATAGCAGTCTGGACATATACCTGTGGATGAAGAAGTTGATCAAGATGCTGTGGTTCCACCATCTTGATTGCAGCACGAGTATCAACAAGTCCTTCATTCACCATGTCCACAGCTATCTTTACCGCCCCTTTACCAGTACGCTTTCCCGATCGGCATTGCAACATCCACAACCTGTTTTCTTGAACAGTGAACTCAATGTCCTGCATTTTCCAAAAGAGACTTTTTTTATTTTTCATTTTTTATCTAAATGCAGTAGTTTAAAAGAACTGGCAAAACATGTTTGACCTGCACTATTAATTAAAGAAGAGAACTGATGTTAAAACCAAATACACTAAGAAATAAAATATTATTCTTGGTGTATGAACTGAAACAATTACCATCATATCTTTGTAATGCCGCTCCAGAATTTCACAGTTTTCAACAAGCTCCTTGTAAGCGTCAGGCATACAACTTTTCATGGTGTCCAAGTCTTCTGGCGTTCTAATTCCGGCAACTACATCCTCCCCCTGTTTAAAGTCACTCATCAGCTAGACTCATCATCAGAAAGTTAATGACATTAATAAAGTATACTTATAGTATGTGTAACCTGAGCATTGATTAGGAACTCCCCATAGAGCTTCTTTTCGCCGGTGCTTGGATTTCTAGTGAATAGAACACCGGTCCCTGAAGAATTTCCCATGTTCCCGAACACCATGCACTGAATGTTCACTGCAGTTCCCTTTAACCCAGTTATCTGGTTGATGCTCCGATACTTAATGGCTCTTGGGCTGTCCCAAGAATCAAAAACTGCTTTAACTGCCAATTGTAACTGCTTCTTTGGATCTGCAAATTAATAAGGGAAAAGAACACAAGTTAACATTTGTTATATAAGTCATAATGAAAGAGTGACCTTACCCAAAGAGAGGTAAGACACAAAAATATAAAGAAGCTGTTGAGTTGGGCTTGGTACCCGAAGGAAACTCTTCACCCTTAGTTTCGAGGTAAACATTTTTGTACTGTTTCACCAGCTCTTTAAGATCAGTTGCTGTTAGATCAGTATCAAGTTTAACTCCCTTTGTTTCCTTCATCTTTTCTAACTTCTCCGCAAATGATGAGTGTGGAATGCCCATTACCTCAAGTTAAACAGAAGATAAAAGTCAGCAAACCAATATAACAAGAAGTGGTGACACTGTGACAGGACCAATAACTTGTACGTTGAACACATTAACTGCGAAACTAAGCTGAAAATGAGAAGCACTGCAAATCGAGACATGTCCATGTCTAGTGAATTATATCAGTAAAAAACCACTTACAACATCTCCAAACATATCTAGAAAACGCCTGTAAGAGTCATAAGCAAAACGCTTTCCACTCTTTTCAGCCAGACCAGCAGCCACTTCATCGTTTAGTCCAAGATTAAGGACAGTGTCCATCATGCCAGGCATTGAGATCTGGACAGAGAATAATAAAAGTTAAAGTATATGATAGTCCACAACACTCTATAACTAAACTGTATAATGTTCATATATGGAAAACATAGACACATAAGTTGACTGTGGTTGCAGGAAACATTGGCACATTACTCACAGAATAAACTTAAGAATTCTTACCGCAGCACCAGAGCGAACAGAGAGGAGAAGAGGCTTGGAAGGGTCGCCAAGGAGAGCTCCCATGTCCTTCTCAACACACTCCAGACCTTCCAATAGCTCCTCCCACAAGCCTTCTGGCAGCTTCTTCCCATTCTGCTGATACTCTTGGCATGCTTCTGTTGATATGGTAAGTCCAGGAGGTACAGATAATCCAATGCTTGACATCTCTGCCAAGTTTGCTCCTTTGCCTCCCAACTACAATGTAGAAAAATATCCACGTGCCCATCAAATGTGTTACTAAGTATAAGCTTCCAATGTAAATAATGCGCTACGTATCTTGGAAGCAGGCAAAACACAATAGCCACTAACTCTTAACATTCCATTAGATGCTAAAAAGGCCCTCGATAACTTGAAAAAAGAATTAAGCGAAAACGAATACTAAATAAATGTGATGGTTAATGTGGTGGAAGATAGATTAAGAATGCTGACTGACCAAGGACTTCATGCTCTTGTTGCCTTCACTCCTTCCTTTCCCAAAAGTAAACACCCGCTGCATAAACAAGAGAAAAACGTTTCAGTTTCGCAACATTAGAAATCATATAAAGTAATAATGCTTCCTCTAGCATAACATAGTAGTGGCATCAATCATCACCTCACTAACTATATACAAAATGAGAAGCTTCTAATCACTCAATTCAAGATAAAAAAACAGAGAAGGCTTCATCAATGCCACTGGTTATTCGTTTCCCATATAGTCATTTCCCGCGTGAATTCAACTTCTACTCTATCCAAGCTAAATAACATATTATAATCACTGTTAACAAATTCCAGCAACCCATATGGATGTAATGTAAGTGCACATACAAAATAATCCATGTATCGTTGGCTTAATTATAGGATGAATCCTTGGGCTTGAAGCTCAATTTGTATGGTAACAATCGAACTTGAGGTTAAAACATGCCGGCCTTGGACTAATTTAGCCTACACTCAACTAGGCTCAACTCTCAAGTCTCAAGTCCAGCTGCCCATTCCACTGATCCAATTAAACCGCTGGCCCGCAGCAAGCCGACAACGTATAATGATAATATAATAGCCATGCAAGCAAATGAAATATTAATAGTGACATGCATAGCAAACTAGAAAAATGACTAAAATGCACCTTTTTTGTTGTGGGGGTCGGGTCTGAGACAGGGGTGAGGATTGCTTGCGCACGATGTCCACCACGTAATGGTGTTGGTGGGTGAGGCTGATCATATCTTCGGGGTTTGGAATTCGAGCTTTGACAACGAACAGTAGACAGCCTTCCGGTTCCGGAGCGGTTTAAACGAAGAAACGAAGCGTTTTGATCTCTAAGAAGATCCGTCTCATCCACATACTTAGAATAATTCCCCTTCGACTTCAAGTACAGCCTCGGCTTGTACACTTCGGCTGTTGTTCTTATAACCATACCTTTCACCACCGAAGACATTTTCTTTTCCTCCTTATAACTTTGAACACAACAGAAATGGATCATCCGCAAACACAACCAAATCAATAATTAATAATAATAATAATAATAAATCTGTTTTTGAAAACAAACAACTCGATAAGTGCATGATCTTTTTATACATAAAAACTCTAGCTAGCTAGTTCTTGGCTTTAAAACAATCATTGTCTTCTCTGATACCGTACCTGCTACCCCAAGTTGGGAGGAGAGATTAATGGAGCAAGAAGACGTGTGACCTACAGAGAGCCAAAATCTGAAAACAGAAATGGCGGTTGGCGTTTGTGTTTTTGTTTTATTTTAGTTTTTTTTTTTTTTAGTGAATTTAAAACAAAAAGGATATGATTCATGAACATTGGAGTTACGGTTATAACGCTAAGTCATGGGAGTACTGAACGCTGTTCTGATAAATAATGCAATTGAAGTACCGTAACTGCCCCTCATCACTCCACTAGCGCTCTTGGATTATCTTGACGGTTTGCTCTTGGATGAATTGATATGGTATGATTTGCTGGGACCATGGCACGCAATTTTATAACAAAACCGACGATAAAGTTTATCAGGATCATTTTTTTAATTATTAATTTTATTATTTCAATACAATACAAAGTCTCTTAGTTATGTTATGTTATGTCCCCCACAAAACTGTATAATTTGATTCCGACTTTGTTACCACATTGTGACCATAGTGATCCTAGCATTGCTTCACTATTAAGTGGCACAGCATTTATATGTATAGGTTGCGGAGTTCATTCGAAAAAACATATTAGTTAAACGAGAATGTTTGAGATGGTTAGGACAAGATGGAAATTGTAAAAGCATGGTTTATCTGTCCCTCGGAAGAAATCTGGAGGATAGTTTAGAGATTTCAATAGCGATGTTTATGTAATGGTGACAAGTGGTGATGATGAGTAAGACCAAAATGCTGTTAGGGGTGGGAGTGGGGGCCACTTTGTTTTGCAGGAATATACTTTGAATCTAATGAGATAGTGCCACGTGGGTCGATTTTAGACACAAGAGGGAAAATGCAATCCTGCTCTCACCCTTCTTATCCATAATAAATAATTGTAGTTATAATTATAATTATAATTGGCCTCCTCAAAAATTTCATTACATTTCCAATTTCCATATCAATTGGAGGTAGCCTTGGAAATCACAAGTACCCTGCTATGGGGTCGCTTTGCACTGTCATGTGTGATTAGAACCATAGAAAGATCAACCAACTTAATAAATAAAAAAAATCTTTTAAAAATTCAAAGTTTGATATAAAATAAATAAATAATAATATTTCAAAAATTTGAAACAAAGTATAATAATACGTGATTCGACAAAGCTTATTATTATTGTATTTATAAAGTGATATATTTGATGTGTCCTAAAAATTGTCTTAGTGAACAAGAAATTTTCATAATTCAATAGGTTGCCATTGCAATGGCCTTATAATGTCAAGATATATTACTTATATCCCTTGAAACAATAAGATGGAGAAATGGGAGAGTCCACCTAAATCCAAATGCCTTGCAACCTCAAGTAAGAGACAGGAAACAGAGAATTTATTAAAAAAAAAAAAAAAGAATCTAGTCAGATTCTTGCTCTGCTCGCTGAGAAAGCTATAGATGTTTTAAAAAATTTAGCGATAATAATACAAAGCAGTGACTAGTGACCACAGAATCAATGGTCCTGTAACACCACACCCGATTCACCTGAAACTCCTTAACTTTCAACACCAAGCTCCAAATATCCTCAAACATAAGATGCGTGCATATATCCATAAAAAAACACACACACACACCCACACCCACACCCACGCACCCACACACAGCTTCATTGATTTTTTCCCTATTTGTTTGGCACACGAACTAGTTACGAAATGATATTGATATCTGGTCCCGGTGTCTTAGCTGAGACTGAAAGCTACATCTGTGCCTTAGTTATTTGACTTCCTTTAAGCCTTTCCCCAAGTTTACTTGAGCTTATTTCAAAATGTTTATCATCCATCACATAGGACCAAATAAAGTGTCTGTCCATTGACTTTTGAATAGACAAAAAGGGCCAACGCTAGGAAAATGATAACTTTCTACGTACAATGCATATCGTTCAATCAGAAGCTAAGTGAAGATGAATATGGCAACATCTAATACTAATATTAAGTAGCAGTTAAGTCTTGATGCAACTTCAGGAGCAATGCCGATATTTAAACTTAAAATTTAAGCATATATATTGCCAAAGGCCATTAAAGATATTGGGAACAGTACATAGAGGCATCAACCTTGCAATGTATGACAGATTAATTGTCTAACTCTCGAAAGGGGTAATTCAGATGCATTATTCGATTCAAAGGAGTCCAACAACCATTATTCAGGACACTCAACTGGACACATGATAATTTAGGAGCGAGCATAACGCACATGAATACGCCGCTGGATAGGACTCCGACAAGAAGGACAATCCTTCATCCCCTGTTTCTCATGGAGCTCATTGCATGTTGTGCAAACTACCTGATGGGCACATGGGAGAAAAACTACAGACATCTCCTCTGAAAGGCACATTACACATTCACGTTCACGTTTCACACCTGTCCCAGACAAGTCATGGAGATTCGTCACTACTTCTGAGATAAAAGGAGTTCGAGACTCCTTGCTTATGGGGCCATTTCTGATGTCCGTGAGTCTGCCAGCGTAGCTTCCATCAATGCCCCTCCGAAGTGCAGCAATTTTTGAAGAGTCAGTCTTTAATCTCAATTGAGAGATTTCTTTCTCAAGCTTCTGGATATCATCTTTGTACCTCATCAAATTGGCTTCTGCTTTTGATTTGATCATATCCTCCTTAGATTTTGTTGTAGCCTCAATCTGTTCTCTTTCTTTTCTTAGTGAACTGGCCTGCATAAGTAGTTCTTCCTTCATCTTCTCTTCATGTCGCCATCGAGCCTGTGATATTTTCCTTTTCAATGAGTAAAGGCCCAGCAGTAAAAGCCATAATTACTAGAAGCACATCATGTTGGGACTGGAAAGGGCACTTTGTTGGAACCAGCAAGCATCATACCTCCAAAGGTCTGACATAAGTGCAGTTTCAATTGACATTTCTTACCGATTCACAGTTTGTTGCACAAATATTCATATCATACTTTCACGCTTCTGGTACATGGTTCAAAGTTTTGCTTCAAATGTGACTTTTGGTTGGCCAAAAAATGAATAAATTCCTAGAACATGAAGAAAGAAAGCCCAAAAATGCTTGGAAGCGGTTTGAAAATAAAGATACATGAGTGACAGAGCAAACCATTGTAAATTAAAAGATGTCTTGGACCTGGACTCCTACTGTAGCAAAATTTTGATGCCAAGACTCCTTGGGCTAAACGGAAATATAAGTCATGGTTTAACAAGGAAAATCCTACATTATTTAGACTCATCTACATCTGCATCACCTCTCCATTATCACATTGAATACATTCTGAAGTGCCTACATGTGCACTTACCATATCATATCGCCTTCACATAGGAATATGTGACTGGGCCAATTATCTGCTGTATATATATGATGTGTGAGTGGCAGACTAAATGCATATGAATCAGCAAGCAGAGATAAGTGAAGAGTTTGAATTTAAACTTGAAAGATTCCTAATCAAATATCAACTAATTGGATGTTATTCACCATCATACATAAATTTCTTTTCTGGTGTGGTGCCCCATCCTTTATCGACCATCCAAATTCCCAAAGATACAAGAAAACAAAAATTTATAGTATCTAATTAGGCTAATATGTAAGCAACGAGAAAACCTGCAACTTCCTACATCTAATGGTTATTATTAACCAATCTACATGCAAGTGAAGAAAAAGTGACTGGTAGACAATTGTTAAAATGTATCACATGGGTAGCTTTTAACATAGAGGAGGATGGAAAGAGGACAAAAAAGGAAAACAACATCTTAAAATACATACCTCAAATTGTTCCTGAAGAACTTTCTCCTGCTCTAGTTCCTGTAACAGCTGCGTAAACTTGCGTTTTTCAGTAACAAGCTCCTCCTGGAACAAGGTTTTCTGCTTCTCCCATGATTGATATTTCATTTGCGTCTTCTTCTCCCTCTTTGATACTTCCTGACAGCTTGCAGCTGACTCAGCAGCACGTAATTTAGCTGCTTCCATCTCTTGTCTCAAGGCAGCATTTTCTATCTCAAGCCTACGTACAGCAGAATTAGCTCGCTCCACTTGCCCACTGGCCTTACACAAAGCATTCTCCATCTCAGAAAGCTTCTTCATAGTGTTTTCCTCCAAAATCTGCTTTTCTTTCTTGAGACGTTCAACTTCTTCTTTTTCTTGCCTCAGTGTCTTAAGTTCTGCCTTGTCCTTGCTGAGCCTTCGAGCAGCTTGCATAACTTTCTGATTAGCCCATTCTGTCCATTCTTGGAGCTGATTTTGCAGTTCCCGCACCCTTGGAACTAGCTTCAGAATCATCTCATCTTTCTTGTCCTGCGGAACCCACTGTCCTGTGGACTTATCATATTGTAAGCCAGCATAACTACAATCAGGTGCCTCAGCATTAATGCTAACAGAAATTTGAGCAGAGTTGCTTTTGGTAGGCAATGAAAGAGAAAGCTCAGTATCAGCAGTTGATAATGCAGAAAGACTATTGGCTAGAGGTAATGTTGACGTTGTACTAACCGGAGGGAATGTGGATGGAATACTGGTCTTAGGCAATGCAGAGATGGCAACGGAACTTTCGGAACTAAACACTGGAGGTGAGGAGGGTCCAGGATTGGTTGAAACATTATGGTTCCCATTATCTTGATGCACTTCAATTGCCTTGCTTATTTTTAAGGAAGCATTCTTTATGTTTACTGAAGTAGTTTCCGTTACAGATTTTAGTTTCTTGTCCAAGATTAAACCGCCCAAACCACTCAGTTTCCCAGCTCTAGAAGATCCTTTAGATCCATATGTCCGGTAGTGTTTCTCCAGATGAAGAGACTTCTGACGAAGTATGTATTCTCTCTTGGTACTACCAGAATGGACCTTCCTATTGCCCACAGACTTTTCCTCCAATGCAGGAGACTGAGATGTTCCTGCAACACTAAAATTATTATCTGCTGTATCAGACACAGAACTATTGCTCTCTTTCTCTGAAGGTCCACTGAAAACAAGGGAATTCTTTGATTTTGTTATATTAGGAATTCCTGCCACAGCAGGTGTCTCAGATTGAGAAATATGAGAAGACGGGATTGAAGGAACTGGTTTACAAGGATTTGGAAGATTAAATTCAGGATTTTTTGCTTCAGTTTTCAGCTGGGGTTGCGTGGAAACATATGAATTCCCATTTGAAGCCCCATCTGAGAAACTACACAAGGGGTCACCATCCATTGCACATGCATGTGACACATTCATGTCACAGATCAATAAACACCACATTGCATCCCCAGTGCTAAAAAAAGGCCTAACTTCTCGAAGAACGCAAACAAGTTCTGCCAGTATATACTTCTCCAGCTGCTGTAAATCCTCAAAGTAGTGCTCCCTAGAAGTATTTATCTCTTGGCCACTTCTAAGGAAAGCTAATGTATTATCCACTATATTTGAAACAGTGTCTTTACATCCATAACAAAGGCCAGACCTCAAGACAGCCTTTGTAGCTACTTCTTCTGTGTATCCACAAGCAATAATTTTTTTAATTGCACTCCTGAAAATAGCGTCCAAATTGCTCAAAACAAGTTCTTCTAGCTGACTTTCTGTGAGATCACTCCAATCAGCATCTTGGAACTCCTCTGCTTCGATTTCTTCTCTAGGTCGGCTTGGGCCAACCTCAGATGAGCCTACAGCACTAGACAATCCAAGATCAAGTTTTAACCCATCAGAGTGGTCTTGGTTAACACCACACAAGTCACAGGCACCGGTTTGGCCATGACCTGGGGTAATTTCAAATTTCTCGGCAGAGAATTCATAAGTCGGGCACTCGTTTTGAGGTGATTGAAGACTCTTGTTGGGTTCACCTAAAGGCGGATCAGCCCGAAACTTCCTCTTATTTCTGCTTCCTTTTTCTTGGACAGAAATCAGAGGAGAAACTGGACAACTACTACTACCACTACTTCCCTTAGCAACCAATGATGCCATTTGAAGCTGCACATAAAAAATCATTATTCAATAAACTTATAGAAACCTCATTGATCATCCATTCACCAATTCTCAAACGCAGCACCCAATAAGCAATTATCATATCCCATAAAAGCATTACAAAAACAATATCAAAATACAATTCAATATCAAAATGCGTCAAAAAGCTGCTCGTTAGCATAATCTACCAAAAATGACTACCAATCAAATCATCGCAACAGAATGCTTAAATTTCTTCGTTCAAAACACAAAAAAAGCGAACGTACCTGTATATCTCAGGACCCAAATTAACGAATGACAATAAAAAATTCAGCATCGAGAAAAAAGCCAAATCAATTAAAAAAATAAACAAAAATACTGAATAAGCAATGCGAAAACAACATACCCAGATTGCAAAAAAAAAATGAAAGTTTAATATGAAGTGCGTGAATTTGAAGACGAATCTAAAATCAAAATCGACCCATTAGATCAAGACAGCATCTTTCAGAGCAAGAAACAACAATTTTATATAGACACTGCGCATATACAAAGATCCTTAGATTAAAAAAGAGTTTGATAATATGAGATTTATTATCATAATCAAAAGGACGATCGAGATTTACCTGTCTTTAAGCTTTTGTTCCACCAATCTATGGTCACTGCATCCAACAAACGCAACAAAATGTATAACCCCTTTTTCTTCCCTTTTTTTTTCTTGACACTTCTCGTTTTTGTTTTTCCTTTTTTTTTTTTGGTTTTTCCTATAACATTCTTCTGCCTTTGTCACACTCTCTACTCTATTTATAAATTTTATGGGTTTTTTTTATGCATTTTTAATTTTGGTCATTTATTTAATCAATTGAATTATCATGTCTTAACCGTGGTTAACCAATATAACATTCTAAAACTAACCATGGTCAGGAAAACTTATATATTTAATTTGTTTTCTTGTTTCCCTTGTTTTACTATATCTGTGATAATAATAACAATAATAACTATTGAGATTTTGAATTATTATTATTTATTACTCCACAATAAAGGAAATTAATAATATTCTTTGACTTATGATCTTTATTGTATTGAGAGTGTGTTTGGCAGCCCGTATAGTATAATATAAAAAGTATTGTTCGTATAAAATTTTTTTATACCATGTTTGGTACGGCCGAAGGGTGGATAGCATAGTAAAAGATTGCATAAAATCAGTATAAGGACCGCATAAAAGGAGACAAAATAATGATTCCTCCCACCATGTGTTAAGGCCGGATACGATAAGGATACGGAGAATTGTTGAATATAATTTTTAATTCATAAGTTTAATATAATATAATATTATATTATATTATATTATATTATTAAAAGATTTAAATTATACAACTTTATTTTTTGTTTCAGTTGTTTACGATAAATTATACAACTTATGATCTTTATTGTATTGAATTCAATGAATTTTTCCAGTGTTGATTGGTTTGATAAATTTGCAGTCCTAATTTAACCCAACTTAGATCAGAGTATAATCCAAACCCAATTGGACTTGCAAAAACTTTCTGTCCATATCAAACTAATTGATCTAATTATCCTCTTTGCTAATCATTCATCATGTTGAAAAATCATACAAAATAATGCAACAAATACTTCAATCGTTTAAAAAATATTAATTTAGGTTTTGGTTGAATCAATCTTAAACATTTGCTGTTGGCATTAAGTGGTGCTTATTACTGGTCTCACATTCCTATTTTCATACTATGACTATGTGACACCGTATATTAAAATTTGTTATTTTGTGCATTAGGTGTTTCACATTATCCATTTTATATTAAGGTTACCAATTGAACAAAATTAATGCTAATTATATATCATGCTGGCCAATGACATTAATATAATTTGGCATTAGAACATGGCAAATATTAGATTGATGAAATTTTTTGGTCTCTTAAGATTTGTATCAACCCAATTTTATATGCCCAATATTGTAACATCTACAATCTTCAAAAATATTATAAGAAAAATAATAAGGAAGAACAATTCATATATTGCTATGGACTGATTTAATTTTATAACATAAGCACATTTTTCATAATTTTATTTATATTCATCTGATAGAGATAACACCTTTGTTTTTTACCATTGACTGCTTAAAGTCAAATTTCTGCAGAAATACCTGTAGCATGTCAAACTAAAATAAGTTTAATAGACCATGTAATGTTGAAAATAGATGGATTAAAAATGTTATTTAAAACTTTATAAATGAAGATTTTATTGCCATAAAAAAAACTTTTTAAAATGAAATTCCTTCAGCCTAAAATGCTTTTCAGAGGTAGCGTTACCCGTAAAAATTTTCCACCACAGCTTTTTTGCCTCGTACGCTTCCTCTTTATATATATTTTCTTAATTTTACTTCACATTTAATATTGTTAAATTTAACTTAAACCCAATTTGCTGGTTAAGTTAACTATAAGAATATATGTACAGAATAATAATACTTGATTTTAATAACAATATTGAAGATAATTCACAATAAGATTCCCGTTTAAATAGTTAAATTCAGATATAAAAAATTGAAGTTGATTAGATTAAAAACATTAACATTTTTATGAGTAAAAAGTTTTGTGATTTAGTTTATTTTATGTAAATATTAAAGTAAATTATAATTAAAAAATACAACGAAAGTTTTTTATTTATTTATTATTTAAAAAGAAATAGAGAGCGCTGAGCACTTGAACACGTCACGTTGATATACACCAAGAAAAAGCTAAAACCCTCATGGGCGGAAACGACCCGAAAATGGACCAACAACCACCGGACCCGAACCAATCGCCACCACCTCTACACCCTTTACACCAGAGCAATGCAGACGATGATGACGAGAACGTGAAGCAGCTTCAGGAATGCTCTTCTCTTTACTTGTCTTTACAGGTAAATTTAATTTAATTTATGTTTTCCATTTAGAAAATCTAAAACCCTAAACCCTCGGTCTGAGAGCACTCTATTTGCTACTATTTCCAGGATTGTCTTATCAAGAGCAACAGGAACTGGAAAGCTTGCCAGATGGGTATTTTTTTTAGATAAATTAAAGAGTGAATTTGGTATTCAAAATTCCTTTTTTTTTTTTGGTTGTCATGCTATCTTATTAATGATTAGTGTTTTATGTTGTGTTTGGATGAAATGTTAAACAGAGGTTCAAGCTTTGAAGGAATGCAATCAGAGGAGAAAGAAAAACGACAGAGGGAAGTGAAAGTTATGGAAATTAGAAGCCCAACTCGGATTCTCTTACAACTCTTATATAAGAATTCGATGCTTGATATTCATCAGCTGCAAACAACAAAGTAGCTAAATTTATTTTCTGTTTTTTATAGAGTTTTACCTTTTAGATGGTTCTTCAACAATTTTGTGTTACAAAAGACGGATACAAAAGCACTTATGTTGTAGATTTATCTAACATTTCTTCAATCACAAATCAATTCAAAAGGGGAAAATTCTTGTGAGATGATTCTTGATTTACTTTATGATGTTAAATTATAGTCTTGACATCCTAACTGTGTTCTTGGTTAAATCCTGTTTGCCTTCTGTTTGATAATACTTTGTCGTTGGGTAAGATGCCTTCATTTTCTGATTGTATCTGCGATATGTATTTTGCCTGACTAACTAACAAACTTGCAGCTTCTGGGAATTGAGGATATAAGGTCAGTCTTCATAGCTTGTTGGTTTCATTATTATTAGGAAAAGACTCATCTCCACCATCACAATAATGAGTAAAGATTGGTAGTTTTAATAAGGTGGCAATCTTTAAGAAGGTAACGATCTTTCCAATAGAATGGTCTACTGATGGTTCACTAAGTGTTAGTTGCATTCTACTTTTTTGAGTGTGTATGATAAGCTTTATAGTCTTGTATGCTTGAAAAGAGGACAGCGAATATGGGCTTGGTGAATAGGAAGAAGTTTCTATGGAAGGAAAAAGATGGAATAGAAAGAAGTGGAGAAAACTCTTGATAGTTTGGTGCAATAAAAGGGAATGAATGATCACAGGGACTTATCTGGATTAAGTTTCCTGAAAAACCTTAGCATTACGTTGAATATTGGTTCATGCTTACACATAATGCCAGCCGTGGTATTATGCAGAGACCAGTTCTAATTGCCAATTAATTTTTGCCTCTTGCTTCGTGGAAGCATGTTTCGTTATTTGCTGTTTCTCTGTTTCTGATATTCAGCGGAGAGTGTTTTATTTCTGTTTCGATGGTTAACTTTATGCTTAGAATGAATGTTTCATTTCCGTTTCAATGAGACAAGTTTATGCTTAGAAATGACAGATGTAATTGTAATGAGCAAATTAAGGGAAACCTTTTGCAAAAGGTTTTGACATCCTTTTTTGCCACCTACATTCTCTTTCTTCATTCTCTTCAGCCTACAATAAAAACCGGATAATGAACTTGGTAGCAGGGCAAGAGGCCACTTTAAAGCTCGAAAATTAGAGTATCACATGATGTGTTTCAGGCTGAACTAACCTAGTTTAGAAATACCATAAAAACACAATGTCTTAAACATCAAAGCTAAACATTGCTCTTACGTTACAATTAGTCAAATTTTATTCTGTTCAATATTCTCACCAATTTGGTCCACAACATTATTCATAAACTTGTTACACACGGAATGTTGGCTGTGGGCCACTAACACACCATGATAACCTCCATGAACTTCATATTGAAGCAGAGGAAGCAGCAGTAACAAACTTGATGGAAACGCTATTGACACAATGACGTTCATCTGTTGGTGTTTTGAGTCCCTCGCCTTTGAAAACATGACCCAAGTGCCCCCCACAAGCAGCACATGTAATCTCAGTTCTCCTCCCATCAGGATCAGGCTGAAAATTGTAAGTGATAATCCATGTATTAGAAAGTTACACGTATTCCAACCAAAACCCATCTTGAGCAACAAGAGAGTACTAATCATTAGAAACTTACAGAGCGACTAATGGCTCCAGGTAGACCCTCAAAGAAAGCAGGCCAGCCACAGCCAGAGTTGAATTTAGTATCAGACTTGTACAGTGGAGTTCCACATCCCGCACAGTTATAAATCCCTTCTCCATAGAACTTGTCATACTGTCCAGTTCCTCTCATCCTGCAAATCATTTATACAACATGATTATTTCTAATCATATGACGGGCTGCGACTAATTAACACCAAAATTGATGTCAGGTCAACGTGATCCATAAAATCCGAAAATGGGTCAAAGGCATGAAATCTAGGCCACAAAATATAGGTAATCAATTGACTATTGTGTTACATAAATCAAGCTCAAAAGCTTCAAGTTGTTTGGGGAAAGCCCTAAAACCGAATGAATTCAGTAAATTAAAATATAAATAAGGAATACAACACAATTCATAAAGTTTGATAAGAATTTTACTCGGTTCCTTTCTGGCGCAGAATCCTAAACTGCTCGGGGGAGAGAATGGCCCGCCATTCTTCCTCTGACTTCTGTACGGAACCTGCTCCAGCCATGAAATGATTTCTGTTCCACTTCCACTCTGCACTTCAGAGCTTGTGAGAACTTGTCACTCGATTCTTGATTTTATATACATCCCTTGGGAAATGAACGTGGACGGAAACTTGTGCAAGACGGGGTTCCAAAATTTATGGATTAGACGCCCCACTGCCCTTAAATTTGTTTAATTGGGGTTGGGCCCACTTTAGTCCTACATCGGTTTCACACGTGCCACTAAATACCCTTCTCTAATTTCCTAATTACATTAGGTTAAAAATTAGAATAAATAAACGACAATTAATCTTTATATAAGAAAATTCAAGGTTTAGTGGGGAGAAATTTTAAGTTGTAGAGCAGGGAAGCCTAGTAATTCTTTTTTTTTTTTTTTAAGAAAATAATTTTTATAAAGTTAATTCGTTACCTATCATAAGAAAGTATATACTTGAAACATATAAAGAAAGTTAAAATTAAATTTCAATTTTAAGATTGGACAACGTTAAGGTACTCTCCCTCTGTACACTAGAGTGGAGTGGTGAGGTAGACCTGGTGAGCAAACACAAGCACGGACAGCAGAAACCGTGAGAAAAAGAGGGAAAAGAGGAATATTGAGCCGACACCGTTTTCAAAATCCAAAATCTTTATATTAAGTAATTAATTTTTCTTTTAAGCCGCTGGGAGCACCGCCAATCCATACAGGAAGGGAAGGGATCACGGTCCGTTCCCTCTGCCTATTCAAAACAAGTTAAGCGAATGCAGTAGAAGAGAAGAGAAGAGATAATGGCGTATAACTATTCAGGATTTGGGAAGGAGTCAGGGCCGTCAGCTCCGGCAAAAGCTGTCTCTTTTGGCAATTACCCTCGCCCTTCTGCCCCTCCTTTTCCCAATGTCGCTCCATCTCCATCTTCGCCTCCCAGGTTTGCTCTTCTCTCAACTTTTTCTTGTTCTTTTCTCAAAATTTTAAATTTCTCGATGTGGATGGCAAAGTTTCTTTCTTTCCTTCTTTCTTTCGTATTTTAATGCGAGATTAGTTTCTTCACGTAATATAATATAATTTTGGTATTTCGCCGATCAAGAAACGTGGCCGACGTGTTTGATTATGATGGTTTGATCATAGGCAACCTGAAGCTACAGAGAAGACGCATTTACCTCCTGTGATTTTTGGAAACTCTGCTCCTGCTGCCAGGCCTTTCCAAATCACTAGAATAAGGTAGTAAACTGTTTGAATTTCTGTTCCCGTCTTTACATCTTATTCTTATTTTAATCATAATCTTGGATGTGGATTCCCTCTGCTACTCTTGAAGTTATGTACAAAATGTTGCTTACCAGAAGTGAGCAAGCTATGCGTCTAAGGAAAAGGAACTGATGAATTATTCTCCGTCTCTGTGTTATCTGAAGTCTGCTCTAACCTAACTCTGATTTCCTCTGTAGCTTTTTCTTCTGATTTATGTCATTGGTAGAAATTCCCACATGGGTTTGGTTTTTTGAGTTTCTCCCAGTGTTGTTAACAACATATAAGAGAAGGATCTGATAAATGTTCCTTTGTTGCATGGATGTTCAGGGACAAGTAAAGTAAACTACTTCAGACATGATATGGGCATGCATATATTGTCTTTAGATTTAGCAGAAATATTTGGAGACTTCAATTTTTTAGCCGCAATCATCATAAACTTTTACTTGAGAGTGGGAACTGATTTGGATTTTTTAGCAAGCCTTTGTTGTTTTGTGGTGGTTAGGAATATTTATTTATATCTATTTGGAAACAGGAGACCCGAGGATCCACAGAGAGTTCTTTCATCTCCTTCAACATTTGAAAACCCCCGTCCTGCTGCAGCACCTTCATACTCAGCTGCTGGGGTCCGCAGGTAACAATGAACACCAATCGATAACTTTCTTTCTTTCTTTTCCTTTTATTGTTTGAATGGTCCTTTCCCTTTTGGCATAAGTCAATACGGTTTTACCTAATGATGGAATGTGACATATCGTGCATGCCTAGATATACACAAATGCTGTTGGCCATAAATACGTAGATATGTCCATTTTTTGTCAGCATGTATGTATAAGTTTTTGTGTTAGGCATAATCTGCCCAATACTTTTATAGATATCTAGAGAGTCCTGGACCAGATGACAGCCTAGGCCCTCTGAACACCCACATCAAAAGCTGCCAGATTCTTAGCATGTGCCAAATTGTCCCTCAGAAATTTCTCTGATCTCTCAATAGCCTTCTCTCTTTTTCCTTTTTAATAGACCACAGGACAGAGAGGAAAAAATAATCATCATTTGAAGATGATATCTTGCATGACTATTCAATTCATGGCAAGTGGTAGGGGCCATATGCTTGTAGGCACCAAATCACTTGTCCAATCAAATACTATTTTCCAGGAACCAAGTCAAAATTCTTGCAATTATATATTCTGCAGGTATCCTAAGCCAATGTCTTGTTACTGCTTAGCTGCCAAGCGGCTTGAGACAGGCTGTTGGTATTCCTGCTAATTGGACTCTTGGGTGAAACTCTTGTTTCTTTGCTCTTCCTTTTGTACGAGTCCTGATGGTGTGAAAATTCCAAATAGTAGGATTTGAACTTCAGCACATGCGAGCATTAGCTAGCCTGCAAAAGATTTGATTGTGTTTGTGATCAACAATTCGTTTCATTACATTAGTCTTATTAATAGCTCATTTTCTCTCAGGCCTATTGAACCTCCTGGTAGATTGGATGATGGGCAAAAGACTTTCTTCAATGATTATGTTGCCCAAACTCATCCCAGGCCTGTTGCTGGCACATCATTTGTTGCTTCCCGTAATTCTGGAGCTATTGGTACATCTAAGATTACCCGTGTCCAAGACCTAAAAAGGACTAGGTCACCTCCTTTACTCTCTAGACATGAAGAATTTTGGAGAAACTCCAATCAAATTACTGCTCAAAGGTAAGTTCTACCTCATTTCTATATTCTTTGTGGCTAGTAGCATCAGTTACTTCCTGATAATCTTAAGAAAAGTGTTATGTCCTATGACCTATAATAACTTTTTCAACTTAAGATATTTGCATTATTCATGCTAGTTCCCCTTTGGTGTTGATGATAGTTCCTATTGGCGGTATTAGTGGCAATGATACATATTGTGCATTCCTGCAGTGTGGACATGTTACCATCATAATTTAGTTTGAAGTTGTGCTTTCTAATTTACTATACTAACCGCAAATACTAGTATCTCTTTTTATATTGATCATCATGGTAATAAGTATTTGGGCTTAGACTTGGAAGTGGTAATGGAAATAAATAATTTTTTGTCTATGATAAGGTTGTTCTCATGAGACTACCACCTGAAGTGTAACTTTCTTTATATTTGTTTTTGTTTGTGTTTGTGTAGGAATAATCATTTGAATGTTTATTTATGGAATGTTTTATGCTTAATTTTCTTCATCTTGCTCTTGGAAATTCATTTCATGACTGAAATTCATCTGTGTACTTCTTCTCTCCCTCTCTCCCACTCTCTCACGTATCAAATACTAACTTCTGGTTTGCTTTCTGCATATTTTGCTAAGCGTTTACTCTTAATTTGAGACTATATTTTGCCTATTAAAAAAAAAAATTTCCTTTTTGAATTTTGCCTAATTGTTTTATTTAAGCCTTCTAATTCCATCTTTCTTTTGCTTGGTCAAGTAGCCATTTAGATGTTCTTGTTTACAATCACATGAAGGTCCATGTAGAACTGTCTCACCTTCTGCTTCTTAAAGCAATCATTTTTTTGATGGTTGTCCTTCTTTAGGCAAAGCTGGGCTGTAAATTTTTAGATTTAATGCTGTGTTCGTGTTTATGCGTGCAAACACATGCTTCCATGTATGTATGTAGGAGGCATTATTCTGTTTGTGTTCTCATACTGAGTAGCTAAATACTATAGAAGGTTGCAACTTGCAAAAAGGAGGATATGCTCAGTATTAAGCTGCTCATTCTTGGGTTGGGTCAATGGGACTTGGATCATATCCAGGCTTGGCTAGCTTGAGTAGAGCTCAGACCACTTTTCCACTCTTAGCTTGTCATATTTATTAGTGGAAGAGATAGTATTTGACTTTTAGTACCACCCCTTGTGTGTTTAAAGTATTTTTTTCAGCCCTTTTGGTTTCCATGGCTAGTTAGAATTTGTGGAGTCTTCATCAACAAAAAGCTACATCTGTCAATCATCACCAATATTAGGATAAAAAAATAATTCAATCACAAACTATCATGGAAGCATCACAGATTCCATGTATGTATATGCCCATCTAAGCATAGCCAAGGTTGCAAAGCTTGGGTTGTTAGTCAAATGTTTCTCAAGGAAAGGCTTGACCTTAACGTGCTCTTAATTGGGCAGCATGAGGTATCTTTTGCTGAAGCCCATCTCTAGCTATTCTTGAGCAGCTTGGTTACTGCCCTACTACGATGTCTAGTTTTCCACTCATGATGCATGAAAACCATGTTTCAGAAATCTTTTAAAGCAGTGTCCTCTTTGTAAGTTTGTTGCTTCTTGTAGCTTTATAATATAATGAGGAAGTTCATTCCTAATGCTGGAGATTGTATACTCTTCTGATGACATAAATAATAGTAGTCATGGGTTTTTGGCTGGCTCTTCATTTCTTTGGCTTCATTGTACCTGTGTATGTGTGTGTTTCCATTCCCTACTTTCACTTCCATGGTGATATCTCTTGATTAGTATGGTTTTGACAGGCCAGTTTTATCTTCTCCTGTGAGGGATGATCATGCAAAGCTGATTGGCAATTATCCCAACTTATTTGCTTATCAAGATGAGTCCAAAGTCTCAGCTTATGTAGGCCCTAATGATTCTGAAAGAAGTTCTACAGTGCAAGTAGCTCATGTTCAAGGGCCAAAACGAACCAGGTCCCCACCTGTGCCATCAGCTAATGGTGCTTCCCAGGAAAATCCTCAGTTTTATCATAATGACCCTAAAAGGTTAATTACGTATATGTTAGCATATTTTCAAAATTCTAATGCATCTTTTATTATTTACTTTCTTATCACTATCTTTCTTTACATGCCTTGAGCTCATTTCCCTTGACTGGCAATTGTATATCTTCTGCTAGGTTGGGTACTAGGTCCAAAGTTTTCTTCAGTACCCCTGATTCTGAAGTCCCTCAGAGTTCCATGCCATCTGCAGACAATACCTTTGCTGCAGCGACTAGGTCTACCAGCTTCCCAATTCCTAAAAGAACAAGGTCTCCTCCTTTGCTTTCCACTGATGAAGCTTTTGAGGGAAACTTGAATGCGGCTCAATATGACACTGAACGGTAAAATGTTGGATATTTGCTTAAATAATATGTGTATAAATGTGTACTGCATTATCCTAATATTTTCCATGTGATTTATAGAGAAATGCAAGCCAAGGCCAAGCGGTTGGCCCGCTTCAAGGTTGAATTGAGTGAAAATGTGCAAATCAGTCCTGATGTTGCAGACCAAAGGGTTTCTACTGATAAACGAGAGCAGTCTGTTGTGGAGAGGCAAAAACATGCTGGGGGACATTCCATGGAGTCCTCAAGGGATTGTCCCAATGATAATTCTCTATCTGATTATGAAGGCTTGGAAACATCCAGTATTATTATTGGTTTATGTCCAGATATGTGTCCTGGTATGTTTCTCCACTTAATATAAACTCATAAGTAGGATGTTATTTAGTTCCAATCTTTGTGATCATGAATTCATAGTAATTTCTTTTGGGTCAATAAGTCTGAATGGAGATAACGTTTATTGTAAAATTTTGGTGATAAGTGATACCAATCTGAAGAACGTAGAGAATTCAATTTATTACTCCTTGACTTGAATTACCTCTGTTTTGATGTGGGCAAAATTTTGCTTATATTTCAGAGTCAGAAAGGGCAGAGCGAGAAAGAAAAGGAGATCTTGACCAGTATGAACGCTTGGATGGGGATAGAAATCAAACTAGCAAACATCTTGCTGTGAAGAAGGTAATGTTGTTATCATATTTGAATTTTCTTATCAAAGTGGCATTTGAACTAAACTCAATTTAAATTCGACCTCAATCACTTTTCAAGAAACTACTTTAACCCTTATTTCATTTATGGGAAAAGTATGATGGATGTTTGTGTATTACGCTTCAACAGTATAATAGGACAGCGGAGAGGGAAGCAAAATTAATACGACCAATGCCAACCCTACAATTGACAGTTGGTTATCTGCTTGATTTGCTCGATCAGCCTTATGATGAAAGGTTTCTTGGCTTGTACAACTTTCTATGGGATAGGATGAGAGCAATTCGGATGGATCTGAGGATGCAGCATATTTTCAATGAAGAAGCTATTACAATGTTAGAGCAAATGGTTTGTCCTTCTTACAGTGTCTTCAGTATCTGTTTGTCTAATATCTAAGTTTCTGAAACTTGAATGAAAGTGAATTTTATCTTGACATTATGATGTGGAAGTTACTTGCACCCATATGAGTGGAAGAAATGGAGCCCTTTCTTAATACAACCTGCATCTTGTTTCCCTGTAAGCATTTTGGCTGACCTTTTCTGATAGGGTGCTCTGATTGATGTCCTCTTCAAGCACACTCTAGATTGATAGTAAGTGGATTTTTTTTCCTGGTTTGTCAATGTTATCAGGTTCTAGTCCTGGAAAATAAATATTACAAGCTTAAATACGCTGACACAAAGTAAATTATAGTCATCTAAGATATTGTACTGAGTACGTACCTGTTGATTAGAATTTTCTTGGATTTCATGGAAATTGGTACCAGCTTAAGTTGGATCATTGTCTAATTATTTCAATACACGGTTTTTAATGGTCGATTTCATTTTTTTGGTATCTTGTTCTATACATTTTTTCTTTTACCTTTTTTTTTTTTTTTTAAGTTGTGTTGTGTTTATCTGATCATTTGAAGAACAAGTTGCAATTTGTTGTGTGGAGAAATGCATTACTTGTGTAGATTAGCTGCAGCATGTTTTGTTTATACTATTTAGACTAAAAGTTATTATTGATTGCTGTGGGTGTCAGATAAGGCTTCATATCGTTGCCATGCACGAATTATGTGAATATACTAAAGGAGAGGGCTTTTCTGAGGGATTCGACGCACACCTGAATATTGAACAGATGAACAAAACATCAGTGGAATTGTTCCAGATGTATGATGATCACAGGAAGAAAGGGATAAATGTACCAACAGAAAAAGAGTTTCGAGGTTATTATGCACTTCTTAAATTGGACAAGCATCCTGGGTACAGAGTAAGTTGTCTGCTGTGGCAAATCAAGTTTGTACATGTTTTGTTTAAATTTTATATAAAAATAAGCAATTCCTGCTAGGTTGAACCAGCTGAACTTTCATTGGACCTAGCAAAGATGACTCCAGAGATAAGACAAACTCCTGAAGTGCTATTTGCCCGTAGTGTTGCAAGGTTGTTACTTCTCCTTTTTTTTTTTTTTTTTTCGTGGAAATTGTTTTAAATTTGGTCTACTGATAGAAGTGATTTTCTTCTCCAGGGCTTGCAGAACTGGCAATTTCATTGCCTTCTTTCGACATGCAAGGAAAGCAAGTTATCTCCAAGCCTGCCTAATGCATGCTCATTTTGCAAAGGTATGAAGAACTATGTTGTTAGTTAAAGCAGACAGTCCCGTTCAATTAAAACCTTAAATCCCAGAATTTCAGAAGCCTTATTTATGCACCAAGTATTTAGTTATTCACATAGAAATTGGTGAATGGTGTAATGCACAAGTTCTGGTCTATTGATGAAGTTTGACTGAAACTACATATTATTTTCTCTCCTAATCATTCACACTCATATTTATTTAATGGTTATTGCATAGTCATGTTTATGTGCTGTTGATCTTTGTGTTTTAGTTTTAAGCATATGACAATGAACTTTGAATTGCTCCTCATTGCTGCATTTATTTCTTTTGGTGTTTGGCCTTCTTTCTCTTTTATGTTTATGTTCCTCTGTGGTTCTGTACATTAAGTTACTTCTGAGTGATTGAGGTTTATGCTTGGGTATTAAAGTTGGAATTTAAGTGGTGTTTGTTTGTGTATTTTAAGTTTTTGTTTTCAAAATTTGGAAAGAATATGTGGTTGGTTTTAAATTTTCTTGAATTTTAAAATGATATGTTGTTGATAATGATTTAAATGCATTGGTGAATGTACGTTTTTTAAAAACAATTTTTTTAAAAACAAAAACAAACTAGGCTTCATTTCTTACTTTTGGAAGGAACGCATATATAAGTCATTACATTGATTTTTTTTTTTTGGGTGTTTAACCCACGATTCTGGGACTCTCATGCCTACAAAGGCAAGAACTACATATAAGATATTTTGTTTACAAGAAAGAAAAAAGAATGCATCTTTAGAGTGTCAATTATAATCTCTCTATGCTGCTAAATGACTAGATTTTTTTTTCTCTTTTCCATGAAACAATAATGTTGCATGAGCGCAAGGACAAAAAACAAATGTTTTAGTAATGTTGTCTCATGTATCATTCTTTTTTGAACAGTTACGAACCCAGGCACTTGCTTCTCTACACTCTGGTCTACAGAATAACCAAGGTCTCCCTGTTGCCCATGTTGGCAGGTGGCTTGCTATGGAGGTATCTCTTTCTTTGGCTTTGAAAAATCCAATGTCTATCCATTTTGCTCAGGGAGTTCCTACTTGTCTTACATTTATGCTTTGGTGGTTGAAATTAGGAAGAGGACATAGAAGGCCGTTTAGAGTACCATGGCTTTTTGATAAAGGAATTTGAGGAGCCATATATGGTGAAGGAAGGCCCATTTCTCAATAGTGACAGTGACTATCCTACTAAGTGTTCAAAACTTGTCCACATGAAAAGGTCGGGAAAGATAGTTGAGGATATTTCAGCTTCTAGACAAATGATATCTTTGCCTACAGATACAAAACCGAGTCAGCTGGGTAAGATGTATGAGCATGACTCAGCAGCCATTCCTACTGTTGAAAGGAAGATGTCCATCCGTGCGGTTGATGAAGAAATGCCTGATTCTGAAGCCACTTCATCCCCAAAAGATAGCACACCAGTGCAGCCCATGATTGAGACGTCAATTTTTGATCAAAGGATTCAAGATGACTGCCAGTTAAATAGTGCCAGTATTTTCCCTTGGGGTTTCTCAGTGGCTCATGTTTCCCCTAAATACGAGCCAGCAAAAGTTATATTTGAGAAGAAACGAAACAATGATGCTCTTTTCAGAATGTCTCCAAAGACAAAGATGGTTTTTACTACAGAAGTTTCTCCAGTGCAAAATGTGTCAAGAACATCTGTACTAGAAAGATCCCCAAGTTCTAAAAGATATGATTATTCTGTAGACAATACATTACCTCATATTGTACCTAGTAACGGCTTAGAAGATGAAGAACCATCCATTCCTTATCAAGAAACAGAAAATGATGAGGTTATGCAAATTGAAAATGATGAAGTTATGGAAAATGAAAATTATGAAGTTATGGCAAAATACCTAGAGGAAGAAGTTGCTTTGGCAAAACTCAAGTTGATCTTAAGGTTTGATAACTTGTTCAATTTCTTAACTCTAAGCTGACATTTAGCACACCCTATGATATATCGTACTTATCTTGATCTCTCTCAAGGTTATGGAGACGGCGTTCTTCAAAGTTAAAAAGGTTACGAGAACAAAGGCAGTTGGCAGCAAATGTTGCACTAGATTCATTGTCCTTGGGACCACCAATTCAACAGAGCAAGGATGTAAGCCTTTTCATTTCCTTACTTTTAGTATCATGAATCCCTTCTTCCTGCCGTACTAGTTTAGTTTTGCTTGTATATTTGTCTCAACATACTAGTTAGAGTAGAAATTTATATCATGTAATTTTTTCACGTATGGCCCCTTCTGCCTTTAGGATCTAGAGTTAACTTTTAATTGAAAAAAATGGCCTCTTCACGTGTCAGTATTCCTTTCCTCATACTTCACTTGAACAACATAGAATGTGTTCACCTCCCCCCCTTGTTCTTCCTACAGTTTATAAAGTGTACTTGGTTAAAATCTCAAAATAGTTACTGTATCCCTTACCTTTCCTGTTATCCCATTATATGTGTTACTTGACTTAGTGTAACGTCGATTACTAAATGTTTATGTATCACCTAATAAAGAAGAAAACTATTGTCTTTTGACTTTTTTCCCCTTGTTGGTTTCCCCAATGCAGGAAGATAGTATGTTTTTGTTGCTAGCATGCTATTCCAGGCATCTGATTGGATGCTTACATTTTTTTTTTCCATTTTCATATTCTGTAGAAGAATCATCCTTTTTCTTATGAGAATGAGTTGATGGTTTGTTAGAGAATGAAGGTGGGAAGTTCTTGTAAAAATGGTCAATCAAAATTTTCCATCTTGTCCCCATTCTATTATATCGTTTCTTAGTGCTGGCAAGCGCGGTTATTTTAGTTGGGAAACAAAATTCTAGTTTATTATTCTCTCAATCAAGTTAATTTGTTTGGATTTCTTCTGCCTTTTTCTTCTGTGTAGCAACCACGCACATTTGGCGAGTTTGATATTGATCATGTCATGCGGGAGAGATACGAGAAACATGAACAGTCATGGTCAAAGCTTAATGTTTCAGATGTCATAGCTGGTATACTTGGCGGTAGAAACCCAGATGCTAAGTGCCTGTGCTGGAAAATTATTCTTTGTTCTCAAAGGGATAGTCCAGAAGGTGATAAGCAGATGCATAGCAGCCAAATTTCCCACTTGGCGGTGGAGCCATGGCTGTTTTCAAAGCTTATGCCTCCTCAACAAGATTACGATGATGATTTGGTTGTTTCATCTCCTGACCTTTCAATATGGAAGAGATGGGTTCCTGGCCAATCTGGTAGTGATCTGACCTGCTGTTTTTCAATCATTAAGGGGTTAAAATTTGACTCTCTTGATGATTCTGTATCTGGTGCAAGCGCGGTGCTGTTCCTTGTATCTGAAAGCATCCCATTGAAGCTCCAAAAAGTTAAACTCCATAACCTACTGATGTCAATACCTTCTGGTTCCCGTCTTCCTCTGTTGATCTTAAGTCCTTCATATGATGAAGAGGTTGTAGATCCTGCTGCTGTTATTATCAATGAATTGGGCCTCAATGACATTGACAAGTCAAGGGTAAATGGAATTTTGGTTAAATTCCTTGTTGGGAACCAAGAAATAGATCCCTTGAATGGATTTTTCAGTGATGAGCAACTAAGGGAAGGATTACAGTGGCTTGCGAGTGAGTCACCCGTACAACCTGTTGTTCATCATGTGAAAACACGAGAGCTTATCATGACTCACCTGGGTTCTGCGCTAGAGGTGCTTGACAAGTTGAGTGATTGTGAAGTCAGTCCAAACTGCTGTATCTTGGCCTTCAATGAAGCTCTGGATCAATCACTGGGGGAAATTTTGGCAGCTGCCGAAGCAAATCCTGCCAATTGGCCTTGTCCTGAGATTGCTTTGGTGGAGGATGCTGTTGATGAGCATTTTGTGGAGAAGTACTTGCCAATCTTAGGATGGAGCTCTGCAGCAATCACTGGAGAATTTAGATGTGTATTGAGGGACCTCAAGCTTCCTGCTTTTCCTGATGATATATCCTGGTTGAGCAGAGGTTCTAACATGGGACAGGAGATTGAATTCCAGATATTACAACTTGAAAGTTGCTTGATAAGATATTTGACAGAGACAAGTGAAATTATGGGAGTTCCACTAGCAACAAAAGAGGCATCCTTAATGCTACAAAGAAGCACAAGGCTTGAACTCCAGGACTTGAGCTACAAGATAGTTCCAAAGTGGGTTATGATCTTCCGGCGGATTTTCAATTGGCGATTAATGAGGCTAAACAATGAAGCATTATGTTCGGCTTATGTTCTAGAGCAGCATTTTACTGCTTCTAGTTCAGATGATCTGGATAAGTTAGGACTTGAAGGTAGTGTATCTTTACCCTATAGCTCAAGTCATCTATCTCTAGATGAAATAATGGAAGTCAGCTGTTGTACCCTTTTGACCCGAGGTGCCCAGTCACAGCCACAAGTTCATCAGTATCTGGCAGCAAATGGTGAATTTCAGGAACCTGCTAACATAAATAACTTGGTGGAGGATGAAAGAAATTCTTCACAGAATGGTAAACTGGAAGGGGCAGAAGATGTCTCTTACATTACCAATAAATTAAACCATACAGAAAGTGAAATAATGTTATCCAGGAATGCGGTGAGGGAAGCTGATAAGTTGGGTAAATTGTTTGAGCGATGTAACTTGGTGCAGAACACGAATGACAAGAGGCTGTCGGTTTATTTCTGAAATGCTAGTCTTTTTTAATCGAGGAATTTTGTATACTAGATATTGTTTTCAACATAAAAACAAAAATAGTGAGGGTTTGTATCTGTAAACTGTAACATTATTCCCCTGTTTTTGGACTAAATAATACGGTCTTTTTTTTGATTTTTTTTTTTGCCGTAGCCACCTAGACTCTTATGTTTATGTTGGAACCATAAGAAAAATAATTTTGAAGGCTAAACAATGATGAACTCGACCAAAATTCTATATGGTGTCGAGTGATCTAACCTTTTTTAAAAAAGTTATGGTCTGACGGCTTAAAAGTTTACGCTTGGGAATCATTAATGTCAAAACAGACCGCTAGCAACTTAATTTGAAAAAATGAAATAGGAGTTGCAATAGATTGTTTCCTTGTGCAAGCTCAAGCTGGAACTGATCTTACTCACATTATTGAAATTGGCCGAGCATTTATCAGGCTATGCATGCATACTAACTTCTTGGGCGAATCCTAATCTTGAAGAGAAATGGAAAATTAATTTCTTATTGCCATCCACGTATCCCCTGCTATTTTAATCTTCATTTAGGCCAAAGTTGGAGCCGCAAAGGCTTCCAGTAATCTTGTGACACGGATTATTCTTTCTATTTATCTTTTAATGCCATCATGGAGCACACGCATAATAATTGAATGAATGGCAAACATGAAAAATCGACAACACATCACGCTCAGGGTGAGGCGATTGGACTGACATGTAGACACCAATGAGACTAGGCGCCTCAAGTTTGCTCAAAAAGGCTAGGGCATGTGGGTCTGGGAAGTTCACAAGGCATTGTCCTGTGAACCCGAAACATGGACAAGATTCAAGAGCATGAAAAGCCATATCCCATGATATCAACCTTATACCTTATCATTATTTGAATCAAAACCGAACCAATGTTATTAATTCTACCTGTCACATCCATAACAACCTTCACATACTTTAACATTCACTCCGTGAGATGCAAATCATTATTTCATTACCCCAACAACACAACTCTCAAATTGCTAATCATATATATTGATTCTACACCAGTAAACCCATCCAACTTGTATATCATATGAATATCATATACGCTATTGCCAAGTTAAGTGCTGTTAATTATCACATATATCCATGGTAGTTATATCTAATTACTCCAGATTAACTTGGTGAGATGATCACAAGTGAGGTTTACATATAATTGAGCTTTAAACATATCAGATACAATTAGTTTTTTACCAACACGAAACATATCTTCAATTTCACTTCTCACCCACCATCATCAGCTCCCAATTCTCTCCAACTTTCCCATTTCCTCACCCCATATGTCTGGATCAACAGGTTACAGCTAGAAGGAGAGCATTTCGTTCTCCTAGTGGTGTGTTGTGTAGTTACTGGTTAGTAAACATTGTTTCGGTAACATCAGGAAGACGTGCTAGCCTGGAATCAATGACGAAGACATGCAGAACAAATTGCTTCCACTGCCAGAAGCCCACATTCTGTTGGCCAGCCAAAAGCTATAGTCAACAAAAGACTTCAATAGACATGTAACAGAATTTCCAAAATCAAAATTTTGGACAAAGATTTTAAAAGGTAAGCACATATCCATCTATAGTCACTTCAAGAGACTGCATTTTAAAGAACAAATAAACACAATAAAAGAAAACTTAAAAAGACATTTACCTCTTATAAGGTCAAAAACACAGGATGCAAGGCAGCTTCTGAAGGCCTTTTACTCTGATCACTGCAATGAATCGACAAAAAAACAAAAAAAAAAAATTGCTTAGCTACACACGGATTAAAATTGTGGTTGCAAAAGGGAGCTTAAGACAACTACCAATTCTAAAGGCTTTTGGTAAGTCATAGTCGGAGACGTATTAGCTTGACTTGGAGTCAATGAAGCGGTATGCTGAAGTTCTGAGGAATCACTTCTAACAGAACGAAAAAATTCTGACCCTGAGGTAGTGGACATGTCAGAGTATTTTTTTCCGTTTTTCAGAACAGATGTCCTCAGATTGAAACCACTGGTTGCAGCAGAACCAGCACCTGACTGTAGCAATCAAATGAAAAACTGAAAATTTACAAGCCAATCAATAAAGTGAAAATGAACATTAACGATTCAAGCACCACAAAGTGGCATGTACAAATGAAAATGAGGCAAGAGTTCAAATGATCTCATGTCCTATAGCCTATCATTAAAAATCATAACTTTCCTGGAATTCATCTTATGCATTCAGTATAAATTTCCAAGTGGAATGACAATAACCATTTTCATCCCTATACATGAGTTTAAAGTAATTAAACAGCAGCAATTACTCAATCAAGTATAATTTGTAACATAGTTATCCACTGACAAATAGGTCCCTAGGAAAATTCTTGACAAATGTGATACCATACTGCTGCCAGTGATTAAAAGAAAGGGAAAAAGAAATTTTCTAAGTTGAAGAAGGATTTAAAGAGCAATGAACTAGGTACGCATAACAAATTGATCATAGGTTAGGACAGCTCAAAATTACTGCTGGAGAAAATTAATAAAGATTCACTAGATCATATAGAGGATCTTGAGAAAAAAGTAGAGAATAAGGAAAAAGCAATTTCATTTCATTCATACATTAGAAAAGTCTTTAATTTGTACAATAATGATTGTGATATCATCTGTCCGATTTTCATGCTCCAACCATAGTTTGTAAGATTCTCCAGCAATCGCAGAACAAGCATCACGAGGATCTGCATACTTTGCCGCCTAAAGAAAGAAATAAAGAAGTATACGTTAAGTGAAGGAGCAGCACTGCCAAGCAAAATGCTAATTCAATGGTTAAAAACTGAGATTGAGATTCAGAGGGCACATCAATTCAAAAATTAAAAAAACTTCAAAAACTAAGTTTCATGAATTACATCAACCAACAGAATTTCTCATTTGGGTAATGTAAATCACATATTTGATGCTAAAAATTACTGAAGATGCTCAAAGTCTGATCTTTACATTTAAAGGAATTTCTCACTATAGTAGAAAGTGTTGAAACAGGCTGGAATATGGTAAACTCATCAACTTAGGCAAAAGGTCAATGTATTCTGTTAACAGCAGCAAGAACTGAGAATGCTGTATCTCTGTCAGACTGAAAATACCCCATGAAATAAACACGTATAGAAATTAATATGCAATGATATGTACAAAATAAAAATATCCAAGGGTTATAAATGGAGTCCATAACAACTTGGAACGCTTATTGACACATATTACCAGCATCGTGGTGTAACAATATTCCTACAGAATTCATCATTTCAACAACTTTTTAAGCAAGCAACCAAATATGTCCATTTTTATCGACATGGTAAGTGAGTCATTTTATGCTATGTATCAGATCTGCTTTACGGTAAAAATATAAATAAAATATATAAATGCAACAATATTTGCTCATAAGTATCTCCAATCTCTCAAATGCATAGAAGCTTCTGGTCTTCTTCAAGCATCCAATGCCCTCCAAGAAGCATATATTGAGATAAAGCACACTCACTAGTCAATTATATGGTGCCACGAACATAGAGTACCAAAATTATATATATGCAAAAACCATTCATTGAGTGCTACGAAGTCAAATTCAAACTTTGCAATTGTATACATGCAGTTGACTATATTTCATAGATGCCACTGCATTATAATAGATAATACAAGCATCAAGCAATCAAAAGTTTCATCACCGCAACAATCATTCAACTATGAGAAATGAATAGTGATGCAACAACCAGCAAAAGAAATACGAGAGGATTGTTAGTCTATTAAGAATTAGTAAAGACTCATACCATATCAACAACGGCTTGGCTCGAAAGGAACTCAAAAACCCCATCACTTGCAACAACAAAGAACAAATGGTTAGGCATAAGCTGGACTACTTGAACCTCAGGATCTGCAATCACACCAATCTTCTCAGCAGTACTATCTCCAACACTTCTTGTAAAAGCAGTTCCTGGATACATCCCATTCTGAACCCACAACCTAGGAGGATCACCCCCTTGATTCTCTTCATCATCCCACGTCTGTATATTCGGGTCCTTAAGCCCCTCCACCTGATCAACACTCAAAACCCTTGCCCCGCTAGCCTTCACTCTCTCGTACTCATCTTTCCTAAATGGCGTTTGATCTTGAGACAAGTCCTCAGCCACAACTCTATTTCCATCTTTAACCGCAATCACTGCCCTCGAATCACCCACATTAGCAACATATATTTTATCACCAATCACAAGAACTGTAATGGCGGTAGTACCACTCATTGAATCATCAATCTCACTCATATGCAACTCATTGTTCACCTTTTCAAATGCTGCATTATAAGCTTTAGCGGGATCATCCAACAACATGGATTCATTTGCCAACACCTCAACTAAACGTTGCTGAACAAAAATTGAACATTGAGTGCCATATTGACCATGCCCATCAAATACACCAAAGAAGTGAACATTTGGGTTACCTTGAACTTGAGTTTTGATGCAGAAACTATCCTGGTTTTCTTTATCTGGCGAGTCCGGGTAGTGACCACGCTGTGTCAAAACAGAGTACTGTAATTTGAAGTTATGTGAGGGAACAGGAACAGTTTCTAGTGGCCTTTGTGTAAGTAAGTGTTTGCTCTGAAAACTGTAAGGACTCACTTCATGGTGAGAATCACCATCAGTTGATGACGGGTAACGACTGCAACACTTTCCATGAACACAACCCATGTTTTTGGCGAGGGAAAACAGAACAAAAAACGGAGAAGCCAATGAGCAGATAACGTGTTTGATAGAAGTCCTACAGAAACCTAAAAGAAATTGAAGCCAAGTAGGATAAGCCATGGTGTTGTTGGGAGAAATGGCGAAATGGGTAATCTTTAATCTCCACCTTGTGGCTTTTAGCATGGTGATTCCGTAGAGAACCCATTTTAGAAACGAACAAAAGACAAACCCTAGATGAAGCAAAAACAGAGCAAGCAACTCTTAGCTTCGAGGGAATTTCGTTTCTTTGATGATTGGACTCACAAGAAAGTTGTACCCCAAGAAAGGAATTTTCAACAAGATTCTCACAATAAAGAAAAGAAAGTAGCCCAATTAACAAAAACCGATTAGATTAGATTAGCTGATGCGCATGCGAGTCCCCAAATCAACCCTCAAAGGGAGGCAAAAGTTTGGGACATTTTGGTCTGATCAAGCTTTTTTTTTGGATTTTTTTTTTTCACAACAGAGTGAACATGTTGCGGGATTTTCAAAGCAAAATTGTAGCTTTTAAGGGCACAAGATCAAGGCTCAAAAAACAAAACGCAAAGAGCAACAAAAGATCCAAGAATATGAAAATGAAAACCCTATAAACATCAACATAAATTGTTTTGGTTTCGGTTTCCAGAGAGAAAGAGAAGGATGATTTGAAAAATCGATGTGTGTGCATGGTGGGTTTGTCTCTGCACTAGAATTACAATTACAATAGCTCGTGTCCCAATACCCGCACCACACAGGACACAGTAAAGTGAACGTGTGGGAGATTTCTCTTTTTCTTTATTTATTTATTTTTATCTTAATCGTCACAAACTACAACGCACAAACTTTCAATTTTTGTGCTACAAAAAATTACAGGAAGATTAAAAAAGAGACAATTATCTACATCCTCTCTTCTCCTGTCTGAAAATTATAAGGAATTTGATAGAATTGGAGGGGTTCTTTTTACAAATTTTTGTCAACCCAATATATATATATATATATATATATTATATTGCATATATATATTTTTTTCAATCTTATGTGTGATGTAATATATATATACGTAATAGGAAAGCTGAAGCCCGAAGAAAAGTCACCCTCATACAAACAGAGAGTTGGTTTGGTGAGGGAAGCAAAGTGAGACTTGAGAGTCTCTTGAAGCAAAATTCCAAAAGTGCTTTCGGAAAATGCAATATGATAGGGGACCATTAGGTGTGCCTGTCTTACATGATCCCTGTATTATGAGAGATTCGCCAATAAAGATTTTCAAATTATATTCATTTCTTGCTCTCTCCTTCGATCTCTCTTCGTCAAAACACTATTAATATCCAAATTTACTAATTAATTGAATAGTTGACCTTCATTGTATATGTTTCGTTAGTATATCAAGCTTCTGCATGTTACAAAATAAAACAATCATAATAGATTCATAAAATAGACTACCTAATCTATACACTTATGATAATCGATAACACAAACGAGAAAAGATACGGTATAATTGTTGTACTTATACAATAACTGTGCATTTATGTAAAAATCGTAAACACATTATAAAAGTCGTAAAGGAATGAATAAAAGTTGTATATAAAAAAGTGTAAAAAAGTCGTAAATATAAAATATATAAAAGTCGTAAATACGATTTTTTTTACTAATTTATGTTTTTTATACAGATTTTTACGTTTTTTATATGCTATAGTATAACTGCTGTATGGGTACAACAACTGTATTGTAATATGACTCAACACAAACAATCACATTTATTCTTATAAGTCACATTCATTCTCATGCAATATGTCATTTTTTCTCTGTGAAATAAATCTTTGTATGATACTCTTGTATGTGTTCAAACATTAAATCAAGCACATATTCCTTCCTTCACTGTATTTTGTGTTCACCATTTATTAATTATAAGAAAAATTTCACTAAAAACCCTAAGGTTTGGCGTAATATAAAGAACCTCACCTTTATCGAATTTTGCACAAATGACCCTATAGTTGCTCTCCGTTACTCTCCAATATGCACCTCAGGGGTGATTTGGTAAATGTATAATTAAGTTTTTAATAAACATACGTGGCTACCCAAGGTTGTAACACGTGGACAACCCGTTGACATTTGGAAAAAATTAATTTCTCTCTCTTGAGCTCAATTTTTTTTTCATTTCCTTTTCGTTTCTTTCAGTTCTAGAAGACTTTTGTCTTCTGTTTTCTTAGTCCATACCCTTTGTCTTTTAACTCGTTTTCCTGAGCAAGAAACATAGGAGAATCATTTCATCTTCTCTGTGAACGAGCACTGCACGAGCAACCTTCAATCTTCTCTGTCATCGACCATCACTACACAGTTACGGGGTTTGCACGTTGGTGGAGAACGTACGAAGGTCGGGTGGTGGAACAGGAGGAAAACGGTGGCGGCGGAAACCGGCATCATTGTACCTACTTCGTCAGTGCTTCTCTCCGTATATGGCGATTGCAGTGCATGGTGGTGCGTATCAGCAAAGAAAGGTGAGTGCTTTTTTCTCTTCTGTATTTTTTCCCAGATGGTAACCTGTTGCATGCATTATTCACATACCATACACTGATGTGTCATGTTTGAAGGTTTTTTTTGTTGGAAAGTTTAACTTTTGTTTTTGGTTTTGCCGTCTTCTTTACTGTCTCAAGTTTCTTTTTTTTTTTTTTTTTACTTTGTTTTTTTTTCTTTTTTGCAAAAAGTTTCGATATTTACTTTCTAAGTTAGCTTTTCTATATGGTTTCTAGGTGGAAAGTTTTATTTTTATTTTTTTTATTTTTTGGCTTCTCTGAGTGCGGAATTTGTAGTTAGTTTATAATTTTGTAGAAAGTTGTCATTTTTGGCTCCACGCGTTTTGCTTCTCTTTCACGTACGAAGCTCAATTTCTTTTTCTTTTTTTTTTTTTTCTACAAAGCCAAAAAAAAAGTGGAACATTTTGTCGGTTAAGGATTTTCTTTCGCGTTTGAAGTTTTTTTTTTTTGGGGGAAAGTTTGAATCTTTTTCCGATTTTGGTGTTATGGTCTAAATTTCTTGACTGAAGATGTTTTTTTCTCAGTTTTTCTGTCTCGAAAGCACTTCTTGCATGGCATTAGATATAGGCTGTATGTGGACAATCAGGTTGGAATGTGTGGAATCATGCATTCGTTGATATTTTATTTTGATTATGTAAGTTTTTTTGAGTGATTGTGTGTGTGTTTTTTTGGTAAAGGTTATTGTTAAAAAATGTTTATCATTAGATGAATGAGTTATATGTTGTTAATATTCAACCTTGATGCCTTAGGTAGTGAATTAGTTGTGTTATTTGTTAATGAATGTTTGAGTTGGTTTTGGCATGAATTGTATAATTGATACTGTTTTATTCCAAGTGATTGATGTTTGTGAAATATTGTATTGGCATGTAAAAATTAGTTGTGTTATTTGTTAATGAATGTCCGAGTTGATTTTGGCATGCAGTGTATAATAGATATTGTTTTATTGCAATTGATGAGGTGATTTGTTAATAGATACTGTTTCATTGCAAGTGCTTTGGCATATATTGTAAGTTATGAGATGGTTGTGAAATATTGTATTGGTATGTACAATATATAATGTCTTATTACAAGTAATTAAGGGTTGTGAATTACCATTAGTGATGGTGGTTCTGATTTTTTTTTTTTTTTTTTAAGTAGATAATGTGAATGTCATCCTAATGCATATTAGTAATTTGGTGTATTTGCTTTTTGGTTTTAATGTATGCAGGATGAATTATTTACTGTTAGGATAGATATTTTTAATGATAACTACACAATAGCTAATGTAGATCCTGATCAGATTCTCCAGGGCTTATAATTATAATCAAGCTGCTAAGGTTGTTCAGTAGTGATTGGGCCAGGAAAGGCAGGTTCCGTAATAGGACTCATTGAATCAGCAGGTTAGTTTACTCCGTCATGAGAGATGGGGCTCCACCCAAGATAGTTCTTTCTTTTTCTCCGATGAGTTCCAATTATGGTGGTTTTTCACCAAAGAAAAAAGCTACGGGATGAGTTTAGTAGGATAGTTCTGGTTAATTCTGCACTGACGATGTGCAATTTTGAGAATGAGCTTAGTCAAGGGTATAAAATTGTGGCTAAGTTGCCATGTATTGGGGGGAGTTTAGAAATAGGAAATGATAAAGACATGCAGAAAGTTTTTAGGCTATTTGAGCAAAAGGGTCTCTATGTTATTGATCTCACTATGGATCTCTTGCCCATAGGTAGTGTCCAACGCTAAGTGGATGGGTTAATTGATCAAACACCATACATACTCAAACCTGCAAAACCTATAGATGAGATGCATGAAACTCTCAACAGACCAGAACCAGTAGGGAAGAGTTTTGGTAAGTTAGATGATCTTTTAAAGCATGATCCTTTGCTAGGTTTTGAGAGTCAACAATCTTGTTGTACTCAGACTAATCCACCACCTCAAACTGAACCATACAACCTAAAACATCAGCCAGATCCCAACCCAAACACCACAACAGAAACAAACCCACAAACTGAACCTGAACTACCCCCTGAACCAGCTTCAGATTCCAATGATTCAGATGCCATATCTGATGAAGGGAGTTGTGGGTTACCTGAAGAGATTAGTGACCTACTTGGTGAGATCCACACCTGGAGTGATGATGAGGGCAAGGATATATGTTGTGGTAATACCGACCAGGGCTATGATAGAGATTGGAATGGGGGGAAGTTTGTACATGATGGCTTAGAAGGGTATGGGTTGGGTGATGAGTCATTAGATAGTGACAGTGGGGAGGATGAGCCAATGACTGGAACATATGGAAAGTTGAAGGGTAGAGAGTTTGTCCATCCTGGGGAGGATAGAGATATAGACTTCAAGGTAGAAGATGTTTTTAAGTCAGTTGATGAATTTAGACAAGCCTTGAAAGATTATGTTGTTTATGCAGGCTATAACATTAAAAGAATTAAACCTGCCAGGACTAGGGTAACTGCTAAGTGTGATAGTGAAGGCTGTCCTTGGAGGATGCATGCAAGTGTCCTACCAGATGGACACAATTTCATGATTAAAACCTTAACTAACAAGCACCTATGCACTAGAACTGATAATACCAATGAGGCCAATTCCCCTTGGATTTACAAGAGATTTTTAGATACCATTAAGTCCATGCCTGATTTAGAAGTCAAGTACATGGAGTCTGAGTTAGAAAAGAAGGGAATTAATGTGGGTAAACAAAGAATGTATAGGGCAAAAATGAGGGCATTAGAGAAGCTAGGAGATGACCATGCCGAGGCATATGTATTACTACATAAATATGCCAACATGGTTTTAAAAACCAATCGAGGAGCAATTAAAAAAATTAGTGCTGAACAGGAGGGTCCCTCAACTGGTCCTGTTTTCAAAAGATTTTTTTTTTTTAGCTTTTCCAACCCAGAAAATAGGCTTTAATACTGGTTGTAGACCATTCATAGAGGTTGATGGGTGTCATTTGAAGTGCATGTTTGGGGGAATGCTTTTTTCTACAGTAGCATTAGATGCCAATAATGGCATATTTCCCTTGGCAGTGATGGTGTGCGAGAGTGAGAATCATGAGAGTTGGGCTTTCTTCTTGCACCATTTGTGGGAGTACTTAAAACCTGAACAGTAATTAGTGATATGCAGAAGGGATTAGTTAAGGCTTTAGAGGAGACCTGGCCCAATGCCTACAATAGAAACTGTGCTAGACATATTTATGCTAATTTCAGGTCTAAGTGGTCTGGGATACTCTTCAGAAATTTGTTTTGGCAGGCCAGTAGATCCATAAATAGGTGGCATTTCCAAGCACTTATGGAATAAATTAGAAATTTAGATGCAGCAGCTTATGCTTACCTTTTGGTCTAGACATGCCTTTGATGAGGAAATAAAATGTGATCATGTGACAAATAACCTTACTGAATCATTTAATAGCTGGTCGGGAGAACAAATAAGCAAATCAGTCCGCACACTTATAGAAAACATAAGGAGAAGGGTTATGGTCAGGTTCCATGAGAGGGCTTCAAATGCTCAAACATGGGACACTGATATGCCACCCAATGTAGTCAAAAAAAAATTGAAAAACAAAGGCAAGAGGGAAGGGAAGGAATCTTAGAATTTTGTATAGTAAAGACCACTGTTATAAGTTGCTAGATGTAGATAGGGCTCATGTTGATAAGTTAAATGAGTGGCATTGTGAGTGTGGGGCTTGGCAGATAAGTGGATTACCTTGTAGGCATGTCATGGCTTGCTTGACAAGGAATATGCTTGAACCCATAGATTATATACATCATTAATTCAAGAGGCAGGCCTATCTTCAGACATTCAACAACATGATCATGCCAATCCCTGATAGGTGTGTGTGGGAAGAAGTTGAAGCTGCCAATTTACATCCTCCAATGCATAAAAGACAACCTGGTAGACCTAAGGGTGCAAGGAATAGAGAGTTAGAAGAACAACCCAGGATGAAAAGATCTCTTGGTGTAACTTGTAAAAAATGTGGGCAAATGGGCCATAACAAAAGCAGTTGCCAAGCTACACCAGCCCCCAGGAACTCCAATGACAATCTGGTAACAAAATTTCAATTTCTTCTCTTTTTCAACTTAATTCCAATTTTCTTTTTTATTTGCATGCATTGTTCACACTCTTGAAATTATTATTCTCAGCAACCAACAATTGCTACTAGAGTGGGTAGACCTGTTGAAAGAGAAGAGAGGCATCCTAGGAGTGGTGCAACAACTGTTAGAAGAGAAAGACATACTGGGAGTTGTGCAACAACTGTTGGAAGAGGGAGAGCTACTAGGAGTGGTGCAACAGGTGTTGGAAGAGGGAGACCTGCTGGGAGGGGTGCTTCAACTGGTGGCAAGGCATTTGCACCAAGGGGAAGGAAAGGGAGACCTGCTGGGAGAGGTTTAAATCAAACTGGTTCAACTAATGTGAGTGTGTGTATGTGTGTTTTTTGTTCTAGTTCTAAAATTTTCCATATTTTAATACTTCTATAAACTAACCCTTAACAAATATGCTATAGTTGCAAGTTATTGGAAGTGCAGTTGGTACAAGTGATGCAACATTTGGAAGACAATGAGGAACAGCTTTTAGTGACTCATCTGGTGCAAGAACTTCAGCACCACCATGAATTGTAACTTCATAAGCAATACTTGTTAGAGCCTAAAATTTTTTTGCTTATTTTGACATATTTTTTTTTTGTGTTGTGGCTTAAACACAGTTAACAAACAATGACTGTTTTTCTGCCAAAATATTAGACATGCAACATGGTGAAGTTATTGTTAGGCTCTATAGTGAAGTTATTGTTAGGCTTAGTTGAATCTAGTCTAGTGTCATGGCATGCTCAGACCATGATTTTGTTTTGATCAGGGATGTAATATTTTGATAGACTACTTGTTTCAGCACCACCGTGACTATAAATTTTTCATACATATTTTCTAGCTGCATTCCCAAGTTTATATCCATTTAATGCATATATAACCTACTGCTATAGCTTACAAAAATAGAAAAAACACTATGATTACAAACATATTTAGATACAACACTCTCTTCAAACATTTTTCAACAATTTCCAATCTTTCCTTCAATGAATTCAACTCATTATGCATGTTTCAATATGACAATGCATCAACCTCTTGCGTATCTGGAATCCAAAATGAATAATATTCACATACCCTTCTCTCACGGTGGAAATATAACTTATTTGGGTTAGCTTCAGATTCTGAAATTCTTATTCTAGCTTTCCTGCCGCACATACACCTCCTTTTCTTGAACCTTATCAAGCCACCATTAATCTCTCTTGCATCTCCACTTCCTGCCATTGTGTTTGTGTTAGGAAATGAAGTATTATGAGTGATATGGAAGAAGCAGATTGTGTTTGTGATATGAAATGAAGCAGGCTGAGTGTTATGAAATGAAGGTGTTGTGTTTGTATCATGGTTATGGCATGTGTGAGTGAGGGTTTTATATAGGCAACCATCATTGTAGCCGTTGGTGAACAGTTTCAATAGCTTCTTAATGTTTGAATTTACGGCGTTTTTTGTGATGCTCATTGCATTTGTAAATCTTTGTAAACACAATAAAATAATACAAATTCTTTTACTTCAGGAAGTCTGCATTGCGGACTGTATATTTTCAGAACGTTCAGAAGGTTAAAATGGTCATTGTGGCTTAAATAAGTAATGATAACAGAATGAGAGCAACTGTAGGATCATTTGTGCATATTTCGATAAAGGTGAGATTATTTGTACGTTAGGCCAAACCTTAGGGTCATTAGTGAAAATTTCCCTGAATTATATAACAAACCTTCTTTCCAACATTGTTAAATGGCAATTGGCAGGTAAAAGTGTAATAAGTTCAGAAGTGGAAATCATATGATCATCAAAACTCTGGATAGCAAGTGGACTCCATTATTTTTCCAGTTTCCATTTTAATACAAAAGCCAATCTAGCTATCCAACACCTGGACAAATCTCAATTGAAAGCATGGCTATCTAAGGTCCCAGTTTAAACGAAATAAGTTTTGATATCAGCTTAGTTAAAATTAAATTAATTAAACAAATCTGTTATTGCCTTTGCTGGTGAAGTGATGAAAGTTTTTAAACCACGCTTCAGCAGTTATCAATTATAAAGCATGCCACATGTTGTAACTCAACAGGCTTGCCAATTTCCTCCCAACTAAACCACAACTTGGGTTCAACATTTTATCTTTATCAGGAAAAGCCACAGAAAAAATACAAGAACTTGTTAGGAAGGTTTGTGTTTGATTTCATTCTTTTTAATCTTTAGTCTAGTCTATGATGTCAAACACATTTTATATGCCAAGAGACTCCTAGAATGATTGTGAAGAAGGCCAGGAAGGTAGAGACAAAAGCAGGGGCCATCCTGACCTGATCTTGCTTGCCGCGTGGTTGATTGGGTAAGATTTGTGGGTCTACAAGCAAAATAAATTCTTTATCCTACTGATGCCCCAAACTTCCTTAGCCTCCCTATTGGGCTTAGGATATATCTAAAGATTTATCCCCTATCTCTTCTAAACGCACCCTATCAAAACAAATAATAACTTCTAAATACGTCGTAATCGCATTTTATACTAGAGAATCTTATAATAAGATTTTAGAACGTGTAGCGTTACTCAAATTCTAAAACTATTATAATTCTTGGCCTCAACTATCCCGTAATTTATGCCTTTCAAGCGCATTGCTATGTATGATTGCTTACAATTGAAGCTGATCAATACCATCCAAGGTTAAATAATTGTTCTATTGTGTGTTTTTTAGTTAATGTGGATTCAACAAATAAAGTAGACCCATATAAGGGTCGCCCTGTTACCATGCTCTTGAACAAACATTCTTCACTGTCACTGCTCTATTATCTTTTTCTATTATTTGTACAAGACTTGTATTGATTATAAGTATGAAATGTACTTAAGATTATAGTTGTCCTTTCAGTAACTTTCAATTAAAGATAAGATTATAACTCGAAGAAACTAGTAGAAGAAGTTTTGGATAGAATTGATGTGGGATGCAAATAGCACTACTCAAAGATCAAGTGTCTCTTGTTGATTAATATTCACACAATAATCATAATGTTAAAAAACACAGCCGCAGGAGTGGTTGAGATGCATAGGCCACCGTGTTGTGGCTCATTATACTGGGATGCTGAAGGAGAAGCCCAACTTATTTTTGAGAAAATCCCATGATTTAGACAAGAGATTGGGCCATTACAACGAGCCTGTGCCAGTGGGTTGTGCTGCTCTATTCTATTGAGTGGAGCATAATCAACTCATCATCAACCTACCTAAAACCTGATTATAAGATAACAATTTGCTGGTTAGGCAGCCCCGCCGGCATCCTGTCATGTGGTAGGGGCCGGATTGGCAAAATCAGATCCCATGTTGGCACAAGATTTATGCAGTGCTTCTGCTGTCTGGGTTGGCCAAGTTATGGTTAAAGTAAGTCCAATGGTAAAGGGGGATCGTTGGTTGGGTAGTAATGGGTATGGCTATAGCTTTTGACTCAATAGGAAACGTAGACGTCTACTGTCAACTACAAAAAAAAAAAAAAAATTATATTTCAGCAATGAGAGAGTATATACAAGACATGGATATTGATGACATCTCTCTCTCTCGATGAATCAAAACTAGTATTTATTATAATTAAATTGCACTTATAGAGGGTCGGGGTTACCATAAAATGAATCAAAACAACGATTAGTGAGTTAGGTGTACGTAAAGCCGAAGCTAACACTCAACAATTCAATCCTATTAGTTGCTTGAATTTGGCTCTATGTATATATAGATGTGGGAATGGATGTATTGGAAAATTTTTGGAGCTTTAGCATGGGAAATAGAATACATTAATTAAGAAAAGCAATAATATTAATTGTGGAGAGTGGGATAAATGAAAGCCAATAACTTTATGCCATGCCAGTAAGTAAGGTGAGAGGAGATGAGTGCAGCAATTGAAGGCCAGACAATTATGATATCGTGCAGTTGCAGATCATGTAATTAAGAAAACGACAAACAATTTGAAAACTACAGGCTGGTGATTCCCACGTCAGATTCATAATCATCATCATCATTGTCCAGAGAAAACATGCATATTCCCTCATGCAAACCACACACAAGTACACTACTGCTACTGCTGCTTGCTGCTACTACTACTACTAGTAGAACAATATAATATATATGCTATATACTCTTAATTCTTCCTTCCATTAATTATAAGGTTATCTAATTACACTTCACCCACGGCCACAAATATAATTAACCATATATGAAATGAAAATTAAGCATCATCTTCATTTCATATATAATTTTGACCAACTTAAACCATGATAGGAGAGAAAATTAAGTGCATGCACGAGGTAGGAGGAGTAGAAATGAACATTAAGAGAATAAAAATAAATTAATTAAGAGGAAATTAAATATAACCAAAAAAAGGAAAAGAAACATTAAAATTAAAAGTTGATATATAAACCTGAAAACATCGCCACATTTTTTTTAGGTTTTTTTTTTTTGTTTTTTGTTTTTTTGAATATCCTCCCCACCACTACTACACAATAACCTCAAAAATCTTAGGCGTGACAAGCCTAAGTGGGGTGCATTATCATGGTGATCCCAATTTCAATTTTCCATTCTCAATCTCTCATTACCCTTTTTGCTACTTCCACATCATCCCTAAATCACCTCCCACTTATATCTTTCTTCACAAGTCAACCTCACATTCATCACCCTTTTCATCCAATCACATCCTTCCACGCTATCACCCCTTCCCCAACCCTAAAACTTGAACTCTTCTAAAACCCTAATCTCTATCCCCACCCTCCCGTCACTTCTTTTTTAATATTTATATAATTTTTTAATTAATATATTTATACTTTTATATAATTTATCTACTTCCGGCGAGCTAACGTGAACGTTTGAAACACGACGCTTCCGGCTGCCGCAAACTCGTCCATTACACAACTCCGGCATTTCCAACCTAGGGGCTCCATTGCGCAGGCAACGTGCGTCCACACTTCATGGCTACTGCATGTAGTCGAAACAGAGAGCGTTGCTGGCCTGAAGACTTGCACAACTTTCTTCAACATCTGAACGATGTCGTCGTGGTCGTCGTAAATGGACCCCACGCATTCGAAGCTGGCGTAGCTGTAACCGTCCTCTGGGGTGACGTGGATGGTGGAGTAGCGGTCACCGTCAATGCCATTCATGGAGTAGCCACAAGGGTCAAATGCAAAATCGCAGATAATGGAAGCTGGGTTGATGGCGTTGATTGCGGTGAGTTCGGTCATTTCCTTGCCAGCGGTGTCGCCGTTTTTGCCGTCATTGGGTCGCCTGAAGAATTTACGAGCGAGGAGGCGGTCGAGGTCGGTCATGCAAATCTCCATGGTGAATGTAATATCAGCAGCAGGGATGTTGGGGGTGAGAAGATCGAGATGTTCACTGGCAGTGAAGACATGCCACGAATGAGAAGGCATTTTGGAAGGCATAACGGAGGCCTTTCTGTAGCAGAGATTGATGGGGAGATTCTCTTCCAAGTAGATGACTTCTTCTTTGAAGCTGGAGTGAGGGAAAGGTTGAGCTTTGGGGAAGATGAAGCTGCCGCGGGTGTACCTGCAGGCGCATAAATGGAGGCCTAAAGCATGAGCGTAGTTAATCAATGGACGGATGGATTTGAGGAGCTGAGTGGTCCCACAAGTCTTAATAATGATCTTGGTGGGGTAGACAAAGAGGCTTGATTCAGATAACACGTAGGCATCGAAGTATTGGTTCCCTACAGCGGATACGACAGTGCATTGAACAGCATGGAGGACTTGTTGTAGTGACTCGAAATCAAGAAGTCTGAGCCCCATGTCAATGGCTACTGGGTCGTCACCGAAGAAATGGAGCTCCAGGCGCTTCTCAAACCCTTCGAAACCCGAAGCAGCCATTAATAATGTAAAAAATTGATATTTATTTATATATATATGGTAAATATTATTATTTGTTGATGATGATGATGAAGAAGGAGAAGAAGAAGAAGAAGAAGAAGAAGAAGAAGATGGAAAGAAAGAAAGAAAGAAGAGTTACAATATAAATATATCTGTATATATATGAAGAGAAGAGGATCAGGTAGCTGACTAGAGGTAGGTGAAAAAATATATATAAATGCAAGAGATGGAGAAAATGAAAAGATTGTTGTTGATGTGGTGTTGTAAGTGAAAGTGTTTGATGGATGTTGCGGGGGGTGAGAATTAAAGTGCGAGGTGAGAGAGAGAAAGTGGGGGTGAAATGGTATTTATAGATGGGGTGAGAGAGAGAGTGGGTTGGGGGAAGTGAGTGAATGAGAGAGAGAAGGGAGAGGGGGCATGCGGGTGAGGCAACCAAGATCAATCATCATTGCAGCCATAATGAAGTGAATAAGATGATGATATGTTATGTTATGTTACAAATGTAATATATTCTTTTATTTGGTTGTTTTTGTTGTGCGTAGCCAAGGTAGGAGTGTAAGTGAAAGTGAGTGAGTTATCATCTCATCAGAAATCTTTCATCAGACAAAGAACAGCAAACGGATTTTATGCCCACGCGCATGCCCTTCCATATTCTTGCTCTTGTCACTCATCACCTTTGCCTCTGCCTCTGCCAAGCCAAAACTCTCATCTCATCTCCCACCAGCCAGCTAGCAACTCAGCTACTTCCAATCACCATTTTTCTGTTTCTCATTGATTACCAATGAAACCAGTTTTGACAAAATGAGTGTGTGTGGATAGCTTATGCTATATTCTTTTCTTTGCAAAAAAAAAAAAAAAAATCTATAATTGGGATTTGGAGATCAGTTCTACTCTTTTTACCGACCAGTTAATATGTACCTATAATTTTAACCTAATCCAATCACTTAAAACAGTATAATCAATCCTCCTTAGTTAATGTAATTTACTTTTGAATTACCTAGCTAGCTAGCTCGGCAAGGTTAATTAATTATGTATGTAATGTCTCTTCTATCTGTTTTTGAACCAATTAGTAAATGTGATTAGCTAGCCAACAAACTGGGATCATCAAATCATTGAAACTTTTTAGCTAGTGTTCCCTTTAACAAGAAATTCGATCGGCAAACAGTAAAAGCTAGCTATTAGCTAATAAAAAGAGCAAACTAAAACCGCTAATTAAGATTAATAATTAAAAGAAATCCCCATCATAAGGTTCATTCAAAATTATAATTTAATTTTGACTATAGGACATTGGGTCAAACTTGAATATATTCATCTGCTGCTCATACTGTGGCAGCAGCAGCATTTACCATTAATTAAAAACTTAAAAAAAAAAAAAACGAAACAACAATATATGTCCAAGTCATTCCCGTGACAGTTAAAATTAAACACAAACATAATCATACACTGGAGACTAAATGCCTCTATGAATGACAACAATCATCAGCCAGCTTCACTGATGAGCTGAAATTGAACTTAATTGGCCGATTATTTATAGGTCTTATGTTCTCAACCAGTATATATATGTATATATATCAAGCTACAGTAAGCTCCATAAACATTTAGGATCGAGAAAACTACAAGCGCACATACATGCATACAGAATTGTATGTACGTATGTATGTATGTATGTACGTATGTAACTTGATATTTGATGTCAACAGTCGATCGAGAGAGAGATTTTGATAATATATATTAAGTAGTTGATAATGGGAAAGTGAAAACAATAGTAGAGCACTATAGTATTGATATGAAAACAACTGGTTAATAGGGACAGGTTTGTCCATAGCGAACACGGCAGGTGTTAATTAAGAAAAGCTAGACGTGCCCAAATACCATCAATATTATAGGGTAAAAATAATTATTATGCAGAACACAAGTTTGCGAAACAGAAAACAGAAAAACAAAAGGAATCAGGCGTGGCAGATAAATAATGAGAATATCCTTGAATTAGGGAGGCCCCGTACGTGAAATCAAAAGCATTTCACATCATTTCTATTCTCCATGCAATTTCATGTAGGAGAGTAGGCGTAGGAGGCATTATCATCATCTCTTTTTGCTATGAACAATGCGCGCGCGCACACACACATCCAATATTTCTTACTGATAACCACCGTATCAGTAATTCAAATTCAAGATTGACCAGTGTTTGTGTTTCCCCTCTTTCTCTTTCTCTTTCTCCCTCAGCACAATACACAGTTAATTAAAGCTTTTGAGTTTAAAAAGTTTATGCTATAATCACCATATATATTCATTTCATGTTATGGTTCTCAAGATTTATTTGTACGTCGACCCCCTTTTATCCCACTGCACACATGCGCGCGCGCGCGCACACACCCATATATGTGTGCCTTTTAAGTTTCTATTGTTTATTTATACTACTTTTACGATACATACAATATTAAGTAATTAGTTAATTACTTATATAATTGATTATGGTCTCTATTAATTATTAATTTATGTTTCTAATTCACTACTTTTTGCCAAAGTTTTAATTGTTATAATACCGAATTAGTCAATTTAGCTAGGTAGGAGTACCAGAGTTAATATATATATACTGCATGCGGCTAATATAGCCTTTACGTATAATTAGTTGTATAATAATAACGATGCTTTCCAGTCAATTTGAATATTAATTATTGAAGTATTTGAAAAATTGTTTGAGCTAGGTTGGCAGAAAGAAAACAAAGTTGAGTATTATAATAAATTGTTTAGATGTAATCTTCAAATTAGAATGAACCTACCGATGATTAAATTTAATTATATATGTAAATATGGGGATTAATAATGGGAGTAATTAGTGGTTGGGTTTGCTTTTGGTTGTAGTTTCCTAATTGACTTGAACTACCTCTATGATCATCACGTTTTCCACTATATGTTCTTGGCTGTTATTTATGACTTTATACACAAGATTATATAAATTAATAATACAATTGTGTAAGTGAAATGATCAAATCTAAGGAAACTTCCTTTGTTAAAGAACTATATAGATGCGTTTAAAATTATAATCGTGTATATATAAATAAGAGATACATATATACTACTGAGAATAGTGAAAGATAATTAGCTAGCTGGGGGTGTAAATTTAGAGTCGTACAGGTAATCAATGTATTGGTGGAGAATATCGGTGAATTTGGATTTGGATTAAGATATCAAGGTAGCGTATATATACATATATATATATATATGGAGAAGTAGTTCTCAGAATGTATGAATGCGTCATGAATAATCTTATGGGTGGCTGGCAGCTTCCATTATGACCACAATCCCACCTCTTGAATCGCACGCGCACCACCCAACTCAAACACTATCTTCCAAGCATGTATACTAACACAAATATAAATAGATAGATAGATATAGATACACATAACACAAGCAAGTCACAAACATGTACACACGTTTCCGTCTCTCTCATAAGAAATGGTCAACCACTTCCAACTATAATACCATATGTTGGAGTTGAATCAAATCTTACTTAAAAAGTATCAACCAAAACTCTAAACAAATGAAAATCCCACCTTTTACATGAAAAGATGTATCCAAAATCTTCTTTTATTCTTAGGATTTTAATTGTTATTTTGAAAGACTATTGTGAATTTGAATGGACAAAGAAAAAGGATCTAAATTCTAATCCTTATTAGTTTGGTCCCATTGGACTCACCTTTTTAACCCTATAGCATGACCACCCTCCACCCAAATCATGCCAAGCTTGAGCCCCATGATTGGACCCACTAATCAGTTGAATGTGCCCCCGACAGCCTCCGTGGCGGGCCCTACGCAACTACACATCATCTAAGGTGTGCCCTAACTTCTTGGCACGTAAGGGTCCATCTTTGGTCTAGGGTTAGATGTACTTTTCAGACATCAAGTCCCCACGGGGCTCTCCGTTGGGCGACATTTGCATTTGGTGGGCATGGAACAAGTGGCTTTAGCCGCCATACATGCTTGCACGCGCACATTTTGCACACATGTGGCAAATTCCCTTGCAAATTACTGGTTGCCATTTTTTGAGCACTAATAAGCATCCTTGAGTGCTACTGTACCATGCGCACAACATAAATATTGTACAAAATGTACAAGGCCCACCACCGTTGTTAATGAATAAGTGCTTTCTTTAAATCCTTTCACAAGTTTAGGTTCATTTCATGGGCATCTATCTCTCTCAACATCTTACCTTTTTATTGTTTATGGCAGCTAGCATATCTAGCTATGTAGCTAGAGTCATATCAAGATTGAATGCAATGTAATGTTAGTTTTTATGATAAGTCTTATTCCTTGCATTTGACCTTCCCTAATTTAGACAATCTGGATTAGGTGGGTGGCTTTCCAATCACACTCAATTTTCTTGGATTTCAATCACTCATGAAAACCAAAACTAGATAGACACATGGCCTAGTTGTTTTCTTCAGTGCTTCATAAACACTTCTTGTATTGTTGGGCAAAACCTCAAAAGCATTATCATGAACTACACACACACACCCTTATATACATAATAAATAATGTTTGCAATACACAATGCATTCATGAATCTTTGTGGGTTTGGTTCCTCTCAAGTGTTTGATTGATCCGTCGATGATCACAGTGTTAGTGGAAGACAATGACACCCATGATCTGTAGATCTCAATTTCGATATATATATTCCTCATAGAACATAAATATACATGTCAAGTATTGGATAAAATTAAATCTAGCAGGGATAGGGAAGTATCCAACCCACTTAATTAATTAAGAAAATTTTAATAATGAGTTTATTAGTCTACGTTGATGGGCACCCACAAGAATGATAGAAACCTTGTAGGGGCTAGATTTTTGAAGCAAAACAAGACACGTTTGGCAGCTTTTGAGTGGCCACAATCTTAAGCAGTTGCCCCCACAAACAACCACACAACACGGGCACGGCCCAACAGCCCATATATGAAAATGAGTATAACATTGCCTCGAGCCCCTGCCCAGCCACGGCCGAAAATCTATCTCGATCTTGCAGGAATAGGAAGGCATGAACAAACACGCCACATCAATCCTCGTGCTGACCCCTTAATTCTGCATAACCAGTTAAAAATAAATAAAAAAGAATCAACATATACATATCTCTCGATTGCTCCACGCAAGCATCATTCTACTGTGTGACCTGTGCATCTTCATTCTGACTCTTGCATTGCCTTTACACTTCCATCTATTCTACTTTCTTCATCTACTATCTTTATTTCCTTCCTTTCCTTATTCTTCCGTACATTTCAAGTCTGCTGCACAGCAAAGTCCCACGCAATCATGGCCTATTTTAACTCACCCACTTCAACCATAACGATATTTCTCCTCTTAATTAATAGTAGTAAAATGGATAAATATCTTCATTTGTCATCAACCTGTGCTGTGATGTGAAGAATATGTGAAATTGGATCTCCTTGAATTTCTTTCCTTAACATTTAGTCAACATATATGCACATGTTATTGACAACAATTTTCTTAAAACCATAAAAATGATTATGAATCTATGGACAACTTCATAATGAATTGAGCATTGAAATTAATTAAAGTGATGTGAGGTATAAAACTATAGGTTGCCAAGCTGATAAAGAGTTGTCATCGGAGAGATGCACTAATTTAATCCAGTCACGTGATACATCCGTTGTAAAAAAGATTTTCTCTGCCAAGTGACATCAATATATATAAGTGTATAGAATATACGCCTAGTTGAAGCTTTTAAGCAAAACCCATTTACGGCAAAACCAATTGACCCCATCTGTGCGCAAATGCAAATTTTATATATATATATATATATATATATATATATATATATATATATATACACACACACACGTAAAGCTAAAGCTTTAGCTTTGGTACAGTGAGTGAGTGACCGAGTATAATTTGTTTTGTTGGTTGCGGTGGAGCTGACATAAACATGCTGTCATTCACTCCTGTGGTTTGGGTGCGACAAACAAAACTAAGCCAACTTGGCAAATGCCAATAAGTGAGTCTATAACAAAGAGAGAAGAAGTTTGATAGTTTCAAGAGATCTCGTCAAATTTTGAGAGAGAGAGAGGGCGAGAAAAAAGAGTACATCATTCAAAGCTCTTTTTGAAGCCATTGATGAAGTGAAGTGAGAGGGGGTCAGGCATGGATATGTAAACATGGAGGCCATCATGTTCCCTCTGCGCCAAACTCTCTGTCCTCTTCAAAAGTTGATATTAACTTATTCACAAACCTTTCTGCACCGCATATCTTCGCGCTTGCAGACTCAAACCCCAAGCCCACCACACAATATTTCTCATTAACAACATTTTCTAGCGTCGCATTATCGTGGACATATCTCTTAGTAGGTGTTGAAAAGCTCCTACAAGTTTCAACACTTTCTTCAATGAGAATGAGTGGAAAGTGTGTGATCAGCCTTTTGCCTCAGTGGAAACTAAATTAAATTTACTTACCATTGCCGACATCTTGGAACTCTTAATTCTTGTTTTAATAAGTGCTCTGTCAGCAAATTAGATTCTAATACTGTACTACAATGATTACCCACCATTTTTTAATACTTTAATCAAGGATTTGAGTTGAACCGTATCTTATTTATATAATACTTAACCCATTTTCTTGTTTCTTTGTTTGGCTACCTCCTCTCCTATGCATAACATTTACTTCCCCCTCAAAGCAATTTTTCCAACCATGGGACTTTTTACGGCAAATTGAAGACAAAAATGTTGTTAACATTATTGACCCTTAAAAATTAATCATGAGTAAAGTGAGATTTTATCAAGTAAGAATCTGTTTTTGGTAGAAGATTAATGCGTTTCGATTTCCATGTCTTTTTTCCGAAGAACCAAACAAGGCGTTAAGAAACCCACCACCTGGTTTGATTAGGTGCTTTGGGGGAAACAATAATCTATTAGTCTAGCATTAGGCAGAGATGAGAATAAGATTAGGGAAAAGATAGTGTATCCTACTAAAAATGTTACATAATGATTATAATGTTGATATGTTATGAGTAGAATATATGCATAACGTGACATCAATAATGCATGTACATAGGGAACCTCTCAACTTAATTAAAGATCAATTGATTAGCCTCTGTCGGGACACACAACCTTCTCCCTTTTTTTTCCCCTTCTTTTTCCTATCTATCTATCTATCTATCTTACAAGTTACAACGCAACTGACATGATACACCGTCAGAATTCAAACTGGGCTACGAATTCCATTCCAGCCCTATTGAAAAGTGGGCTCGTCTGATCTGGAATTTCCAGGTACAGCCACTTTATGAAAATGACCGAGAAATAAAAGATAAAGAGGCCACATTTAGAAATCATTGTGATGCATGCAATTGGCGGCAAAGGGAACAGGGACAGTTAATATATTTTCTATGGTTGTATCCGTCCTCCTAATTTGTCATATATCGAATTATAGGTATAGTAAATTAGCAATAGGAGTATTATAGTAGTACATAGTTGTTAATTACTTAAAATACTTCTAAAAGAATCCAAATTTTCAAGAGGAGAGCACTTTTAATCGTGCTAAAAATAATTGAGCAAGGTTGATTTTCCTTTTATGTGTTGGTTAATTATTTGGTTTTCTAAATAAAATTTGTAACTTAATAAGTTTAGGACAGACCGGCCTTCTTTCTCTCCCTCACAATTTTGCACCAACTCTGCCTCCATTAACCATCAAAGTCTATACTTGCCACCAATCTTCGTGTAGAGCTTGTGTTTAAACCATTACATGTCTTAAATGTTCCATTAATCAAACATTTGAAAACTTAGAGAAAAGAAGGCACAGGATGGCCTTTTGGAGCTCCTACAGTACTCCTCTTCCACTTCTGCTAATTGGCCTCCTGTTCCTCCTCCTTAATTCCATCACCACCACCTCCGGAATTCGGATAGCTACACTTGTTCATAGACCTTCCACTGCTGACTTGCCTAAGTTCCGGGAAGCTCCGGCGTTCCGCAATGGTGATACATGTGGTAATAAAGATGCTGATCGCATCCATATTGCTATGACCCTCGATGTGAATTATCTAAGAGGGACAATGGCAGCTGTGTTCTCAATGTTACAGCATTCAACGTGCCCAGAGAACTTATCATTTCATTTCCTTTTGGCTCATTTGGAGCCTGAGCTCTTTTTCAGCTTGAAGTCGACCTTCCCTTACCTGAAATTTAGGATTTATAAGTTTGACTCAAGCAGGGTTCTTGGCAAGATATCCAAGTCCATTCGGGAAGCTCTGGATCAGCCTCTGAACTATGCCAGGATGTATCTCCCTGACATTATACCGACAGAGGTGAGACGGGTTATTTACTTGGATTCAGACCTTGTGGTGGTGGATGATATTGAAAAACTGTGGAGTGTAGATATGGAGGATAAGGTGTTGGCTGCACCTGAATATTGCCTTGCAAATTTTACTCAGTATTTCACAGACGCATTTTGGTCTGACCCTGAATTGGCCAAGGTATTTGAAGGAAGAAACCCTTGTTACTTCAACACAGGAGTGATGATAATGGATGTTGATAAATGGAGAAAAGGAAGATATACAGACAGAGTTGAGGAGTGGATGATTGTGCAAAAGCAAAAGAGGATATACCATTTAGGCTCTTTACCACCATTTTTGCTTGTTTTGGCTGGGAACATCAAGCCAGTGGATCATAGGTGGAACCAACATGGGTTAGGTGGTGACAATTTTGAAGGAAGATGCAGAAGCCTGCACCCTGGCCCTATCAGCCTTCTCCATTGGAGTGGTAAGGGCAAGCCATGGTTGAGGTCAGAAGCTAGGAAGCCATGTGCTATTGATCATCTATGGGCGCTATACGATCTCCACCGTTCATCAAGACTCTTCATGGAAGAGTAACACAATAGGCAATGATAGGATGGAAATTCTGAGGGAAGCATTAAGAAGAGGCAGACAGGTTACAACTCGAGAAATTAAGATTGTAAAGCAAGCTAGTTCATCGACCAAAAAAGTCAAATGAAATTGTTCAGTAAAACAACTTTGAAGGATAAAAATCTGGGGTGGTATCTTGTTTCAGAGGACTAGAGTAGCGTAGACCATGGTTCTGCCGTTGCTGTCCTGCCATCGAAGTCTCCTAGCTAGATTCACTGATCACAATGGGGTGTTGGATTGTAAACATTGCACATAAACTTTCTTTCATTTTCTTTTAGATTATTCCTTTATAAAAGTTGGCTCGAATAGGAAGTCGATATATCTAACGTCAAATCCAAGTTTTAGAATGTTACTCGTGCCCACTCTCTACTTGATCCAATGGACATTCTTCAATTTCATTCCACGTTTGCAATTTAACAATGGCAAACGACAGAGAAATTCTATCAAAGGATCGCCCCAAGCCACCGATTTGAACCAAACGAGATGCACTCTTCACACAATCACAAATTTTCTGTTCGAAATGGCACAAGACAACTTCTGTGACATAGTTGAAACAAATCACGGAGCAAGCTAAAAATAAAAATAAACTATTATCTCATCTATGACCGCCTATATTGTCCTAGTTAATGCATCCATCCCGTGACAAAACCAACAAAAATCAACTACACATCATTGTCGACTTTCAGCTCAGATCTGTAACAACAACGACTCGAGGTTGACACTATCGATGCACAACCATACTCAACAGGAAAACATGGCAAAGTAATCACCAGCCCAGCAAACATACATTCATTATTAGAAGATCAGGAAGTAGTGGAATAACCAACAGAAGCCAACCTTCTAATAGTCACAAAATGCTCCTGAGCTCCATCCATCCCCCTATACTTTTGTTGTGGCAACAGAAGGGCATTTTCCTAACGTATTCCACAGAATATAATCCCCAGATATAACCTGTTGCAACCAAATATAAAACAAGATCAGCAAAATATTATGACAGATCAATATATACACCCAAAATGCAACACAAAAACTGTCATTACAAATTCAGCAGAAGCAACAAGAAATTGAATGAAGCGCTATATGACTATGTACTTCGTAACGATTAATTGTGAGCCCCACAACAATAAATCTTTATGAAGCATAACAATCCAACTGTGAGCCTCACAAGATTCCTGTTAATTATGCCATTTTTTTAAAGAAAAAAACTTATGAATGATGACAATGTTATTAAAAACGAGTATATTTTTAAAGATAACCATATTGCTAACAAGACCACCTCATTATTAATGAAGTTAGCAATAACAACCATACTTTTAATGTGACTATAATGACCACGTTAATTAAAAACATAATTAAAAAAATATCCTGAGCCCAGTCACAATACTACCTGAGTTGAGAGCTCCACAGGTGCTTTGACAGGTGGGTAGATGGCTACCTGTGTATAAAACAATCAAACAAAAGTTAAGCAGTATCAATATAACATAACAGTTTAACACTATACTTATTATCGAACTTATCACAATATGTATATGCATATATACATTGACCAGGAAACACAGACAGAAGCAGCTAAATGTCAAAATTTGTCTTCATGTGATTCGTAAAGGAATTTGAAAATTATCTAATATAGGAACTCCCAAATTGAATAGAAACACTCTAGACTTAGGTTTAATTAAGGGATGCATTGCTAACAAATTTCCACAAGGTATGTATTTCGTTGTTTTTCATCAATTCATCAAAAAATACCATGGGCCATGACAAAAACGTCTCATAAAAAATAAACACCAGAAATCAATAAAGGAAAGCTTCATAACAACACAAAAGACAGTAAATTAGAAGCCGATATGTGAAGAACAACTACTCCTATAAAGAACCAAACAACTTTCATTGAGAACTTTAAAAGATGACCATGACAAAAATGAAGTAGATTTTTACCCTTATTTCTTTCTTTTTGGGTTTCACACTAACAGGTACAAATGGATCATTAAACAAATAAAGTGATACTTAAAGAGATCTATTAAAGCTTTAAATTTTCTTCTTCCAAAATAACTGCTGAGATGCACAATCTGACCTACATATAAAGCAAAGTCAATAAATTTGATGACTCACATACAAGAATTAACTTACAGATTTGGGATCAATGGACATTCCGGATATTGAAGCCCCAACTATCTTGAAAGATACCTGTAATCATGAGTTAGAAAACGGCTGCTCCACATACTGTAAACTGTTGACACAGCATCCAAGTAACGATATTCTTCACCAATTTGGTTTTTTAAAGATTATTTTATGCAACTAAAAACGCAGGCAAGGCAAAAATAATATATCATTGACTACTAAACAAAAATGTAACATTGATCTAAGCATATAAACAATATACATATAGAACTACATCTTGCGCATTCTTATTTATCTATTTACACAATCTATTTAGGACTGTGAAAGTCAAGTACAGAGTTTCCTCAACAAATGAAAGAAAAATAACACAATAGTTCATAGACAAGATTCAACTTTGCTCCAAAGCGAATTGTTGACAAAAAAATTTCAGACATTTGATGATTGTAATTTGGGAGAAATGCACAAATTTCACATAATTGCACGAATGTAGGAAACCATGTAACCAACTAATGAATTGATAGATGAATAGATGTAGCACATACTTTAGCATAATTGTAAGCATGCCAGCAAAATGGCTCCTCTAGAGCAACCGGTGGAAGATCCTTGTTCATTTTCTCCATTAAATATTCCTCTATGTTAACCATATTATTTGAATTCTCTGTCTCCACATCACTATCTTCATCTACAGTGTCTGCAGACAGTGCCCTAGAGGAAGAAAATCTTTGAATTTGCCATGGTGAAAATTTAACAGTTCCAGGGAATGTTGCCTCAATACTTTTACCAGTAATGCCCCGTCCACTTGTGATAATTTTCCATTCAACAGAGTGCTCAGTAGTTGAAACTGTTCCGACCGATGGAGTCCCATCAAAAGATACAACCCTTCTCCTGGGAAAAGGCATGGTTACATTACAAAACTCCATCGTCAGAGGGGCCTTATAGCCTTCCATTAGACGTAATTTGAACAAAAATGCACCTTCATCTTCAGAGACCATCGACAGTTGGTAAAATCCCTTTACAGGAGGACCAAGCCCACAGATTGCCTGATAACGAATTAAAACAAAATTACCTAATGGTGGTTGAAACATCACAGCCTGCTTATCCACACCTTGCTCTGGAACCTGAGCACAGGGATGGAATGATAAAACCTCTATATGAGCTGTGTTCAACCCTGTCAAGGGAAATGACACATCAGGCAACCCTTCTAATTCTGCTCGACAGTTTATTTGACCAGAGACAGATAAACTATCAGGAATCTCATCTCTGTCATACATTGCAGCATGAATTGTCTCATGAATTGTGAACAGTATTCTCTGCTTTCCTTTGTACAGATATGGTTTCCATGCTGGTTGCTTGAGGTCAAGGGGAGGAACATCTGATGAAGAAAAGCCATTAACCTTGATAGTGAAAATATTGGAATAGTTCAGGTCCACAGGTGTACCTGAATAAAAGACAATAAATCATGTACAATAGGGAAAATAAATATTGACCAATAAGCAAAAAGGTTAAATAATTCAATAAAGAAATCTGAGATGAGAAATACCATAATAAAGAGTACCAACCAAAGGGCATAGAGATGCTTATAAAACTCCGAAGCGCGTCCTTATCCAAAGTCCTTGAACCAAGTTTTGGAGCATCTGATGCAACAGTTCCTGCCACAGTAGCACCAGAAGGTGCAGTAGCAGCAACTGGTGCAGCAACAGGTTTTGCTCTTGAGGAGATGCCTGATATTCCAATACTGCCAGTCAGTGAATCCAACAACCCTCCAACCGATGGTGATGCACTCACTACCACTTCAGGTTCTACCACATCACCAGTAATTACCTCACCAATAGCATGCGCCACCATGAATGCCCTATAACATAAACCAAGAACGCTCTTAACCAACTATGCACTCTCGGTTGATAGCTTAGAGAGACTTAAAAGCCAAGTTTTCTTACCATAAAAAAGACCACAATAACAGGGCCTACTCGTCAAGGCATTAAGACCTTCCAGACTTAATAGTTTAAACGGACTCTGGCTCCCCATTTCTTTTAACAAATGGCACGGAAAATAAAAATAGTGGTGTGCGGAAATTGTTTAAAACAATGCCCAGTAGATAAAAGCTATACTGAGCATTGACATGCTCCTATGATGACTAGCATATTAAAAATAAGGTACGATGGAAGTTGCCATAACATAATTTCCAACAAGCTTCCAAACATGCACATTGGTAAAAGATATAGAAAAGAATTCAAATAAATAAATAAAAAGGTTATTTTTGAAGTCTAATTAATTATCAGGGTACACTTCTAACAGAATCTAGGAGATTTAGGAATGTAATGCAAGATTTTTTGTGTTTTACAAAATCAGAAGCCAAGACGATTGGGAATTTATTTCAAATGCAATCTAAATGTGCTTCAAAAGACTGAACTTCCAGAGAATACCACAAGGAACAATTCATCACTTGAAAAACTAGCAATAAACCTCTCCGAAATTATTCCTCTAAACGACATTGCAAGTAACTTACCATACCCTGTGATGGATGGAAGATCAAGCAGGAGGGAAGATAAAGTATCATCCAGTCCCACAGCATTCCCACAATCAGACCGTTTACATAATCTCATGTATGCTTTTAAATGCCTTGGTTCAACCAGAGGCAGTACAAGGATGCAGTAAGGGCCTTTTAAGTGCAAGATTAATGGCCATAGCAGATGCTTCTCGTTGTCGCCTCCCTCCTCTACATCAATGTATAGTCCTATAACATGACGTGTAATTGGATCATCAACCCATGAATCTGATCCTTCAGTTGACTGAATTACGCGTATACCAAACCCACGCACAGATCCCTCCCTACAGAGATACATCAAAACACTAATCAACAAACACCATTAACATGACCATCAAACAGAATATAATCAACCAATTGAGTAGCAGTTTTACTCTTAAGCTCAGAAGTGATAAGTGATGCCAAATTCAAAATATTTATAATTATTTGTTTAATCGAGTAAATCCAGACCTTCTCTTTCTCTCAGCAAATGCAGCAGCTAACTCTGAATCAGTAGGAAGTAAAGGCAAAACAGAGTATTTAACAGGATCATTACTACAGCTTTCATTTTCGGTCTTGCAAGCTGCGCGCCACCGCCTCTCCACCACCGGGAATCTCCTGATATTCAACAAAATGTAAATAGTAGATAATTCATGAACATCCGAAGACCATAAAAAATTGAAACGACAGAGGAGAGAGTGAAAAACCTCGAGAAAACGACGGCGTCGAGGTTGTTGAGGATCCAGAGAGCTCTGATGCTGCAACCTCCAGGCATGGCTCGGCTTGGCGTGGGTTCTTTCTTGTTTGTCGGATCGGATGCCTCTAGTTAAAACGCCCCACCAACACAACACCGTTTAAGTTTCGATAAGTGCACACGTCAATCTCACGCACAGATTAGGACTAAGTATCATTCACGTCCCCGTGGCGTACTATTAAAATTTTTCTTCCAAAAACGGCCAAAAAAATCCTGTTATAAGAAATTTTGTTAAGAGTTTCAACAATAAAATTAAAATATCTATATAAAAAAATAAATTAACTCTCTTTCATATCATGAAATTCACAACCCTTAATATAGTAATTACAGTAATTGTTTTTATAATTGGTTTATTTTAAAGGTTAAAATTTACCTTTTCTTTTCCGCTCTAAGACGAGTTTTGGCAATGGAGAGGGTATGTCAGGGGTAGCAGATACCCATTCCATTCCTGTTTATTTTTTTTTTTTTTTTTTTTTTTTTTTTTTTTTTTTGTGTTTCGCCTAGCCCAATCCTGTTCTTATAGAACGAGGCGAGACAAGGCAACATTTGGAAGAGAAGATTCGGATCCGTCCAGTCCCGTCCAGTCCAATTTAAATTTTATTAAATTATTTAATCTAAAATGTAAATATATATATATAATTATTGTTTAAAAACTATAAAAAAAATTATATTTAATTTATTTCATTAAAAAAAACATACATGCATCTATAAATTTAAAAATAATAATAAATATAATTTATACTTAATCTAAATAAAGCACATACACACATGATACATATCCTAAAATATTTTATAATAAAATATAATTATCCAACGATCATTAAAACTCAAATAAAAGAAAGTTAATTTATAGTTATATAAGTTTTCATTTATATTGGTATTGTGCAAGCTAAATGGTGGTTATACCTAAACTCAAAAGAAATAAAGTTAAGATATATTAGATAAAATATATCTATTACTCATAAAGTTTATATAAGTTTTTATTTATACTGACAGTACGCTAGCTAAATAGGTTGTGTTCTTTTATGTTTTATATCCAATATTTTTTGTTTCCAACTTATTAGAATTCAGGGGATACTTGTCCTTTTTTTTTTTTCCGAATTTCATTTTCATAAAACCAACATGTTTTCGTTTCTACCCTTGGTTTTGTCTCTAAATACACAAACAGTGTGCTGCCCATATATTACCGTTTATTGTGCTTAACAATTCAAATATAATTGCCCATTCTCTCTCTCCATTTTCTTCAGCATATTTCGTCTTCTCTCGCCTGTACCGCATCTCATTCTTCTACTCTCAAGTTGATGTCCACCTTCATTCACCTTGGCTCTGAAATCAACCCTGTAGATCGTTATTGTGCTGGGTAAGAGGTCATATTGCAGTAGTTTTTTCATCCTATTAGTTGCATTTTTTGTGTGTTTGTTGTCCATTCTTGCAGGACGCCATAGATCTACTTTTACCTCTATTTTTTTTTTGTGTTTCGTTTTCCTTAACTGCTGCTACATCCGGTGTTTAACATGTATACCACTTGTTCTATAACACATCCGAGAAGCATCACAACTAGGAACATGAAAACAGTAGCTCGGGAGATCGCAGCTTAAGCCTTGACAAAAGAAGCAAAATAAATAAATAAAAATAAAATTAAGATTAGTTATCTTCGTCGTATTTATCAGATTGTCGATAACTTGTAACTCTACAAGACTAGGCCAATCATCCCACTTGTGTTGCCATGCTATGATTAAAAAGAGTGAAGTTGAATTCGCCATTTATTTAAATTAAGAAACAAAAAAAAGTTTATACAAAATACAATAAATAGAAAATTAGTAGAGAATGCTTTGGTGAGTTAATATTTATAAACTTTGTCTGTGGGCATTCATATAGAATTGCAGAACTTTTGTATTTGAGTCTATTTGTGAAAATTAAATTGTGGAGTTTCAAAAGAAAATTTAATATATATATGCATTTATATATTGCAAATTTAGAAATTGTGTATAAAGGATTTAGTGGGTTGGAAGTTGGTGGACCTAAGCCCATGAATCAAGGCCTTATATTTATATAAGAAAGGATTTTTTAGAATTAAGGAGAAGGAAAAAAAAAAGGGGAGAAGAGTTTCACGGTTCCAGGAAGAGAATAAGAGAAGAAGGAGAAGAAGAAAAGAGAGAAAAATTTTCAAAGAAGTATATAAGCTTTGAAAACAAGTAGGGATTTTCTAACATTATGCTTACTTCATATCATGTATTTTGTTGCTTAATTGATATTGGTTTATTATGTATGTGACTTATTCTAAATTAATTGCTTTGTTACTTAGATGATGAATTATGAGTGAAACTACTATTATAAGTTGATTGCTTGTTGTTTGAATGAGAAATTATGTGTGGAAACTAAGTGATGATGAAGTGAAGTAGAGATGGTTTTGAGAGGAGTTGTAGTTCATGTGACTGTCTTATGTTGTTTGAGCTGATGCATTTTTCTGGCTTGAGAATTGTATGATTTTTTATTTGTTTAGGAAAATAGACATATGAAGCTTTAATTAGCCGCTGATTTTGTTGAATTTGGAGTTAAAATGGATTTTTGGTGAATTTTTTAAGTTAGAGGTCGAAATCTGGAAATGAAATGGTGTAACCGACTTAATGGAACAGGTTTGCATGTCTGCATCCAGCTTTTGACTTTTCGCTCGACACCGCTCGAGTGGCACGTGTCGAGTGTAGGTTGTGACAGGTTGGAGCGTCGAGTCTGTAATATCGAGTGTCGAGAGTCACATGTCGAGTGTCGGGTCGAGTGTCGAGTGTTTGTCGTCTAGTGTCGAGAGGCGCTGTGTCAAGTGTCTAGCGTCGAGTGTCAAGGGTCGAGTGTTGCGCGTTGCGTGCGAGATTCGACGCGCATATTCGAGTGTGGAGTGTCTAGCGTCGAGTGTCGAGAGTCGAGTGTCGTACATTGCGTGCGTGACTCGATGCGCATGTTCGAGCGTCGAGTGTCAAGTGTCGAGCTGCATAGTGTCGAGTGTCGAGAAAAATTACAGAACCACCCCAAATCGATTGTACACTTCCCAAAAAGTCCTGGATTTTGCATAAAAACTGTATTTTCTTGAGATTTATCATAGTAATGATATTGAAAGGTTGTTAATGTATGCATTGGACCTTGGATGGGCCATTTTGTATACGGATCCAAGGGAAACACGAATATAATAATATAATGTGTTGGACCTTGGATGGACCGTTTTGTATACGGATCTAAGGGGAACACGAATATAAAGTTGACGTGGGAATGAACATAATTGTTTGATTTATTATGATTGAGTGTGCAACTTTGTAATTGAGTAATTGTTGAATGCGTGTGATTTAGTATAATGTTAGAATTTTTTCTACTGGGCTTTATGTTCATCCCCTACCTCCATAGGTACACAGAAAGATGGTCATACTAGCAGGGACGGAGCCAGAAATGTCACCAAGGAGGGGCAATAAATTAAAGAGCAATAGGTGTAAAAATTTTTCTCAAAACATGAATACTTAATAAAAGTTCATAAAATATTTATTGATCTATAACTGTCCACGACGCTTTTTCATATTTTGAAAGCGTTGTACAATGATTTCATTGTCAATACTACTAGCTATATCTTTCTCTATATATACAATCAAACTATCATTCATCAATTGGTCATTCATCCGATTTCGTAATCGGTTCTTCACAATATTCATAGCTGAAAATACCCTCTCCACAGTAGCTGTAGCAACAGGTAGGATCAAAGCCAAAGTCACAAGCATGTAAACTAGTGGATATACCTTATCTCTTTTAGTTTCAACCATACGCCTTGCAAGATCACTAATCCCTTTCAATCCTGAAAACTCAACACTAGAACGCATATCCATAATATAAGTATCAAGTTGAAACTCAAGTGTCATAAGGTCTATTGTAGAGAATTCTTTAGGATAAAAGTGTGCAAAACGTATAAGTTTTTTCTTATCAAAAGCAGAAAATGATTCATTTGGACATAGACATGCCACACAAAGAAGTAACTCAGTGTTAGCCTCATTAAAACGATTATTCAACTCTTGAAGTTGCATATCTAAAATGGAATAAAATAGCTCAACACGATAATGATGCAAATTCGTGATTTCTTGAGCTTTGCGTTGTGATCGCCTTGGATTTAGATACACATCCTTCATCTTTGGAACATGAACATGATGCTTGGCACAAAAAGAAGTAACTTCATCAAGCAAAGAATCCCACCCACTTTCTCTCATTGTTTGCAACCGTTGTTTGCACAATCTAACTAACATCATTGCATTCACAATATCTTGATCCTTTTTTTGTAATGCTTGTGACAATTCATTTGTGACACCCATTATATCTTTCATCAAATGAAGAGTAAACACAATATCAAATGATTGCATCCACATTAGTAATGTCTTTACTTCATATTTTTGATTATCATTTGCTCCATCATCAGCAACTATTTCAAGTACATCAATTAACGCTGAAAACATATGAATTATGCTCACTAAAGTACCAAAATGTGAACCCCACCTTGTTTCACCACAACGTTTCAATGTAGTCTCTTGATTTAATCCTTGCCCACTTGAAAGACTACCATCATTGAGTGCTTGGATAAGCTCAATAGCTCGTTTCTCTTAAAGAATATCACGACGTTTAGATGATGCCCCAACAACATTCACAATGTTAGTAACAACACTAAAAAGAGTATCAACATCACCATGATTCCTTGCAACAGCAACTAACGCTAATTGAAGTTGGTGAGAGAAACAATGAATATAGTAAGCACAACTATTCTCATTCATAATTAATGCTTTAAGACCATTAATCTCACCTTTCATATTACTAGCTCCGTCATAACCTTGCCCACGCAATCTAGAGATGCTTAATCCATGCCTTGAAAATAGGTTATCCAGTGATGCTTTAAGTGAAAGAGCAGTAGTACTAGCAACATGCTCAATTCCTATGAACCGCTCAACTACAAGTCCATTCGAATCCACATAACGTAATACTACAGCCATTTGCTCTTTCATTGATATATCCCGAGATTCATCAACCAAAATGGAAAACAATGCATCACCCATCTCTTTAATAATGGCATTAGTGGTCTCAACTGCAACAGCTTTAACAATGTCTTTTTGAATCTCAGGAGATGTCAATTTGAGGTTATCAGGAGCATTTTTCAAGGTAACTGCTTTAATATTCTCATTATGATCAGCAAGGAATTGTAAAAGCTCAAGGAAGTTACCTGGATTACATGAATCTTCAGATTCATCATTACCCCGAAAAGCAAGCCCTTGTTTTAAAAGAAATCGAATGCAATCAATGGAAGCAATCAAACGAGTTCGATACTCACTTCGAGCTTGATCTGAATGCTTGGAGAAAAATATTTCAATATGTTGGTTTTGATTCATTAATGCTTCACAACTTCTCCTAGCTTCATTGTGAATACTAGTGGGACCTCCAACATGTTGTCTAAGCTTTTCTTTCTTCTTCCAATTGGAAAAGCCTTCACCAACAAAACACTCACCACCTCCTTGATCACCTATTTGTGGCTTGAAAAGATAACAATAAAGACAAAATGCCGCATTCTTTGCTACACTATACTCCAACCAACCGGGGTATTCATCAAACCAAGAATAAACAAATCGTCTTGATAATTGTCCAAATTTTTTGAAAGGAAACTCATGGTCTCTAGGTTGACATGGACCCTTTTGCAAGTATGCCCTTCGAACTAGATCTCGAATATTTGGATTATAATCTAAAATCCGAGGTCGTAAACCGGGGTCTGTAGGAAGATTAGATAAATTGGTTTCCACATCATCTTTTGAACCATCTTGATTTGAACTATCTTGATTTGTCTTTAATAGAGGCGGTGATGTTGACTTTCTTTTGAAATATTTCTCCATTACTACATCAAATTAAATAAAATAGGATAATAAATAAAAGCTTAAAAAAAAAGACTTTGCTTTTGTTATTTTAAAATTTCAAACAAGATATAAAAGGTTAGAATGAGAAATAGAAAGAAAGTAGTCAAATAGAGAAAAAGAAAAAAAAGATGGAAAAGAGAAAATTAGAAGGACAAACTAATATTTATTCATTCATATTCAAAATCTACAAAACATAACAATCAAAAAGGCTTTTATATTCAAAAACCTTAAGAGAGAAGGAAAAACAAAAGAAGCACATAACTTAAGATTAATTCTAATTTTAACACAAATTAAAATCTTTAAAGCATATTTAGCTTGTCCTACATCACAAAGTAGCTAACATAAATGCAAATGACAAAGACAACCAATGATGCTCCAATTAAATTTCAAATAGTGATAAAAAAATGTAATTACATCTAGAACTAATGATGGTCCAAATTTCATGTTATGCCATTGATCTTCCCAAATTCATTTAACTCTTTATGTGATTATAATCAAAATAAAACATTTCAAGAAAAAAATCATGATAAATCAAGGAGTAGAAATAAGAAATAAATAGGAAAATAAAAGTGAGAACTCAACACCATGTGCAATTTGTTTTAATTTTTTTAATTCTAATAAACTAATTAATATAAATTTAGTTAAACACATATATACAATCTATGTCTAATTCTATTATTCTAATGCTAACTAATAAATTTCAAATATAAACACAATAGATTTTAAGTTTATAATCAAAATAAAAAAGTTCAAAAAAATCCCTAATAAGTCAAAAGCATTCCTAAATAAATAATAAATATGATAATGGAAGTAAATAAAACTAAAATATTTAGCCCTTAAAGTAGAAATTTTATTTACCTAATTATTTTTTGTTGAATGAAATTTGGGGAAGAAGAGGTGAAGAGAGGTTGAATGATGCTTGGTGCCTTGGACGCTGCCCGCTGGTTGCTGTTGCTGGAGTGCACTGGCAGCACTTCTTTTCTTTGCTTGGCGTGTTTCTTTGCTTGGCGTGTTGAGGAGGAAGAATGCCCGCTGGTTGCTGTTGCTGGAGTGCAGTGGCAGCAGTTCTTTATTTTGGCTTGGCGTGTAGAGGAAGAATGGAGGTGCAGGAGAGAATGAATATTTTATTTGTATATGGGCTTTTGTAGTTTTTATTTGTGTTGGGCTTACATTTTAGTTGTTGTTATTTGCATTGGGTTTTTATTTTTTTTTGTTAACTTGGACTTGGGTTTAATATTTCACATTGGGCTATAAGTATAAAGTAAATAAATTTTTTAAGCAGGGGCAATATAATCATTTTACCCATTTACATACAAAAAATCTAAGAATTTTTAAAATCCCAGGAGGGGCAGTTGCCCCTCCTGGGCCTGAACTGCCTCCGCCCCTGCATACTAGTGATGTTCCAGAGCTTTCCTAGAGAGTCTGGAGTCCGCATGCATACAATGATTTTTGGAGGCGGTCTTGTTTCTCCTAGCTTATGATGGGAGATTTTATTATGTGACTAGCAATTTATGTATTAAATTTAGTCACCAGTGTATGTAAAGTTTATTTTGAACAAATAGCCAAATGTTGTAATGAATTCATGTGATGTATAAAAAAAAATATGAGATATTGATGATGAACTTTTATTAATTTCTAATTCAATCACCCATAAAGTCTCTAAACAAGAGATGTTAGGGCATGACATAAATACTCTTTAATATGAACACAATATTGTAAGTACACCTATTATGAAAATTACATTGACCTTGGGAACCTCCATAATTTCATATTAGCACATGTAGTAGATCATATCAAAGACGTATATTGAATACAAATTATTTAAATTTACGACATAAATATATACGCGTTCTAGAACTACAAAGCATATGCTAGTATTTTTATGATGCTTGCTAGTATACATTAATTTAATATGTAGTGTTTGTGAATGGGAAGAAAAAATAATTCTTTACTGGTCCATAGTCCAAAGCACACTACTTATTATGTTACAGTTATGTCTTACTTTTAATGAAGATGTGCTTGTCATGGTTATTTTTAAGTTTCCAGAATATTTGAGATTGATCAATTTTGTAATAGGAAAATTCAAATTAATTTTGTGAATATTGAGATGAAGATAAAAGGAATAATATATAATTTTCTAATTAATGAAACATAGTTAAATGGATTAGCATAAAAAATAATTAACTCTCTAAATATAAATTTTGCATGTACAATTTTAAACAGTTGTTCCAATCAGTGTCCTTGATTGTGATTAATTATAAACAGGTACCCATAACTCAATTACATGTACAAGTTATTTAATAGTTTATTGAGATATGTCAATGCTTATGTGTCATTAATTTTCCCTTTTATTTTGTAGTATTAGTTGCAACGGTATGACGTCGAATACCAATGAACATGATGAAAAAGTTGAATGGAATACTAGAAGAGAATATATTTTTATTCGTTTGTGTCATGAGCATGTTTTAAAAGGTGAATTACAAACTTCAACATTTTCAAAGAAGGTATGGAATACCATTTCAGACGAGTTATACAACGAAACCCAATATCGTTATTTTGTGGCTCAACTTAAGTCTAAGTTCCACCGATCTACAAAAAAAAATCATGAATTCTCTGATTTAATTGCTTCCACTGGCTTTGGATGGAATCCTGATACTAATACAGTGACAACATTTGAGGATGTTTGGGAGGAGTATCTTAATGTAAATCTTTGAATTAGAGTTACTCATGTTTATATGTATTTACTCAAAACACTAATAACTTATGTTACCTGCAGAAAGTTCAATCTGTAAAACAATTTAAATGGATGGGGTTAGACTACTATGACATGTTGGGAGTTATATTTAATAGTTCTACTGCAACTAGTGTTTGGAGGTTTTCTTCAAGACAAATGCCCCCAACCTCAGATGAGAACCGGGAAGTGGAGGACAATTTTATGAACTTTGGAGTTCACGTTGATGTTCATGATATAGAAAATGAGGAGGAGGTTGACCCGGTTGTAGGGTCCATTGTCGAGAGTGTTAGGAGGAAAAAGGCACGTAGGGCACCTAATAGGAACCTTGATCATTGTTCAACCCAAAACAATAACCAGATGGACAACTTTCTCAAGGTAGCCAGTGAACTTATGAGTCAGAAAATAAGTCAAGGAAGTAGGAGTGGCGCTTCAAGGATAGCACCACCTCGAAAGAATCCAATTCAATAGTGCATTGACATTTGTGAGAATTTAGGTGGTATTGAGAAATATGTCTTCATCAAGTTCTTGAACATTATAATTGAAAACCTGATTGGAGGACTATTTTTCTAGGTCTCTTGGATGAAAGAAGGAGAGAGTGGTTGTCCACCTTGTAGGTGATGTGTACGATAGTTTCCTTTCCAATAGTTTACGTCTTTGTTCAGTTGCTTTTTGGTTTGTAACCCTTATCTGGATGCCTTCTTGAGACATAAACTTTATTGTTACCGTTGTATTATGTCTGTCTTTGTTTGTCATATTTTACGGATATTTTAATGTCATTATGTATTAATGTTACTATAAACTAGTGTTTGACTATTCCATAATGCTGTAGCTTTGAACTTTTATTATTAGTCATATCATAGCTATCATTTGAGCTTATTATACTACTTTTAGTAATGGTGGATTGTAGCAAATTAAATTTGTGATAATTTTGGTAATGGTGGATTATAGCAAATTTAATGTGTGATAATTTGTGAGTATATTATGCCACAATCACATGTATCAGACTACACTATGAGTATTTGTTACTGAGTATTTTCAATAATGTATATACAATGGCAGATGATAACTCAAGTTATGAATCTGACAACTCTATAGACACGATAGATTAGTGTTCAATTGTAGTTGCAACACATGAATATCAACAGAGACAACGTTAACAACGAATTCAGTGCCTTCCACGGCAAGTTCCACAACGCGAAGTTCCTTTGCTAACAAGTCTGGAATGGAAATTAGATAAGTTAGGAAGGAATGATAATAGGATGTTTGCTCACTTTGGAATGGATGCAAATATATTCACAACTTATATGATAGGTTAGTTGAAGATAATTTGGTTGAGCGGGATGAGCATGACCACGTGAGCGTACTTGAGGCAGTAGGGATTTTCTTGTATATAGTATCACAAAGTGTTCGTTATCACATTACTGCTGAGTGATTTTATCGATCAACCAATACTATAGGCCGACAATTTAAGCAAGTGCTTGATGCATTAATTCGGTTGGCGACACTAATTGTGCAACCAAGAAATTTAGGTGCAACACCTCCAGAAGTACGACATAATCCCAAGTTTTACCCATATTTTCAGGTATAAAGTAGCATGTTTCCTCAACTTTTGTATGAATATAACTATGCTAATGAAGTAGTTGATATAGGGATGCATTGGAGCGCTTGATGGCACCCATATTACAGCATCGGTACCGGTGCATAAGCAAATGACATGCCGTAATCGGCATGGTGATGTGACCCAAAACATAATGTGTGCTTGCTCATTCGATATGTTATTTACTTATGTGCTAACGGGATGGGAAGGCAGTGCAAATGATTCAAGAGTATTACAAGTTGCACTTTACAACGAGAATAGTGATTTTCCTATGCCAGACAGAGGTATAAATTACCTAGAAATAATGTATAAACTACTGTAACATGTTTCCAATTTTGATGAAGCTATGCATGCGCATGCGACGCTAACTATAGTACGCAGGTTATTTTTATTTTGTTGATTCATGCTATAGTAACATGGAAGGATTCCTTGCTCCTTATAGAAGCCAACGGTATCATGCAAATGAATTTAGAGGGGGAGGAAGACAGCTTACTGGACAACAAGAGTTATTTAAGAAAAGACATGCATCATTGCGTAACGTAATTGAGAGGTATTTCGAAGAGTTGAAGAAAATATTTCTAATTATCGATTCAATGCCCAATTTCAGTCTTCAATCCCAAAGTCTTATTCGTGTGGCATGCTGTACATTACATAATTTTATTCGACTCAACAGTAGGTCTGATAGATTGCTTAGGAGATACGAGATGGATGACATTGAAGCTATGGAGGAGCAACATGGAGATATGCCCACAGTTAAACTGAACATGTCCATTGAACGATCAGAAGTATGAAGACAGTATAGGGACAACATAGCTATAAGGATGTGGCATGATTATATTCAATATGGGAGATAGATGTTTGTAATCATAAATTTGTTTTTTATTGCATTACGTTCGGTTATGTAAGGAAATAGTAATAAATGATACTATGTCGTATTATATATACATATATATAATTTTGAAGCCCGTGCATTATATACGTATGTACATACGTATGTATGTATGTATATATGTAGGCAAAGTATGCATTGGAAGATTGTTTGAATGTTTCTTATTTTTTTTTAATCGTAACTAAACACATTTATATTAAGCACTATAAAGTGAAGTGAAAAAGATAAGAAAATACTTAGGTGAAAATATCGTAGGAAACAAAAGGCGATTTTGTTTGTATAATTAAGCATTTGTTATTTGTTAACAATATGTATAATGAGAGCATGTATTTAGTTTAAAATGTTATTTGTTAATAATCCTTTTATTTATACAATTTGTAAGAACAAGTGTTTTGGATTTATTTCCAAATGCATTATATATATTTTTTTTTCAAAATTTGATGTCAATGATTCATTTTCAAACACATATCTTATTTTTGTTTTCAAAATTTTAGCTCAAGAATTCACTTTCAAACACATATTCTTAAAACCATTTTCAAATTTGCATTTTAAGAATTTATTTTCAAACGCATATCATTTACTTAAAAATAGTTTCTCTAAGTCATATAAATTCATTTTCCAAATCATTTTGGAAACAAAAACATATAATTCAAAAAAGAACACAGTGATAGTGATTGTACAAATTAGTTATATCATCTAAAGAAAAAAAATAATGACCACTAATTACCATTTAATTTTATTAGCAATAATTTTACATGCGCTATTAGTAATAATTTTAAAAGCTTATTATTGCTTATAAATTAGTTAATTGACAAATTTTCAAATAATTGATAATATAATTAAATAATTTTACTATAGCATGTTGATTTAATTTCAGTCTAATAACAATACTATGATTGACATATACCAATTATTCAACATTACATTTATATACATATATGAAACATTAATAAATTCAAACTAATTTAAATTACGGTAAATCATATGTTTAAAGTTATAATATTATTCTTACCATATTTCTATTTACATATTTAAAAAATAATATATTGATTATATTAGACCTATACATTTTAGAAAAAATCTTGTTATTATTGTAATAATTTAGTTAGTATTTAATAATTTATATCAAGATGGTACATATATACAAATTTAATTACTATAAAATACAAATATTTTATTTTAATTATAACGTGACTAAATTGATGTTAATATTATAAAAGATTTATTATTAATTAAAATATGACTTTTGTCAAAATTTTTGTATTATTTATAAAGTGATAAAAAATTCATATAAATAAAAAGTTTAACAAATATAACCTTAAAAATCTCTAACAATCATAAAAATTTAAAACTTTATAAAAATACCCTATCCGCCAAGGGGCAGGACAAAACAACCTGTCTAACAATTATCCCCACCCAGACCCTGACCGAGGCAACATAATTTTATCTCGAATCTGCCCCTAACTAGCTTGTCCTGCTCTGTTTTTGCAGGACACCGTTGTCCCCTGAACCTGACAAATATTTGTGCCATCCTTAGAACTAAACACGCCTTGCATTAAGACCACGTTTGTTTCAGAAAATGAGCCTTATTTTATAGTTGTTGGCGCGCAAGTCATATTTACGCTTTAACATCTACTCAAATGTTCAACCAACGTATCATATAACACACAATCGCAGAAGGCATAAAAGATTCAGATTCCCATGGGACTTCATTGACTCACACACTCTTTTATTATATTATTATCTTATTTTTCATAGAAAGGATTTCTTTTCCATGTCTGAGACGGCAATTTATTTGTGTGCACTGCTAAAATTTCTTATAGTTTGTAATTACAAAAATTTCACTCTGATAAGTTTATTACAGAAAAGGATAAACGAAAAACAGAAACATATTGAACGTGAACTGAGCAAAAGAAAAGGAGAATTAGAAACAAAAAATTTAAAAAGTTAAAAAAAAAACACAGAGGGCATGTACAAAGGCAAACCCTCACCCTCATCCCCGTGGGAATTTTTCTTTTTCATTTTTGCATTTAACTAATAAGCTCAGCATGTTTACAGGAATGGTTGTGTGATCTAAAGGTCAACACAAAGGTAGGAGATGACAGAACCTGCTCTCCTTTTGGTCCTCTGGCTTACCTTCCATTTCTCAACCATAACCTTTTTTATGTTGGCACAACTGGAAACCACAGTGGCAACTCCAGCCGCAGTAATCCCTGGACAATACACCATGTGACACGACTCCAGCATTGTGCAATTATTTACAAGATGCCTCAAACCAACGTCAGTTATTTGACGACAGTGTGACAACACGATGTCCTTCAGTAATGGACAACCTTTTCCTACCTCAGCTAATGCCACATCCCCCAAATTCTGTCAATCAACAACCATAAATTAAAAAATTAAAGAAAAATAATTCAAAATTAAAGGATGTAGCAAGAGAAGAAAGAACCAGATAGGATTTACCTGAAGAACGCTTACATCTAGGCAATTGAGCTGAGGGCAACCTCTGGCAATGGCTATTATTCCAGCATCACCAATTTGGTGGCACCCGCTGACATTTAGATGTTGCAAGGAGCAGCCCTGACCTATGGCAATGAGGGCCTCATCCCCCACTCTGGTAAAATAGATTGAATAAATTAGGGCACAGCACCAGAAACATCAGAAAATTATCTATCATTTAATATGCAGAGTTTACTAGACAAAACTTCGCATAAAAATATTTCTGTCAGATGTCCAAATTTGCATGAAAACAGCAAATACAAACACAGCACTTTTCCAAACATTGAATAAGCAACATAAACAAAGAATCTAGACTATGTAGTAATAGTATCCTGTGGACTGATAGAGTAAAAGCTTTGAAGAAGGCCTTACCTATCACAAAACCGAAGGCTAAGTTCACTCAGAGACTTACAATTCTCACCCACAGCAACAATTCCCTTGTTCCCAATCTAAAATAACCAAAAAAATTAAAATTAAATCAATTTCTAAAGAAAATGTAGCCTCCACGTCATTAAACAGATAACTAAAGAACATTAGTGGACAAACTACTTTAACATATTACTTTAGGGAAAAGTAAAATTTTTTTGTTAAATTAATCGGATTACATTTGAGCAACTAAATAATAAGTATAAAGACAGATAATATCTAAAAATTCCATTGTTTCTGACATTTCCCAAAATCCTTTCTCGATTTTAAATGCCTCGAATCCAAACCCAAAGAATTTGCACCATTTTGTATAGAACTGTAATAGTATGACAAAAGGAGTGTCATTTAGTGAAAAAAGTTGACAAACTTGAAGATTATTTACAACAGCAAATCATTAGTCTTTTAAGGGTAAAATAAATGGGAGAATTCATTCTAATAACAAACAAAATTTGACAAGAATATCAGAATGTTCAAAAGGAACTCATGCAGTCAATATGTGCATGCATGCAAGAGTTTAGGGATGAATATAGAGAGAGACACAGAACCTTGTAGCATCGGCGGATGTGAAGTTTCTTTAAATTCCAGCAGCCTTTAGCTATAGAACAAATGGCATCATCTCCAATATTAGAGCAATCAACCAAATGAAGAGCTTGCAAGTATTTACAACCCCCTCCAACTTCAAGAAGAGCAGAATTGCCAATTCTTTGGCAATATAATAAGGCCAACTCAGTGAGACCCCTGCACGTTGTCATAATTTTTCGAATTTTAAATCATCATATAATTACTAAAACACAGGGAACAAAAGAGTGTTCATAATTTATATCCGTTAGAAACGAAAATGTTACTTGTGCACTGTGCACTACTATAAAATGCAGAAGAAATGTCAGACTGAGCAGGATGTAAACATCAAACTTTAAAACAACGAAAAAAAAGTTACAGCAGCAACAAGAATTTACTGATGGCTACATTGGTCCATGATACCGATGATTCAAAAATCACTTATCCAAATAATTTGAGTTCAAAAGCCCTCATGAAGGCTATAACCAGAGGAAATAAATTATCAATACAATCTTTATCTTATATTTGAACATTTGACCGGTAAAAGTGGCTCATGTAACAACATGAAACAGTATAAATTATTTCAACCCAGGGGAAAACCAACAAGGATAGAAATCAAAGGGAAAGGAAATAAAATTTGAAAATCAAAACAAATTCTAAATATCATTGATTTTACAAATCTAAATTCGATATGTAATGAATATAATTTAGGAATAATACGAAGAAATTTTGGTGGCCCTGAGATGAAAAAGTCCTTAAAGAACAAAGAAGAACGTAAGACCGGTAAGATCTACACCCTTGTGCAAATTTACTCATTACCTGGTATTAAATACTAGCTTAAACCAAGTTAAAGCATGCAGAAGTGAATTTGTAGAGCCGCAATACAGTTGGTAAGCAAGGTTTTGAAATCAAAACAAGATTTCTTGCGACGTGTGCATATCATTTACTATAAATGTATCCATTTAGATAAAACCAAAGAGATGAACATACTGGCAAGATCGTCCGATAGACTCCAATCCATTAGTCCCAATATTATGGCAGCCATTGACTTCAAGATGTGTAAGTTCCTTGCAACCTGCAGCGATTGCTTCCAAACCCTTGTCACTCAGAAAATAGCAATCACTTAGAGTGAGATTTTTTAACTTCTTACACCCATTTCCAATAGCACGCAAACCCCTGAAAAGTCAGTAACTGTTTCAAGCTTCACAAATTACTGTAAATAGAAAGAAAACATCTAAAAGAAAAAGTAGAAATTCAGATTCCCACCCAACCTCATATAAAAACAATTGCTAGAGTTGTGTCACCTTCACTTATGTTTAGCATGTCATATATTGCCCTTACTATGAGAAATGAAAAAGGAAGTAAAGAAATAAACAAATTTCCAATCTTGAGTTCAATAAAGAAAATACTAAGACATAAAGACAAAGTTTTCAGTAGTTAAGCTAAAATAGGTAAGATGATTTCATAATGTTGCATATAATATCCATGAAGAGTGACTAACATGTCAGTAAATTGCTGGAAACTGTATAAAGCCAATAACTCCAGAGACAAAGAACGAGTTCCCACAGCTATCAAAGCCTCATCTGTGACATTAATACATTGTAGCTTCAACACTTTCAAATGAGAGCATCCTTGGGCCACAGCAAGTACCCCTTTGTTGTGGATGAACTCTGAATCCAATGACAAGGTTTCAAGAGATTTACAGTGTGAACCCACAGCTTCTAGTGATACATCAGTTATTTTAACACAAGCAGCAACACCAAGAGACTTTAGAGATTTCCCGCAACCAAGAGCCAAGTCAACAAGACCTGTGTCCGTTAAACCTTCACAAAATCGTAAGTTCAGGTCTTCAAGTTGCTTACAACACTTTCCAACAGCAGATAGACCTTGATCTCCAACATAACAACCCTTGAGAAAACAACATAAGTAATAGTAGCCCGCTAAGTACTCCAATGGCAGGTAAATTGAAGGAAAAAAAGGCAATATGATTTATGCAGGTAGAATTGAAGGAAAACAAGTGATGCATTATACACATTACAAACCAACACTCAGAAGGAAGGAGGAGGCTTAAGGATGTTGAGGAAGTAATAAACATTTGTTTTAAGCTCTTACAGCACTAAAGGTCCTAAACTTAAATAAAAGAATCATCTCGCATAACCTTTTCTTGAAAAGGTTACCTATTCATAGATTTAGCATTCAAAGATTAATATATCAGAGGGAGGGACAGAGTGAGGGAGGAGGAAGGATATTAGAACCCTTGCAGTGACTCCACAATCTCTTCCTGACAGATTGCATTGAGCAACCAAGGAACTCTCATTTTATCCTAGAAATAAGTATCGCAGAAGAGCTAGCAATTTAGTCAACAGTTGCATATGAAAATTTGACACTTCTAAAACACATGAAGCAAGGGTTTTCAACTAGATGGATTGGGAACTTGGCACACTGTATACTCTCAATATATTTTAGTTTCACAGTCAATATCTCAGCTCCTGCACTCAGCATGCTTAATAACTTTTGAACAGCCTCCAACGGCTTAACTTTCATTTTAATTGAGAAGTCTTTTTCCAAAATTCAGTTAGGTACGCATGTATGCAGATATCATTTTCAAAATAGTGGATTGTGGCCAGTAGCCTCTTAACTCAGCAAGGGTCCAATCCTTCAATTTGGCATGCAGCTGGTATTAACTTTTACAAGGATTATGCTGGTTTAAGTATTTCACCATATGTTTGGGCAAGACAAAACACTAAACAATATTCAAAGAATTGATGCATTATATGGTAACATGAAGTAAGATAAGGTAAAATTTACCTGTAAATCCAAAGATTTCAAGTATATACATTTGTTAGAAAGGGACATCAGACCCACACTTGAAATGTTGGAGCACCATATTAAGCTCAACTTTTCAAGCTTTGAAAAGCCGTCAGCAAGTGCAGCCAACCCAGCATCTGACAAAAAATATGATTCAACCTGGCCTTCCTCCGACCCAGTTATTTCAGTCGAATACTGTAGCTTCGGCGATGACAGAGCCAACTGATCATTGCCACGTTTTCTTCCCTGCACAATAATTAATGTTAGAAAATCAAATTCTATACATTCTTGATAATTAAGATTGAACTGTAATTCAGCTGCGGTTCTTCTCCCAAAATTTAACAATTAAAACCAACAAACTAATGAAAATAAACAAAACTTAATCAATTCAATCAGTTCGAACATGATAGCAATACCATAAAAGAAACAAAATAAATTTCAATATTTCCCCTAAATAAATAACAACAACAATAATAATGACAATAATTGCCAATCAATAACAAATTGCATAAGTAAACGAGCAAATAAAATAACATAGATTCGAATGAAATGAGGTTTCTTACGGGCTGGACAGGAAGGGAAATAGAAAGCCGTTCATCGATGTGAATATTCTTGACGTTGACGAAGCGCCGAGCGAGAAGTTTGACGAAGAGGTCGGGGCTACCAGAGGCGCCGATGCGAAGGGTGGTGCGGCTGAGGCGCTCGAGTGTGAGCCAGCGCTTGCAAACGAGCGAGCAGGCATCCCGGCCGGCCTTGGAGTCGAGGTGCCGGAAGACTTCCAGAATCACCTCGTCCGGCAGGCAGTTGTTGATCCGATCATGGCCTCGCATATCACGGTCCAATGATGGTCCCTACGATGATCTGTTAAATTCGAGACAAGGGAAGAGATTGCTTCTTCAACTTGTGATTGCGCGCGTGTTTGTGAAGACAGTGATCTTATTATGTTCTTTTTTGGGCAATCGGTGGAGTCGGCGGTTACAAATGTTTCCGTTGATTTACCAGATATGCCCCTTTCCTTTATCACAACCCCCTCCTAGTCCTAAAATTTATACGAAAACTTTGTCCTTTACGATATCATGGGTATAATTTCACAAATAACCCTAAGGTGTGGCCCAATGATTAATGTTCTCATCTTTTCTAAAATTCCTAAGTAACTTTATTTTTTGTAAAAATTTCATAAATAACCTCATGGTTTTTTTTTTGATAAATAACCCACTTAAAAATGAATCAAATATATTTGAGGGGATTTGATCCAACACCTCAATATTTGCATTTTTTTGCACTACCACTATACCAACTCCTTATTTGCATCTAATGTAAACAAATATACTTATTATTTGAAATATAAAATAATAATAATTAAATTATTTTCTAAATGTTAAAAATAAATAAAATGATTAAATGTATTTATTAAATTAGAGGAGATATTTTAACACAAAATTTTGACATAATTTATTAATATAAATTTATAACCACTAATCTCATAAAATTCAATAATTAAGATTGAAAATCAACAAGGTGTATTTAGGGATGGCAAAACCCGGGGCCGGGGCCGACGATCCCTGAAGCCCGACCCCGACGTTCAATTTTTGAATTTGGCCCCGGGAAATTCTCTGGAATTTTTTTTTCGGGGCCGGGGCATGGTTTTCCAATAACCCGGGATTAAAACCCGGGTTGTATAATTTTTTAAAAATTCTGAAACTTTCTAATTTACTATATATATCTTGATAGTCATAAGTTTACAAAAGGGAAAATTGAGAAAATATAGACAATTAGGGACCTTAGTTGAAATTTGGACATATCCTAAAAAATTTTCATACCATAGACACTTTCTTGATAAAAAGACCTAATTACACTTACGTATTCAATTTTTTCTCAGAGCCTTATTTACCTCTCTTCAGACGAAAATTACCGAAACCTATCTCCCTCTCTTCAGACGAAAATTACCGAAACCCATCGAAACCACTCGAAACGCAAACCAACACGAGCATCAGTTGAGGATAGAAGCATCAAGCAAGACAACGCAGAGAGAAGCACTCATCGACACAGAGGGTCCCTAATTGTGATTTATTTGATTGTTATTTGTTAGATTTGATTTAGTTTTTAGGGAATTTGAATTCGGGATTTGAGTTTCCGACATATTTGTGAACTTATTTAGGGATAAATCGAGTGTTATATGTGATTTTTGTGGTTTGATGCGTGTGAAAACCGACGAAACGAGTTCTGAATCCAGTGTTATATCGCGCTGAAGAAGACACTCGACACTTGACAATTACCTGTCGAGTCGTGTCGAATTGTGTAATGTCGAGTGTTGAGTGGTGAAATGTCGAGTGTCGAGTATTTGTCGAGTGACAGTGTAGTGATCAGTGGTTGTGTAGTGTCAAGTGTCGAATATTTGTTGAGTGTCGAGTGGGGTAGTTTCGAGTGGTGTTGTGACGACACTCGACAAAACAAAACGCGACACTCGACAACACTCGATAATTATCCGACACTCGACTCTACACTACTCGACACTACACCACTCGACATTTCACCACTCGACACGCGACATTTCGTAACTCGACAAACACTCAACACTCGATATTACACAACTCGACACGACTCGACAGGTAGTTGTCGAGTGTCGAGTGTCGAGTGTCTTCTTTAGTGCGATATAACATTGGATTCAGAACTCGTTTTGTCAGTTTTCACACACATCAAACCACATAAATTACATAAAACACTCAATTTATCCCTAAATAAGTTCACAAATCCGTCCGAAACTCAAATCCTGAATTTAAATTCCCTAAAAACTAAATCAAATCTAGCAAATAACAACCAAATAAATCACAATTAGAGAGATTAAGGAAAGTTGTTCTTATCAGATTTGCTCAGTTTCAGCTGTTGAAGTTGTTTCGGACAGTGAAGTGTATGGAGGAGTGACTGGTTTCTTTGTTCTTTGTTTCTATTTACTTACTTTCTTTATTTTTGTCGGAAGAGGGAATTAATAAGGTTTTGGAAAAAAATTGATTATATAAGGGTATTTGAGTCTTTTTGTCAAGAAAGTGTCTATGGCATGAAAATTTTTTAGAACGTATCTAAATTCTAATAAGGGTCCCTAATTGTGTCTATTTTCTCAATTTTTCCTTTACACAAAGAGAGCTTTGACCCACTGGTAGTTCGTTGTTTGAATATGAAGTAGGACGCTGGTTCGAGCTTGGCTGGAGCATTCTTCATTTAATTTTTCAAACTATGACATGGGCTGGGCTTAATATAATATGTATTTTGAGACTCAAAAGTTTATGTAAAAAGGAGCTGTAGCCCAGTGGTAGCGTGTGTTATATTGTTGAAATATGTTAAAGGTCACGGGTTCAAGCTATGGCTGGAGCAAATTCTTCATTTATTTTTTCAAATTATGGCATTGGCTGGGCTTTGGGTTGTTGGGATGTGCTTTTGTGCATTGGGCTGGTTTAAAAAATTAGAAAATGACCTTAGTTTTACATAAGGGATTATAAGTAAGTATTAGAACTTAAAGGATATTAATTTTATTTGACATAATTTCAAAATTTCAATTGTATCCCCCGGATTTAATTCCTGGTCCTCGGTCTCACCGGGGCAGAAAATTTCTCTCCTGCTCCGGCCAAATTCCCTGGTTTTTCGGGTTATTACCCAGCCCCGGACGTCCGGATTTTTCGGATCCCGGCCTCGGCCGGGTCAAATTGCCATCCCTAGGTGTATTCAATGCTACCAATTTTTCAATCATCTCAATCATTGAATTTTGTAGATTAGTAGTTAGAAAATTGTATCTAGTTTTGTGTCAAAAATTTTGTATTAAAATATTCTCTCTCTTATTAAATTATTTTATAAATATTAAAGATAATTAATATATTTATTATTAAAAATAATAAAATCAAATAAAATAGAAAATAAAATGGAGTCACCAGAGTTACTGTCGTTGACCGCCCACTGTTGTTGCTGCCGCCTTAGTGCGTGAAACTACACAGCCACCACTAGGGAAATCATCAGAGGATGCTCTCTCCATGCCCATCATCCTCTCCTCCATTTACGGTAGCTATTGACGAGATCCGACGATTGAAATTTCAGCCACCGTAAATTCAACCGTCGAATTCAATCTATAGCCACCATCAATAGAGGAGATGATGGCGGATATGGATAAGGTTATCTTTGACGACTTCCTTAATAGTGACAGTGTCGTCAAACGTGCTTGAAGGATAATTGCTCGGTGGCCGACGACAGTAAATCAAACGTTGTTTCATTTTTCTAGAAAAAAATTTAAAATTAATTCCAAAATAAATGGTGATGTGCTCGGGGTAATTATGTTGGAGAGAGTATTAGGTCATCTAGTTGAGGTGTTTATGTAAACTTAATGTCTAAGGGTGTTTATTCAAAATCTTTAATTTGAATATATTGAAATAAAATAAGGATTTATAAAATAATTTTAAATTTTGATTAAATTTATCAATTTACCCTTGCGGCCATAAATTTATCAACACAGATAAAGACCACGGTCATTTCACTGATTTTAAAAAAGGTAAGATCATTTATTTTATTAGTCCAAACCTTTGAGTTATTTGTGAAATTATCCCGATATCATGCGATGAAAGGAATTATATTTTTAAATGAAGAGAATTATTTTATTAATATAGTTATTAATGTATTAAAGCAATAACACAATAACAAGGATGAGAGCTACCATCAATGACCGTTTTGATTTGATAAATAATGAAATTACATGAAATTAAAATCACAGCCACATATATTACATTAAAGCCCTTGTTTGGAGACATAGAAACGACATCTGACACGGGCAGCTTTCTCCGAATTTCTAATAAGGGCAGAATGTCCATTCAATTTCCCTTCTACCGTTGACAGAGGCTGCCCTTTCTTTGGTCATCTGGTTCAGCCTACGACTCTCAACCATGACCTTTCTAATTTTAGGACAACTGGATACCACAGAGGCAACTGCAGCTGAAGTAGTTCTTGGACAACGGACCATGTAAAACGACTCAAGTTCTGAGCAATTCTCAACAAGTCGGGCTATACCAACATCGGTTATTTGAGGGCAGCGCCTCAATGCTATACTCTTGAGGAATCGGCAATGTCCTCCTAACTCGGCCATTGCCATATCTCCCAAATTCTGTCAATCTATTACGTATAGTTAGATAATGCCTAGTAGAAGATCAGATATAGAAAAATGTTGCAAGCGGGCAAAGAGAGAGAGAGTTGACTTGCCGCAAGAGCGATTATGCTCAGCTGATGGAGTTGGGGACATCCTCTTGCAATGGCTATTATCCCAGCATCACCAATTTCGTGGCAGCCACTGAGACTGAGACTCTGCAAGTAGCAACAACGCTGACCTATGGCAATGAGGGTTTCATCACCCACACTAGTTAAAAAAAAAGGACACAAAAATAAGTGGAGGACCAGAAAGGTTCAAAATATTGGAGGCATCAGGAAAAGAACTATCTATGATTTATAATTAAATTAAAAAAAAATCCAAAAATACGTTAGTTTTGTCAGATGTCTGAACTTGAACAAAGCAGCAAGAACAAGCATGATTATCACACAAAGCCAACATCGGCAGTTCACCACATTTTCCCAAATTGAAAAGGAGCACATAAGGATAATACTAGCAGCCCATGAAAGACTCTGATCATATAACATAAAAAATAATGCGATAACTCTTAAGTCTTAACTATTGCATACAAAGACAACAACCAAGAGAAATCTAAGTAAAGCTGAATTTTGAACCAATAGAAATATTTCTCGATTCACGAAATTTCATAAAAGAAGCATCATTTCATGGGCACAAATGAAGAGAGTTATAAAGCTCAGGACAAGACTTTACCTATCACAAAGTTCAAGTTTAAGTTCAGTCAGAGACTTACAGTACTCACTAACTGCTAAGATTCCCTTGTTCCCAATCTATCAACAGTCAGAAAAAAGAAAATAAATTCTCGTGGCAAATATAACTAGCATCATTAAAAGCAATTAACTTAAAGAATATCAGTAGACAAATAACTTAGGAACTATCTTAGTTTTCAGCAAAATGAATAAATTAGATGCATGGCTGCAATAACCATGAGAGATACTTTCTTATTAACCCCCTCAGAGCACCTCGCCATATATCCCCTCAACTCGTGCCGGTAAGATATTATTGCAATCCTCTTGTTTAACAAAAGAGACCTTACCATGAGACATAGAGACAATGACTATACTCATAACCACGCACACATGCAATTGAAAGTGTGTATATATATATATATATATAAGAGAGAGAAAGAGAGAGAGAGGACCTCCTCACATCGACAAATCTGAAGTTTCTTCAAATTCTGGCAGCCTCTAGCTATGCTGCATATGGCATCATCTCTGATATTATAACATTCTATCAAATGAAGAGATTGCAAGAACTTACAATTCCTTCCAACTTCAAGAAGAGCACGATTACCAATTAGCGGGCCCCGGATCAAAACTAAGTCCATGAGGCACCTGCAGATAGTTCAGAAGCATTGGCGTTGACTTAGTAATTATACTGAAGGAGAAAGACAGCACTTTTTGCCAAAAGCAAATGAGAATGTGACTCATGGGAGATCAGTAAAAATTGCAGTATGAACTTCACAGAAGCAGAACACAAGCAGATAAAACAGTCTAATAATAACAGCCCAGAACAACTAGAAGAATGCCTTGGACCTATAAAAAACTGAAAGACAAGACATAGAAAAATAGAACTTAATGATGTCTATGTTGCACCATTCAATTTCGTTTACATCTATAGAAAAAAGTTGAGTTCAAAACACTTCACCAAGCCTACAGCCAAAAAGATGATTGGTACAACTTTTGGATGGTAGTCAGCATTCTTACATAATGATATGAACCATTTATACCAAGGGACAACACAGACCAAATTTCCGAAATGAAATAATGTTGAATACTAAACAAAATCCGAAGCAGCTTTCTATTTGGGGACCCTATGAATGCAGAAAAAAATGAAAACTCCAAAAATATAAAGTGCTCTTCTAGAAGAAAAAAAAAATGTTATCTCAGCAAGATTTTATGCAATCTACAATATGATGCCTCAGAAAAATTGGATTGATATGTATTACTATCTAGAAAGCATTTCAAGCATGTCGAAATGATTTCTGTTAAAACTGCATTAACGGATCAAGGAAGCTTCTGTAACTAAAAAAGGGCTCCAGACAAAGCATGTATATGTTACCACTTATATACCTATTTAAATTAAACCAAGAGATGAACATACGGACAAGATAGAGCAATAGACTCTATTCCAGAAGTCTTGATATTCTGACAGCCATGTACTTCAAGACGCGTGAGTTCCTTGCAACCAGCTGCAATTGCTTCCAAACCCTTCTCCGTCAGGAAAGAGCAATCGTATAGAATGAGAGCTTTTAATTTCTTACACCCACTGCCGATGGCATGCAAACACCTGAAGTGTAAGATATATCAACTCGAACTCCATCTATTAACAAAATAGAGATATAATGTGTAAAAGCACAAACAGAACTTCAGATTCTCATGGAATTTCATATAAAATTTCAACTGCTACTGTTGTGTGACTTCCTCTCAACCTTATTCTGCCACTATATGACCCCTAGTATGAAAATTTTAAACATTAAAGGAATTGAACCCAAGATCCAATTTTTCGTTACAAGAAGAAACTACTAGAAATAGTAACAAACATATATTGCTGAATATGCTAGAGCTAAAAATAACTTCATGTAAGCTAGTTGGAATCTTATCAATCAACTTAATCTTTCAGGTTAATTTTTTTTAAACGTATCAAATCCAAAATGACTAATCGGTTTAGCACTAATCACCTATTGTGATTATTAAGAATTTGGGACTCACATATAAAAATGTGAAACTTAGGTCTAGCAGTTTTCTGAAAACTTTTCGGTTGGGTGGTTTCTTAGAAAACAATGAGCGGTTATACAAAAGGTTTTAGCAGTTGAGTGCAATTTGGATAAGACATTCGTAATCAGTAGTGATGTTAGACTTACAACTTTCATACAATTTAAACTTCATATCCTAATATGACAGATTACATTATATGATAAAATCTTATTGAAGAAGTTACGTAACTTCCCTTATTCTTTCTTTATTTTTTCCTTTTACAATAAAATTTTACCAAATAATCTGCCACATTAGATATGTTATAAAATTTTAATTGTACAGGAATTATAAATCTAACACTGCTATTTTGCAATATAAGATAACATGTGGATGAAGAGTAACTAACTGGTCAGTTAGCCGAAAATCTAAAGCCAATATCTCCAAAGACAAACAGAGAGTTCCCACAGCTATGAGAGTCTCATCTGTAACATTGATAAAAAGTAGCTTCAAAACTTTTAAACGAGGACATCCTTCAGCCACATCAAGCACTCCTTTTTTGTCGACTACTACTGATTGCACGGACAATGTTTCAAGAGATTTACAGTGAGACCCCACAGCTTGCAATGATACATGAGTGATTTTTCCACAGGCTGCAACAGCAAGTGATTTTAGAGAATTCCGGCAACCAAAAGCCACATCAACCACACCCTTGTCGGTCAAATTTTTGCATGAACACAAATTCAGGTCTTCAAGCTGCTTACAACACTTTCCAACGGTAGCTAGAAGATCATCTTGAACATTATAACCCTTGAAAAAATAAAACAACTAACATAAACCACCGAAGTTTAGATAGTATATTAAGTAAGTTTAGATAGTATATTAAGTAGACTACAGGACAAGTAAAAAGATGAATATCAGTATCGATCAAGAATAAATAACGATGAATTAATGATGCTGATTAATTAAACTCATTATATTTTGAGGATGAGCAGCAAGAAACGATATCGAAGGATTTGTTAGTGAAAAAATCTAGCTACCTCCAAAGTGAGAGACTTCAAACCTATACACTTGTTGGCAAAGGTCTCAAAACCCAAACTTGAAACTTCAGTGCAATAACTTAAGCTCAAATTTTGAAGCTCTGAGAAGCCTTCGGCAAGCATAGTCAAGCCAGCGTCTGAGAGGAAACATGTTGAAGAGCAGGAGAGCCTCTCATCTATGTGGATGCTACTGACGTTGACGAAGAGGCGAGCAAGCAGTGAGACGATTGAGCTATCGAAGGCAACGATGCGGAGGAAGGTGCGACTGAGTCGCTCCAGTGCTCGCCACCTTTTGCACACGAGCGAGCAGGAGTTTCTTGTCGTCTCGGAGTCCAGGTGCCGGAAGATCTCCATAATTACCTCGTCCGGCAGATACGTCTGGATCCGATCATGGCCTCGCATTTCCAATCCGAAGATGAAGCTTAGCTTAGAGATTGCCTGTACGTGAGTGTCGTGCGCGTGTTAGTGTTCTTATTCCATTTGATCGGAACTCTGACATGGAATTATGTGGAATGCCCCCTGCTTTAATCGTAATTATTAAGTGTTGATCCAATCATACCCTCGCGTTTCCAACCCGAAGATGAAGCCTGGAGACTGTCTGTGCGTGAGTGCCTGCGCGTGTTTGTGTTTGTTATTCTGTTTCACCGGAAGCTAAGACGGCGAATTACCTGGAATGCCCCTTGCTGTCATCGTAAGTATGTAACTGCTTTTGATACTGATAGTCATCTTCTTGAGTAGATTCCATATTAGAATAGAAGTGAATGGAATCAATATTACAGTTCTATTCAATAGGTAAAAAGTGAATGCAATATTGAATAAAAATAAAAGACTAATTAGAAGGGGTATTTTAGAAATAAATTAATATAAATTAGTTAATTTTATTTTTTAATCAATTTTATTTTAAGAGGAGCTTGAAAAGAGTTGAAAAGAGTTTTTGGAGGAGCTCAAATAACAATACTCTTATCTACTTTCTCAATCCTTCCACATCACACGTCCACATTTAAGCCACTTTAGCCTGTTTTCTCCAAATTAAATCAAATTGACTATCAACGTTAACCCTATTTATCATATGGATTGTGCAATAAAATGAGAGTCCACATGATTAATCCAATTATTTTTAATAATACTACAATATATAGTCAATAAGTTAATACTCACTTAAAACGTCACAAATTTTAAAGCAAATGTAACAAATAATAAATTAAATATGAGTACTCATGAAATAAATATTCATATATTCACTTACATTGCCTCTCAGAATAAAAAAAGTTTGTCTTATTCACATAATTACCCTAACAAAGCCTTATTAAAATAAACAAACTTCTACCAATGAGGCCCCCACCTTTGCAGTAATCTAATCCTATTTTATTCAAACCATCTAACACATTTTCGTACAAAACTACTGTAGCACAGACCAAACCTTATTAAAATAAAACTTTTATCTAGTATGACCCAGGTGTATATTGAAGCAATTGCAATTTATTCAAACAACGCAAAATTTATCAAACAATAATTTTATCATTTATCCAGCAACAACTCAAGTACACAAAACCTTTTCAAAACATAATTTTATCCTTTTTCTAATTCAATTATCCCTTATCACAAAATCAGAGTATGACTCTTAAATCTCTCTCTTTTGAGTACCAAATATTCCATATTTTCATTATTCTTCATATTTGCATAAGCCATCTAATTTCATTCCTCACCCTTGTAAGCACCATTCTTTTGCTTTCTATTTTGTTTATATATATATATATATATATATATATATATAGAGAGAGAGAGAGAGAGAGAGAGAGAGAGAGAGAGAGAGAGAGAGAGACACACACACACACACACACTAGAAAAGCAACATATGTTTATTGATGATTTATTATTTTTTTTAGAAAAATATTTGCCCACTCATCTTTTCCTGCCTCATATTTTCTTTTGCTTTCTTTAAGGGTCTTTTGCTTTCTTTAAGGGTCTAATAAGTACGACACAATAACAAAACCAGTATAAAAAATATCATCAATATTTTTAAAATAAACACAAATTCAGTTCAATTATTTGCGTAGTCATTCACACATAAGCAATAATATTCACATATTATAATTTATTTTCCCTTTTTCACGAAAGTTAGAAATAAAAACCAAACATGAGGTATTAGTCAAAAGTCAAAAGGTGATATTTATATCGTTGGGTTCAGTTTTATTTTATTTTATTGTATGCAATTTTTATGTATGTTTATACATGCTATGTCAAAAAATAACACGTACTTACTCATGAATTTTTTTCACACTTTGTTTCAGATTATGAAAGAGTATGGCAAAGAAAAACAATCATCATTATTTGCAAAAGCATGTGTTAGGAGTAGTGTAAGACTTAGATATTTCATGAAGTCTAATACTCACCCTTCTAATACACATGATGTAGTGACTATCAAAAGTGACAAGCCACATGAGGATACACGTCATAAATCTGTAACCCAGTAATTTAGTGAAGAAGATCCCACGAAAGGCTTACACATACTGATCAATGTCTAGGGTGACGATAAACCCACTTTATTTCATTATTATATATATATATATAATTATAAATTTTATTCTAACACTTACTACGCACTTATACATTGGACGCAGTATCACCTCATTTGAGATCTTTTTATATGAATTTCCCTTTTGCTGTAACCAATAAGCTGCTAAATAATGAGAGCTTAGAGAAAGTTTTGAATCAACTTGCAAATAATATTCCTAGCGGTATCATTGTTGAAACTATTTTTCCTTTGACCGGTAAAATAGACCTTTGATAAATTCAGTGTGCCCATAGAAATAGTTGTTATCCTAGAAGTTTTTTAGGCTAACGGGGATTTCACAGTTGGATGCAAAGCTAGTTTTCTCGTCAAAAACCTAATCATCATAAGACTTGGTGTAACATTCCTCTCTTTATGCCTAACCCTTATAAGTGAAATAACCTATAGGATGCTTTTACATGGAGTGAATCATGTTTAGAAGTTATTGATGCAAGCTTTAATGTGAAATTTTTGAACGATAAACTAACTAAGTTGTGCGCATCTTATCACTAGATATGAGAAAGAAATCACTAAACTTGAACTTTTTGATCTAGAGATACAAGAAACTAAGAATGACCTTATACAAGGATGCCACTCAAAACCTTGAAGCCGAACTATTTCCAAAACGTAATGGCTTTTTTCAACATGCTTTGATAAACCACATCATTTATCTATTCTATTATTGTTTTCCTTAGGTTTTAATCATTGTTCAATTTCATTAGCATCATTTAAGAAGTAACAATAATTGTTGCATTGTATTCCAAATAATTGTATTCAATGCAAAAAGAAAAAGGAATAATGCAAAAAGAATTGCATACCTTGCTATTTTTTAATAAATTTCTACTTTCTTCTCTTAATATTATTTGTTTTGTAGCATACTTTTTTATTGTAGCAATCATTCTTCTATATTGCAGCAATTGATTCATATCGTAGCAGTATTGTTTACTATGTCGCAGCACTGTTTGGTACTATAGCGGCACTGTTTGACACTATATCAACACTGTAGCAACTTTTATTCATCTTGAAAGGTATTATTTTATGTAATTCCTTTTAGTAATTTTTTTAAACACCTCAATAATATAGGAAATAGGCAATATGTAATTATACATAATAATAATTTAATTATTTTTAAAATAAATAAGTTTGAACAAACATATCTGTGGAAAAGCTCCAAAACCTCTTATTTATTATTATTAAGACTTTAACCATAAATAAAATATAAAAAAGGCCCTTGAAACTTTATAACAAATAATTGGAAAAGCTCCAATTATAAATAGAAAAGATGCTCCTTATACAGTAAATCATTGGATAAGATCCAATTTTAGTCATAGTATAGGAAATATTCCTTACACTTTATAAAGCATTGGATAAGTTCCAATTATAATCATAGTGTAGGAAAAGTTCCTTACACTTTGTAATAAATCATTGGACAAGCTCTAACTATAATCATAGTGTAGGAAATGCTCTTTACACTTTATAAATCATTGGATAAACTCCAATTATAATCATGGTGCAGGAAAAACTCCTTATACTTTGTAATAAATTATTGGATAAGCTTCAATTATAATCATAGCGTAGGAAATACTTTTTACACTTTATAAATCATTGGATAAGCTCCAATCATAATCATAGTGTAGGAAAAGCTATTACACTATAATAAATTATTAGAAAAGTTCCAATTATAATCATCTTATCATTATTCATATGGAAGTGTTTATAAAAGAAGCTTTTTTTTTTTGGGATAATATAACCTATATTACCCAAAAGAAAGAAGATAAAATGACTTTTTTCCTTACATTGTAAAAGAAAACATTTATTATTTCTCAAAAAATCCCTTAATCACTTGTTATATATAAGGAAAGACATGAAAGTAATCACCTAGAGTAGTGCTTCAACTATTTACCATTGATAGGATCATGAAGTATATCTCTGTCCACTGTAGCCAATTTGAAATACCCACTCCTTCTCGTTGGGGTGCAAATTTTGAGGGAGGTGATATTTCTTTTCTTACATAGCTAGCAAACCTTAATACCAGATCTCTTTTCTTGATTTTCCTGTCCTGTACTCCTTTATTATAAGCTTGACTCACCCTTCTTTTATATAATGTTGCACAATCATAATCATATGCTCGCTTCCTCATCTCATCAACTCCATCAAATTCTACCATGCAGGAATTTTCAGCAGCTTTATTATTCTTGCCTACCACAACTCTTTCTTCTTCTTTCTTTAATGTAAGAACTCTAACTATAGGCACTACTAATTCAATTGGTGACACAACCTCTATTTCATATACTAAGGAATAAGGAGACGTTGTTGTCCAAGATGAAATCTAACAAGCCCAAAGCACATCAACAAATTGAGCACCCCACTCAGGTTAGTAATCATACACCATTTTGTTGAGTATTTTTACCAATGTTTTATTAGTAGTCTCAACCTGTCCATTATCTTGAGGATAATATGGAGTTGACCTTCCATGCTTGATTTTATATCTGTTAAGAGTAGCAAAAGCTTGTTTAATCACAAAAAGAGTTCCATTGTCATTAACAATCTTGAGTGGGTATTCCAAATCGACAAATTATGTTTTCTTCAATAAAATTAGAAATAACTCCCCATGTAGCTTTCTTCAAATGGATTGTTATAGACACTAAGTTTTTGAGACTTGATAAAGGAATGGGATGGATGTCGAGCAAAGAGAAATGATCAAAATGCCCTTGAGGGCCAAGAATAGAAGGGTTAGAAGGAGTTGGTGAAGAGTCTCAAAAACTGAAATGTGACGTTGAACAATCACAGAAGCTAATCTAGGAGGAATCTAGTGATGAGTCATATACCATTACGAAGCTACGAATAGTTTTCATAGAAATTTATGGATTGCAAATCAGAGTTGAACCCAAGAAGTTATGTGTGATCAAAGGAACAAAGGTCTAAAGGAACTATATCGAAGGATGACAAAAAAGGAAGTGGCCGAAGAGATAGTGACCAGCCGACCATCAAATAGCCGCCCGACCATCTGACAGTGGCTCGACTATTGGCTGATGGCTGGCTAGCTGTCAGATAACTGCCCGACCCTCTATGGCTTATTTTCAGAAATTTGCATTGTAAACATTCATTTTCTTGTTTGTTTCTTCCTTTTTCATCTTCACCCTTTTCCTATATAAACCCCTCCTCTTACTTTGTAAGACATACCGATTGTCAAATACAATAATCTTTTCTCTCTCTTGAAAACATGCTCGGAAATTTGAGAACTCTTTTTCAATATAAAGATTTTTAGGCATTTTATTGCTCTAAACCTGGAAAGAGTACGTTTTCAGAGTGAAATTCTCTTCTCCTTCCCATTTTCTCTTTTATTTTTCTTACTTAGAAGAAGCATGTTTAGGGTTTAATTTTATACTTAGGAGCATGTTTAGGGTTATTATGAATTGTTCTAACCCAATTTGTTTTGCAAGATGGATAAGCGTCTCAAGGTAAGTTCGCAATCCCTCTTTTATTAGAAACATGCTTAGGAATTTACTTTCTTTGCGAATGCTTAGAATCATGGCTATGAGTACATGTTTAGAATCATACTTAAGAGCACATGATTAGAATCATGCTAGAGAAATTTACTTGCTTTGATGAATGATAGAAAATAACATAAAATAGGTAAGAATTATCATTTTGTCCTTAACTGTTATGATTAATAATGATTGTTTGAATTAGGCTAGAATATGCCATGAATGACATGTTAGGCTAGAAATGCCATGATAATTAATGTGAATTATGCTAGAATAAGCAATATATAGAATTGTCATGATAGAAATTATCAAAATCTGGGCTAGAATGTCATGATATTAGATTATGGTTTACTTGATTTATAATTTATTTGTTTATGTATAAATGTTTGAATATTAAGAACTGTAATTGTGTGATGCCATGAAGTGATGGTGGACTCACATTGATGGTGAGGGATCATTACTTAGAATGAATATTCAAACATATGAATGTATGGAATATTTCATTATTTTATTGTTAAAGAACAAATGTTGTAATCCTCTCCCCTTCCCTCATGTATGATGGAAATGTAATCTATTCTCCTTCCTCTTTCTATGCATGAATATACTACTCTTTTGATTGAATAATCATCTCATATGTTTAATGAAGATAAAAATGAAAATGTGTGAATAAAATGAACCACTTATGCAGACTAAGTAACAATGCGAGCTATTTTTATTTGAGATTTTCCAAGTGGAGACTGGATTTACATCCAGGCAAGTCGAAAGACTCATATCTAACTTCCTAAACCCATCTCTGAAGGGATTGTGGTAGTTTAGGTTCTGAAGCAAAGGATCGGATTACCCCCATTCATTCTCAATTGAATAATTTGATGGTGACTCCTTTCTCTAGAGGTGCTCATGACTCATTTGTGTTCCCTTAAGTCTCGAAAGAGGCCTTGCCATAGTGTCGTGGTCGCAAGTGCTCTAGCAAGATGAAAGCCCATTCACAGTCGCGACTCCACTAGGGATAAGAGAAGTTGATTCTGATGGAAATACCAAATTCTAATACCTTGTGTTGATATAATGAGTTCTTGCATTACTACATTTTTGCATGCAATGAGCACGAATTGCCTAAAGCTAGCCGTGTGACATTGGCATGAGAAGTTTTTGGCTCCATTCGACCTCTAGACAACTTATGTTGGTGTCACCACCTTTGAGCACATACCATTGAATTGGTATAAAAAGAGACTAACCCAAGAGGACATCTCTCGCTCGAAGGAGCCTAGACCATTAGACCCTTGAGACTCAAGCCCATATAGATGACTCTAAAAATTTTTAATAGGATGAATATCCAAAACCCATGTTGAATTGCACATCTATGGATGTAAATTCCCTATGATTAGAATAACATCAACTCAAAACCTTATAGAACCATGAATAAATGCGACATGTCAAGTCACCTATAAGAACAAAATAAGAACATGTGCCTGAGTTAAGGTTATCATGACGTCTAGAGAACCACGTTATGATAATCATGAAGAATCCAATATCAATATGAATGGTAAAATTAGGAGAGAGAATCTCGTATTCCCACATCCCATGATGATGACTTGGGAATAAGGCAAAAAATCCTAGGAAAAGAGACTCGACCTTACGTGTGTGAAAGGAATAAGGTTAGAAGGCTGAAAACGTGTCTATGCTCTTATATGAGCATGCATCATATTATACATACATGCATGCATACATGGTTTTAACAGCTTTGTTTTGCAGCCATCATAGCTAGGGTTAGACGAGGAGAACGTTTGATAAGATAAGAGGAATCAATTGACGAAACGGTAGCACCAATAACAACAATGCTGAAATGGCTCAAGTGAGGGTTGACATCACTGCACTCTAAAAAAAAATTGCCCAACTCATTGAAGCTTTACGGAATGGGCCTAACCGCATGAACTAATCTTCACCCAAGGGTAATGGTGATAGTGATGGTGAGAATAGCCAAGGCAGAAATAAGGGGAAAAGCCCAATCAACCATGAAGAACCTGAGTCAGTCAAGCAGTTAGCCAAGGACATGGAGAATGTCTAATCCCTCTTGAAGAAGAAGGGGCTAAAAGGGGTCGAGGACTCAGATGACATTTTGCATATGGGAGACCAAGACTTGCCTCCAAAGTTTCGCTTGGTAGACTTGCCTCCAAAGTTTCTCTTGTCAGACTTGCCCAAGTTCAATAGAGAGGGTAACCCAAAAACATATTTGAGGTAGTATGCAGCCATCATGGCTACCACTCCTTTGACAAAGGAGCACATCTTGAAATACTTCATGCTATCTTTAGAAGACAATGCAATACCATGGTATCATGACCTTCTGAAGAGACTTCGAGAAGATTGGGAGGAGCTTTCCCAACAATATGTGAAACAGTATCATTACAATACTCAATTGCGGGTAATGTTGAGAGATTTACAAATAATAAGACAAAAGCCCAATGAGACTTTCTCAGAATATTTAGATCGTTGGAGGGCCAAAACTGCCAAGAGGACCACCAAGCCTATAAAGAAGGACCAGATTCGCATGGTGATCAATGGGACCCATAGCTTCACCAGCAATAGATTGGCAAGTTTTCCTAACCAAACATTTGAAGACTTGTATGACTCAGGTGTTCAAATAGAAGAGTTGAAATCTAGACAGAAGAGAAATAACCATAGCTACCCTCGAAGAAGTCAAGGGCAGTATCACCAACCTAGTGGGTCGAGTAGGAATATGTAGTAGTGAAGGTAGTTGCCCTACAAAGTAGATTCAGCCATTTATGGAGGCCACTTTCAAAGTCTTTGCAAGGTTGAGAGTCGAAGAAATCTTACAACCATTACTACTAAGAGAGCTTCCAAATCCATTACCAAGGAATTGGACGCACCATGTGAAATGTGAATTTCATCAAGTGATCGGTTACAAGACTGATGACTGTACTCGCTTTTGCCATGAGATCCACGATTTGATCGACAAGGGCCAGATTTTTGACCCAAAGACATATGAGCCCACTACAAGGAGCAACCCAATTATTAGATTAGGTTTGACTGAAGAGCAAGTCACGAATTCCTTTAAGGAAAGTAGATTGAGCAGGGCTGAGAGAGCCAAGAAAAAGGAGAAGTCCAAGATAGAACAAACTGCTAGAAAGGTGGTCTTGAAGAAAAAGCCCAAGATTGAGGAACCCAAAGAGCCTAAGGAGATCATTGAGAGGGTGGAAGACGAGCCCATTTGTTTAGCAACCAAGATTCACACTAAGAAGGGTGGATGGACTAATATTGTAGTGAAAAGAGTCAACAAAGCCTAAAACCCGAACTTGTCAACCTTAGTGACCAAGAAGAGGAGGAGCCACAAGAAGAGGAAGAAGAAGAAGTTGAAGTGACACTTGCTAAGGGGAAATCCATATCATTGAGTGCCTTTGCCAAGAAATGGATGGCCAAAAAAGGAGCTAGAAAAGGACCACCATCTAGAAGACTCAAGGTAAAGAAGGGTAGTAAAGCTAGGAAAGAGAAGCGAGATGAAAGTTTTGTGAGGAGAGAGAGCTTGCCTAGAAGGTGTAAGAACGTAAGAGTTATGGGGATTTGGGATGACATCCCTTAAGTCAAGACCCTTCTAAACTTTTGGTTGACTTTAGTAGTGATGAAGAAGAAGAGGAGAGAGTTGAGGAAATGCAGGAGGGAGAAACACTCAGGGGTGAGAAAGAGAATGTCTAGGGAGTTACAAGAAGTTGTAGATTTTACCATGAGAAGGAAAAAGAGAAACCAACTGAGAAAATAGTTTAGAAGGGCAAAGAAGTTGCTAAAGAGAAAGAAACCAAAGAAGGGGAGGATCAAGTGATCAAGCAACTTAAGAAGACTCAAGTGAATGCTAGTATTTGGGATTTGCTTATATCATCCCAAAAGCATAGAAAAGCCATGGTGAAGGCTTTGGCGAAGGTAGATATATCAATGGCTGCTACTACTAGTGATATGTTGACCGTCATGACTGGGAGAACACCTAATGGGTTAAAAGAGAGGGGTGAAATCACATTCTCTGATGAAGATCTACCTTTCAAAAGTAGAAAATCATAATAAGCCATTATTCATCACCATAAAAATTGATGGAAAGACGTCTTCTTGTATCATGGTGGATGATAGGTCCGCCATTAATATTGTGCCAATAAAGATATTGCATAAGTGTAAGGTCAATAAAGACGAATTTGAGCCTTGTGAGATGGTGATCAGGCCTTACGATGACTCAAAGAGGAGTGCTATTAGGATTTTCAAATCCTTAGTGAAGACTAGGCAAATCGAAGTCATGACGAAATTCATAGTTTTTGACATTCTAGTCACGTTTGCTACCTTATTAGGACGAGCATGGTTCCATCTGCTTGGTGGAGTTCCTTCCACCTTATATCAAAAGATTTGATTCAACTTGGATGGTGAGATTGTAACCATTCATGCAGCCTTAACAATTGCACCAACTGCTTTGAGTGTAAAGGTTAGAAAAATACCTTACATAGGTGACTTTCAAGTAGCCATGATTGATGGAGTCAATCCAATTGGAGCTGAAATAATAAAGAAACAAAGGTACCTACCAGGAACCAGGCTTGGAAAGAGTAGATGTGGTGTACCATCCTTCCCAGATTTCAAAGGCCAGACTTCTAAAAGAGGGTTTGGCTATGAATCCAAAAGGGAAGAAGAAGACATTGAACCCAAGAAAGAAGGATTCGTCAAGTTTATCAAAGCTCAAGATACAAATTATGTGGGGGCTGCTGAGCTATAGGTTTTCAAGGGAATGTTGAAGCCCAGATTTGAGATCTTCAAAGATATTCTTCAGGCAGAAGTCTTTAAGGAGAATGAATTAATTGAAGAAATGGAGAAGATAACCATCAAGGAGGAGAAATCTTAAGAACAAGCACTGCCAATGGAACCATCCATCGACCTTGCTGCTTTCATCAAAAAAGGAATTAAGAATGTATCTTATGAAGATGTGTTTGTACCCAACCTCTTTGAAAAAGTCGACATTGTTTATGTTTTAAAGTTTAATGCAATAAAAAATAATTTTGTTTACTTGTTAATGGTGTTGTGCATCATAGTTTGCATTTTACTAGCATATTTGAAATTCATATCATTCAAACTCATGACATTAATCTTGGTACAATAACAACATCTAAGAACATATGCATTGCACTTGATACAACTCTTGAAGAGAGAGAGATTTGAAACATTACTAAAGAAACATGAAGAAGTCTTTGTCTGGTTCTATGATGACATACCTGAAATCGATAGAAGCATCGTCGAGCATACAATTCCAACAAGATAATGATGGCCAATGAAGATAAGATGAAGACGACCTTCATAGCAGAATGGAGAACTTATTACTACAAGGTGATGTCCTTCGGATTGAAGAATGCAGGGTTTACTTACCAACGAATGGCGAAGACGTTATTTCACAACATGATGCATAAGGAGATAGAAGTTTATGTGCATGACATGATAGTGAAATCTGAAACTCGGGATGGTTACTTTGAGGCCTTAGATAAATTCCTAGAAAGGGTGAAGAAATACAAGTTGTGGCTAAATCCGAGGAAGTATGTCTTTAGAGTTACTTCAGGGAAGCCGTTGGGATTTGTAGTTGGCAAGAAGAGGATAGAAGTAGATCTAGACAAAGTTAAAGCCATTACAAAGATGCCCTTACCTAAGACTAAAAAAGAAGTTCAAGGGTTTCTGGGGAAGATTCAATACGTCATTCGGTTTATCTCTAAACTGACAATAGTTTGTATATTGATCTTTAGGCTTTTGAAGAAGGATCAACCGGTAGAATGGAATGATACTAAGAGGCATTTGAGAGGATTAAGAAGTACTTACAAAATCCACCAGTTTTGAGACCACCAAAACATGGGAAGAATTTAATTCTTTTCTTGGTTCTTGAGGAGGAAAACATCAGTGCTATGCTGGCACAAGAAGACGAGAATTGAGTAAAACATGCCATCTATTATTTCAGTAACAAGTTGCTACTGTATGAGGCGAAGTATAACTAAACATGGAGAAAATGTGCTTGGCTATTGTTTGGCTTTTAAAAAAAGCTGAGCTATTATTTTCAATCTTATAAAATTAAGGCTGTCTCGAAGGAGGAGCCGATGAAGTACCTTTATGAAGCACCAGCATTAGTGGGGAAGTTAGCTAGATGGCTAGTACAATTGTCAGAATTTGACAATGAGAAGATGGTGAAGGGAAGAGTAGTAACAGAATCCTTGGCTACAAACCCTGTTGATGATGATAAGGCATGGGAGTTAGAATTCCTAGATGAACATTTGGAGGTAATCTCGGTAGTGGGATGGAGGATGTTCTTTGACGGAGCTGTTAATTGTAACGATACTAGTATAAGAGTTATTCTAGTGTCACCGACTGAAGAAATCATTCCATTCACCAAGAAGTTGGAGTTCAAAGTCACCAATAATATGACTGAATACGAAGCTTGTGCCTTTGGTTTAGAAGTTGTGATTGCCATGGGTATTAATGAAGTAGAAGTGTTAGGAGATTCCAAATTAGTCATCTCTTAAGTCAATAAAGATTGGGATCTACGAGAAGGAAAGCTAAAATCGTACCTTGAACACATTAGAAGATTGATTGAGAGGTTCAAGCAGTGCACATTCATCCATCTTCCTAGAAGCGAGAATCAGATGGTTGATGCATTGGCTTCATTGACATCAATTTGGGTAAGCACATAGGAATTATTAGTGAGACCAATAGTGATATCAAAAGCATGAGGTCTTTGTTACATGGAACCTTATGTAACAGAAATTGAAATGGATGAGAAGCCATGATTCTATGACTTAAAAGAGATATTTAAAAGAGAAGATTTTGCTTACAGAAGCCAACGAGAAGGATATGGCTATGTTGCAAAAGTTGGCCTAGTAATTTACTTATCATCAGGGGGTGACGTATAAAAGAATGCTAGAAAGGATGCAACTAAGGTGTGTTGATGAAAAAGAAGCAATGAGACTTATGGAAGAAATCCATAGTAGTGTATGTGGGCCACAAATGAATGGGCTAGTGCTTACAAAGAAGATCATGGGGCAAGGCTTTTGCTGGCTAACTATGGGAACAGACTGTATCCGATTTGTGAAGAAATGTCACCAATGTCAGATCAATGGAAATTTCATTCACTAGCCACCCTTGGAACTACAAGGGATGACTGTACTGTGGCCCTTTGCTGCATGGGGCATCAACATCATAGGCAAAATAAGGCCATCAGCCTTTAATGGGCACGATATGTGGTGGTAGCGATTGACTACTTCATCAAATGGATAGAAGCTAAGTCTTATAGCAAGTTAGGGGCAACGCAGATGGCACGGTTTATCAAAAAGAACATAACATGCAGATCAGGGTACCACATCATGTCGTGACTGATAATGGGGTTTATTTTCAGGTAGAAACTAAGGTCTTAATTTGGAAGTACGAAATCGAACACTATAAGTCATCTCCGTACAAGCCATAAGCCAATGAAGTAGTAGAAGCAGTAAATAAAAACATCAAGAAGATATTGGCCAAGGTGGTACAGACATATAAAGATTAGACAGAGAAGTTTCTTTTTGTATTATAGGGTTATAGAACAACACCCAAAAGCTCGATGGGCATGACACTTTTCTTGTTGGTATATGATTCAGAAGCGGTCTTAGCAATTGAAATACAAATGAAGTCAGTGAGGGTTCTGATAGAAGCAAAAGTTCTTGAAGATGAGTATATTCATAATAAACATGAACAATTGGCCTTGATTGATGAGAAAAGAATGAAGGCCAGGTATCACATACAACTATACTAAAAACGGGTTGCTCAAGCCTTTAACAAAAGAATAAAGGCAAGGAAGTCCAAAGAAAGAGAGTTGATCCCTAAGCAAGCAAGAATTCAAACCCAATTGGGAGGGTCCATTCTCTGTAACGAAGGTCATTTTCGACGGAGTTGTCATTCTATTAGACATAGAAGGGAATGAGTTCACTGAGTCCATCAACATGGATAGACTGAAGAAATATTATGTATAAAAAAAGAAAAAAATGAGTGAGATAAAAAATAATTAATCAAAAAATCAGAAATGACTGATTAATAATAGGAGTTGTCTTACTGTGCACACATTGTTCAAAGAAAAAAAGATTGTACTTTTATTAATGAAATGGAATTGTTTGGAACAAATATGTCTTTTGAAATGTCTTATTAATTTGCATGACAACAAAAGGAAAACATCAAACATTTAAGCCAATCAAGAAACTAACAATGTCATCTATGCCTCTTCGATGGACTATGAATAGGCTCATTGTATCGCTCACAGCACCGCCCAGCTTGAATGACAGGATTAGGAATGGAAGTTTGAAAGGTCACTCAATCCTTGTATCAGTCGTCTGTCTCAAAATCAGAATCATGGAATAGATTCCTCTCAATGGTGCGATGTGGCCAAGAATCTTGTAGATGCTCCAAGAAATGAGTGAATGGTCTCCCAAGATCAAAAGCAGTAGGTGATTCCACGATCCTTTGCATTTGACCATATTATCAACGCAGTCTAGCAGGATCATAAAATGAACCATGGGTGAAACCTGCTAGAAGCACGCATGCAATATATGTCCCTGCTGTCACATGCACCAGCCTCCACTATGGATAGTGCCAGCAAATCTGAGTATTAGGAATGACTCGAAGCCAGTTAATCTAAGAGGAACGTCTTACGAGTCTCCTCCTCGTATGAGGCCGAGGGTTATAACAAAAAATATCTCATTTAGGCGATGCTAGAACAGACAATCTCTCTTGTAACCAAATCTGAGAAGAAAAGAAACAAAGAAAAAATAAGAAAAAGAAACATGCTAAGTTAAAAACTCAGAAAAGGTGACTTAGGCAAAAATTAAGGCAAGCCCCATAAGCTGAAAACCCAAAAAGGGCAGTTTAGGCAGAAGTTAGGGCATGTGATAGGTGTCTATTTATGTATTACTTTTATATCAATTCGTCCATGTTTCTTTGCTATATTCCTTGGTATTTTTATGTTTTTGTCTGTTTTGATGTTTGTAGGAGTTTTGGAGCAACTTGCACAAAAATGGAGTAAAACCCTTCATTTTCACCTCTGCTAGTCAGTGATCTTCTCGGATTTAATTGTATTGATATACAATGAACCCGATGACATATTATATACCGTTGGAAAGCTCTCGAAGTCTATTTTCTGGAGAAATTTACGGTTTATAAATCCATTCAGTGTACCAAAAATTCAAATCAAAACAGTGTGAGATGTATAGAAATATAATTCCACAAGTCACTGTAGCATGTATAATACGGGGCACTGTAGCAGAGTATTTAAACACATTTTAGGGTTTTATTTTGATAACTTGAAGAGGGGAGAACGGGGTGGAGGCTGCAGCTCTGGAATTCTTTCATCTCTTGGAGTTCTTGAAGGAGAAAGGAAGCTTGGAAAGAGGAAGAACTACAATCCAAAGAGAATTACATCAAATTTGCTAAGTTTTTCCCTTCCCTTTCATTTTCTGGAATGTCTCCATGTTGTATTGTATTTACCACGTTCTTAAACATGTGTAACTGAATCTGAATTGGTTGAGGGTGATTTCAAAGCCCCTGATATGGTTTTTGTAAGTTGATTGTGCAAGAAGTTGTTATCCAATTCTCTAATTGAAGTTGCTTGTATTTTCCCATATCTAATGCTTATGATTGCTTGCTGATTGTATTTGGAATGGCCAACTGAATATAATCTGGTTGTTGTCTATTGCTAGACTAGAAATCTTGATCCGTAATTGTCTTGAATTTCTAATCCTTAGTAGCAAAATTGTGATCAGAGATTGCAATTGGAGAATACAACCTAAGTTAAATAATCCGAGCTTGTGTGTTTATTGCTTAGATCAACCTATCTTTCTTATCGTAATGCATCCATTGAATTAAATTTAGAGAGCTTGTTCTAGGTTGTTTAATGGATAGAGATTAAATAAAGAGCCTGTTTTATTTAACAACAAAGTAAGGAAAGATTGGGATAACAGAGCTTGTTGTTATCTACGGTTGATAATTTCAATGGTGTAATTGGATGACAATTCTACGATTAATTCGCAAATCCATATCTTGTGGTAGAGAAGGATCCCTTAACCAGATTTCTCTCATTGATTTTTCACTCAAATTAACATTCTGTTTTGTTATTCTTCATTTGCATTCTTAGTTCATTTAGTTAATCATTCAACAAAACCCCCCTTATTTAATTTATTGTTGCTGGAAAATAACAAATTCAATTAGAATCAATCCTCGTGGGAACGATATCTTACTCATCACTTTATTACTTGTGCGACTAGTATACTTGCTAGTTTCGAACGCATCAAGTTTTTGGCGCCGTTGCCGGGGATTGATTTTCTAATCGATTTGTTATTTTGTTTTCATTGTTGATTCATATTTTCTTTGTTTTTCTTTTCTGATTGTTTGTGTTTAGACAACATGGCAGTAAACTTCTATCAATTCAGTAGCGGATTTGAGCCACAAGTACCATGGAGAGTAAATGAGGTAAGCACTCCGAACATTGAACAACAACTTTCTGAGCTAACCTCTCTTGTGGAAAACATGGCTGTAGGAGATATGCAAAAATCTTATGAATGTGGGATATATTCTACGATGGAGCATCCAATCGACATGTATCCAACTTTACAAGAAGAATATATGGAACAAGCCAATGCCATGGGTGGATTTCCAGGACAAACGAGGCAATGGTATGATCCTTTCTCTAGCACTTACAATGCTGGATGGGAAGATCAACATAATTTCAGTTACTGGAATCATCAACCAATCACTCCAAATGTGATACCAAATCGGCCACAAAGTTTCAATCAACCTAGAGTGCAGCAACCATTTCAAATGCAACCACCACCAATGCCACATCCAGCACCGCAACCAGCTTCACAAAACTCAGGTATGTCTCTCAAGATATTGTTAATGCACTTGCCACTAACACAATGCAATTCCAGCAGGAAACTGGGGCAAGTATCCAAAACCTGGCAAATCAAATGGGACAATTGGCTACTAGCATGAGCAAATTCGAGGGCCAAGGCTCAGAAGAATTATCTTGTCAAACGGTGATCAATCCAAGAGAGAATTCTTGTGCGATAACTTTGCAAAATGAAGAGCAATTAGATGTCCTGTCAAAGAAATCACAAACTGATGAAGAAGATGACACCACTTCCACCATGAACAAAACACTGACTTCTCAGGTAAATCTTATAACTCCCATTCCTTCATATGTTTCTCCTCCACTTTTTCCTAGTAGATTTGCACAATCGAAGGAGAAACAAGAAGAAGAAATCCTGAAAACTTCTCACAAAATCGAGGTAAATATACCACTTCTGGATGCTATTGAGCAAGTATCTCATTGTACAAAATTTCTCAAGGAGTTATGCACCAACAAGAGAAAGTTGAAGGGAAATGAGAAAGTAAGTGTGGGGGAAAATGTTTCAGCTGTATTGCAAAGAAAAATTCCTCCAAATGCAAAGATCCAGGTACGTTCACCATTCCATGCACCATTGGTAATACCAAGTTTGAAAGAGCTATGTTAGATTTAGGAGCATCTATTAATGTCATGCCATATTCTATTTATGCTTCTTTAAATCTTGGACCTTTTGCGAAAACTGGTATTACCATTCAGTTTGCTGATCATTTTAATGCATATCGCAAAAGAGTTGTGGAAGATGTGCTTGTGCAGGTGAATCAATTGGTTTTTCCAGCAGACTTCTATGTCCTTAAAATAGAGGATGAGACATCTCCTAATCCAACACCGATTCTTTTAGGGAGGCCATTCTCGAAAACTGCTAGAATCAAGATTGATGTTCATTATGGCACTTTGACCATAGAGTTTGATGGCAAGGTGATATGTTTTAATATTTTTGAGGAAATGAGGTACTCTAATGACTTACATTCTGTTTTTGCAGTTGACGTTATTGATTATTTGCCACAACAATGTTTTGAGTTAACTCGCAAGAATGGAGTGGATGTTGCTATTAGTGAACACATAAGGATAGAAAGTTTCAAAGAACCAAGAAAGCTGATACAAGTGTCTAAAGAAGTGGAGGAAGCTGTGACAAGCTTGGATGAGACTATAGCTATCACCACAAATAGGTATGATGTTTCGTACATTGAATTGCCTTTATCTAATGAGAAACTTCTTCCTTCTGTGATGAAAGCCAATACCTTGGAGCTTAAGTCACTTCCAGATCATTTGAATCATGGATTCTTGGGTGAGAATGATACTTTGCGAGTTACAATGGAAATGGGCCTTGCACGAATACAAGAAGAGAAACTCGTCCGAATACTTACAGATCACAAAATAGCTATTGAGTGGACAATTGTTGACATCCAAGGCCCATCCATATGCATGGACCGTATCTTGTTAGAAGAGGGATCCAAGCCCATTAGAGAAGCACAACAGAAATTGGATCCTCCCATGATGGAACCAACGTCGGGCTGAGGACGTTAAACCAAGCGCTTATTGGGAGGCAACCCAATGTTTTTGAAAAATAAAAAAAAAAAGAAGAAAAGAAAAATAAAATGAGGTAATAATGATCGATTTTTGTGTCTCGAGGAGATTCCTTTCGTAGGCCATCAAATTGATTAGGTTTTATCTCTCTTTGCCATCTGTCTCATTTGTTTTTATATTTTTTACTTGTTTTTGACTTTTGTTTGCTATTATGTTGTTATCTCTTTTATGTGTCTTTAGTTTCGTTTCTGCTCTTTTCTTTTCCTTTCTTTTGTTTAATTTGATTACTCTGTGCTTTGAGCTCATTTGTGCAGCAGCTTGTGGAAACATTCAAACGGGAGTTGAAGCCATTGTTCGAAGGTTTAAAACGTGCATATCTGGGAGAAGAACAAACTCAATCGCATTATCGGTAATATCTCTCCTTTTCTTCTCTTCAATGGATGCTGATATCTTTCTATCGAACCTTCGTAAATATTTCCCTTCACTTCCTCAAAATGCTGTGTTTAAAATTTATAAAGTACGGATGACTAGACTTTGGGCATTGATGCTCCTAAATGTGCCTGCTGATATCCGATGGCTTATCGAAGCCAAGGTGAGATTGTCCGGTGAGCCGGATATTAATCTCGCAAAATACATGCCTGGTCTAGGAAAGAGCTACTACGCCAAGAGGCGAAGAGCGAAGAGGTTACAAGTATGTATAAATGTGCTAGATGGAATTGTAACCAGACTTGTCGTTCATTAGGTTTTGTGTCCAGGAATAGAGAAGATAAACTTTCATTTATTAAGAATGGTTTGAGTAATGAGTCGCGGGATAATGTTTTGTTAACTCTCGAGTCACATTCTTGTGGACTTGTTCAGCGTGAATTGCTTAATCTATGGACACAATTTCGTGATGAATTGCAGTGTTATAGTCTAGGGAATCTGACTAAAAACGACCCTGTTTGCCAGTTTATAAGAAAACTGGATGGGAAGCAAATCCCCGACCATAGAAGGCGTTTCAGCCGTTACTGGACGTAAAACCAGAGGAAGATGTGAGCCACAATCACAACTACTTGTATATTGGAATGTGGGTTGTTGTTGTCGAATTTTATTTCTTTCTTGTTTCGTTTGATCTGATTATCAATGTTGTTTTTGTGTTGTTGTTGTTTGTTGATTTTGTTTGTTTTAATTTCAAGTGTTCTTTTTGACAAACCATATGACTACCCCATGACATAAGCACGCGTGGGAGATAAGTGTGAAGGTTTTGTCAACCTCCGCCGAAAGTATAACTTTACTTTTCATGCTTCACGTGGGAGACAAGTGTGGCGGTTTTGTCAAACCCCACCGAAAGTATATTTCCATTTTTCATGCTTCACGTGGGAGATAAGTGTGTAGGTTTTGTCAAACCCCGCCGAAAGCATATCTCATTTTTTCAAATCTTGGGGCGATAAATCTGCATCGAGCAACCCCCACCGAAAGTATGTCCCCATGTGTCAAAATTTGAGAGTTTTATGTGTGTATATATACATTCTGCATATTTTCATATGTCATTCCATAACCTGTCTTGCAATTGAAAAGCATAATATCTAACGTGTCTTACACAAGATTAGAGCACTTGTAGAAATGGAGAAAACACCAATTCGGCGATTCCGCAATATATGCGTATTTTGCGGATCGCAATTTGGTAAAGATGGAGAGTTTACCACAGCAGCTCTTGATCTTGGTAGGACATTAGCAGCGAGGGGTATTAATTTGATTTATGGAGGGGGTAGTCTTGGGTTAATGGGGTGTGTGTCAACAGCTGCATCCCTAGGAGGAAGCAAAGTTCTCGGCATTATCCCTAAACCATTAGCTGTGCGAGATATCGTAGGCAACACAATCGGGGAAGAGTTACAAGTCTCTAGCATGCATGAGCGTATTGCACATATGATTGTTAAGTCCGATGCATTTATAGCTTTACCCGGTGGTTATGGCACATTAGAGGAGATATTTCAAATCACCTCTTGGGCACAGCTAAACATCCATAAAAAACCCATTGGTTTGTTAAATGTCAATAATTTTTTTGATGGTTTGTTGTCTTTTCTTGATCAAGCTGTAGAAAAAAATTTTATCTCACCATCAGCGAGGCAAATCCTTGTTACAGCTTCAACGGCAGGGGAGTTAATTGACAAACTACAAGAATTCGTCTATTCGCCTGATCCAACAACAGCTCGGATTGATTGGTTTGGAGAAGGCAATAAGAGGCGTAAACTGGATTTAACGCTTCATCTGTAATCTCTATCTACTGGTTTGCTTTGTTTTCGTTTGCTTTCTTTTTATTGTGTTTATTTGAGTTTTTTTTATGTCATTTCTTTTTGAGTTTTTTTTCAGGTTGTTTCTTTCGTCCCAAGTAATATTTTCTAATCTTGATTTTTAGAGTGGTGGCTTAAAAAGTTTAAGTCCTCTTGAAACGCATTCTGGATCTCTTTAATCTAGAACGGCTGAATAAGGAGGCTAACCTTTAAACTTTTTAGACCCATTCTAACTCTTGTTAAATTGTGTTTGTTTATTTTATGTTGTTTGAAGTGTCTTGTTTCTTGTTTTGTTCTTTCATAATAAAGGTATATAGGCTGGAAACCTTAAGTCTGCGGGCTACTGGTCCTAAGGATTGTTGAAATATACAATCTTGACTCAGGTGTAACAACGCCACGTACCTCTTTTCTTGCATTTTGTGGGTCGATGATAAGATAATGATTGAATTAAGAATAACTCTTGGAAAATGATAAATGATGCATGGATCTGTGTGCTTGAAATGTTTATTGGTTTTCGCTTTGCTTTTGATTCCTTGCGCAACATTGAGCACTGAGCTATTATCACTGAGTTATTTGTTCACTTAGAGAAAGTTTATGTAATTTAATGTTTCTTCAGATTTCAATGAATTCTAGAACTTGTTTGATGGTCACTCGAGGCGAAATCCTAGACTGTGCAACATTGGGGAAATGATTTAGGCCATCTTTGGACCGTTTGAGCCTTAATAGCCAACCTTGACTGAAATTGATCCCTAGTTACCCCTTTGAGCCTTTGTAAGCCTTTTCTTTGTTAACTCACTAAAAGATTTCCTATCCTCAAATGAATTTGTTCCAAACAGTTTATCCCTACCTATGAGCATGTAGATCATTCACAATTAAATTTGAGCTGATGTTGGTTTGGGACAAATGTTTAGAGGAGGTTGGGAGTTCCTATTATGAGCATGTAGATCATTCACAATTAAATTTTGAGCTAAAGTTAGAGGAGGTTGGGATGTGTCATGAGCAATGCAAGTGAGTTCTATTGTGTTTAAAAAAAAAAAGCCAATCTGTACTTATCGTCCACGTACTTACACATTGAGGACAATGTGTTGTTTAAGTGTGGGGGAGGGGAATGTAATTAAAAAAAAAAGAAAAAAAAGAAAAAGAAAAAAGAAAAGAATAAGAGTTCTATACCCTTGGTGTTCTTAAAAAGAATGAAACAACAAAGTGTGGGGGTGTAGTTTCTTTTGTTTTCTACAAAAAGAAGAAGAAGAAGAGAAAAAAAAAAAGAAGATTGAGTGTTCTAAATAAGTTTGGGGGAGTAACCTGGTGAATTAAAATAAAGTTGTGTTATAGGGTTGAGCTCTACATAATCTTGAATGATTTATGTGTTTGTGGGTGATTTGAGCCAAATTATTATCCTTTATCATACCTTCACCCAAGCCAAACGTTACAAGCTTAATAAAGTCCTACTTGATCCTTGGTGTTGTGCATGTCTACATTAGTGGAGAGTGACTTGAAAAGCAGGCCTATGGAGTTCATTTATACACACATCTTCACTATTAAATATGATTCATTTTTATGCATAAACTCATTCGGGTTACAAGTGATTAGGTGAGAATGGCTCTATACACACACACTTGAGGAATTGAAGTGAAGCGAAACTAATCTTTGAGATAAAATTCTTGATCAAGTGCATTATTTTGAAGTTTTCCTTGGGTTATAATTAAGTACAATCTTTGAGGCCTATTTGCAAGTTGAAGCATTTGTGTGTTTTAATTTTTCTTTGATTCTGTTTCGGTTTAGTTTTGTTTCGTATCATTTTAGTTGCTCGAGGACTAGCAAAGTCTAAGTGTGGGGGAATTTGATAGGTGTCTATTTATGTATTACTTTTATATCAATTCGTCCATGTTTCTTTGCTATATTCCTTGGTATTTTTATGTTTTTGTGTGGTTTTGATGTTTGTAGGAGTTTTGGAGCAACTTGCACAAAAATGGAGTAAAACCCTTCATTTTCACCTCTGCTAGTCAGTGATCTTCTCGGATTTAATTGTATTGATATACAATGAACCCGACGACATATTATATACCGTTGGAAAGCTCTCGAAGTCTATTTTCTGGAGAAATTTACGGTTTATAAATCCATTCAGTGTACCAAAAGTTCTAATCAAAACAGTGTGAGATGTATAGAAATATAATTCCACAAGTCACTGTAGCATGTATAATACGGGGCACTGTAGCAATTCACTGTAGCAGAGTATTTAAACACATTTTAGGGTTTTATTTTGATAACTTGAAGAGGGGAGAACGTGGTGGAGGCTGCAGCTCTGGAATTCTTTCATCTCTTGGAGTTCTTGAAGGAGAAAGGAAGCTTGGAAAGAGGAAGAACTACAATCCAAAGAGAATTACATCAAATTTGCTAAGTTTTTCCCTTCCCTTTCATTTTCTGGAATGTCTCCATGTTGTATTGTATTTACCACGTTCTTAAACATGTGTAACTGAATCTGAATTGGTTGAGGGTGATTTCAAAGCCCCTGATATGGTTTTTGTAAGTTGATTGTGCAAGAAGTTGTTATCCAATTCTCTAATTGAAGTTGCTTGTATTTTCCCATATCTAATGCTTATGATTGCTTGCTGATTGTATTTGGAATGGCCAACTGAATATAATCTGGTTGTTGTCTATTGCTAGAGTAGAAATCTTGATCCGTAATTGTCTTGAATTTCTAATCCTTAGTAGCAAAATTGTGATCAGAGATTGCAATTGGAGAATACAACCTAAGTTAAATAATCCGAGCTTGTGTGTTTATTGCTTAGATCAACCTATCTTTCTTATCGTAATGCATCCATTGAATTAAATTTAGAGAGCTTGTTCTAGGTTGTTTAATGGATAGAGATTAAATAAAGAGCCTGTTTTATTTAACAACAAAGTAAGGAAAGATTGGGATAACAGAGCTTGTTGTTATCTACGGTTGATAATTTCAATGGTGTAATTGGATGACAATTCTATGATTAATTCGCAAATCCATATCTTGTGGTAGAGAAGGATCCCTTAACCAGATTTCTCTTATTGATTTTTCACTCAAATTAACATTCTGTTTTGTTATTCTTCATTTGCATTCTTAGTTCATTTAGTTAATCATTCAACAAAACCCCCTTTATTTAATTTATTGTTGCTGGAAAATAACAAATTCAATTAGAATCAATCCTCGTGGGAACGATATCTTACTTATCACTTTATTACTTGTGCGACTAGTATACTTGCTAGTTTAGAACGCATCAGCATGAGAAAAAAGAAGAGCTTGCTGGGTTGAAAACCTTGAAAGGGCATCTCAGGCAAAAGCTACGGCAAGCTCACTAAATTGAATAACCAAAAAAAGGCGGCTTAGGCAAAAATTAGAGTATAAAAAAAGTGAAAAAATGATGATGAAGAAAGAACCTGAAGAAGTAAAAGACTGCCATCAAACTGCTAACTTGGGTCAACCTTAACTCAGTCCAATCCGATCAATGTCTTAGCCAGAATCAAGGGAATAGTTATGGAACCAAGTCCCATTTGAGAAATCATTGTCACAAGATGTGGATCTCCGAGATCGTCCAGTGAGACTAGTAGAAATTGTGTGGGAAGGCAAAATTGAAGAAGGCGAAGCCAACAAGATGAAATTCTATCAATCATTCTAAGCAAAGACGTGATGGAAGATAATATCACTCTACCACCCCTGGTGTGAATGTCCATGATAGAAATCGAGAAGTCAAAGAAGTGGGCTAGATCAGATGCTGACGGTGTCTAGATAGTACGAAGAATGAGGCTCTCAGAACTGGATGAGTGATAATCGAGTATGATAGAGAATTCGTCATGTAGAGGGCAAAGCTCTTGCCCATTGAAACGGAAGACGTGATTGTAAGGGTTCCAGAAGGTTGTGTAATCCTTAAAGAAAGGAATATTGAGCTTGACATGATGAAGAAACTTCAGATGATAGAGACCGATGGACTCGAGTCGTTTTCAGTCCTCATCCTTCAAACGCCTTAAAAGATGTTGGAAGATTTGAAAAGAAGTTTCAGACATGTTGACTAACAAAAAAAGGTGTTGAAAAACATGACAAAGGAATCTCGAGAAACGAGGAAAGAGGTGCAAAGAAATAGCAAAGAGGAATACCACTTAAATAGTGCATAAAACGAGACAGAAAAGGAAAGACTCGCCAGAGAACTGCTGGCAGGCTATCTGACTGTAGGTCGATTATTGCATGACAGTCGACCAACTGTCTGATAGTTGCCCGATTGTCTGACGACTGCCTGATGGTCTGTTAGCTGGCTAGCGGCTATTAGGCCCAAACAACCCATTCACCCTCCTCTCGCACGATCCTTCGACTTCCAAAATGCGTACCGATGAGTGATTTTGAAAGCTCGACTTCCAAATTTTGTAGTTTTATTCAGAATTGAATAAATGATGATGTAGAAATAAATTTGAACAAATTTATATGTAAATTTGATACAATACGCAAAGTGTATTGAATCACAAATAGAAAATTTTCACTAGAGTTTCTGAAAGCTTTTTACATCTATTATGCATCGTAGAAGTTCATACATGGATGCAAAATGAACAAAGAAAATCCTGATAGAAGTTGGTGGTGACAGTCCTCACTCATCACCATCATTATCAATATCAAAAGAGAAAGCGACGACCTGAGCCTGGATACGCTCAGCTTCTCGCTGCTGATGAGTAACTTCTTGACGACCCATCTAACCAAGGAAAAAGAATCATATAGTTAGAAAAACTATTAAGATAAAAATCATGTACACATGAAATATAGAATGGTACTTTACCTGATACTTATGAGACATTTGTAAAACATAGCCATGAGAAGCGGCTTGCATGTGAAAAACCCGTTCCAAAGAAGATCGTGGCACTTGCATTGCATTGCATTTCTATTAGTGGTAAATGACAAAAACCTTGAGAAATGAATAGCCAGAAGGCTTACCAAAGTGGTGTCTTATGGAACGAAAGGAACGGGCATATTTGGATCCTCGGTGATCACGTGGTTGTGGATCGACCTATCGTCATCCCATATGTAGACAACGTTATTAGGGTAAGCCTGAAGGTCACTAATCACATGACCGGCTGGAACAGTCAGGCAGTTGAAAAAGCTGGAGGAGGAGGTGGTTGTTGAGCAGTTGTAGAAAAAGAAGCACACATGCCAGTGCCTAAAGAGGAGGCTCTCAATCTCTTCCCACGATAGGTAGAAGAACTACTAGAGTGACTAGACGTCGTGGAGGGTGAGGAGTGTCAACAATAGATCGGCTGGGCATAGTGTACGACAGGGTGGCTCAGGCCCATTCGATGTAAGAAGTTGTCATCAATGGGAACTCAATGGCACTCAAATGATCCTGATCGTGTAATCAGATACCTCTAGCTCCATGGCCAAGTCAGCAGAATCTATTATCAGAGCTGGTGGTGAAAGAGGAATCAAACTACGTGTTGGGCCTTCGAATCAATCCTACATGCGATCGCCCAGATACCACATCATGCTGTTCACACAAGGAAAGAGGATGCAGTATAAGTTGAAGGAAAAAACAACCCCATAGCAGTAGACCAGTTCTCCTCAGGTCTCCACCACTCAGAATGAATCTACGAAGAACAAAGAAACGTGGTAAGAGTATGGTATAAATGAAATACTGACTATAATATCTTTTTATCTTGTCTGAGTCAGCGTATGAATGTAATCATGAAAGAAGTCTAGCTCGTGAGATCTCTCAAACTCTATACGATGTGTAGTCCACCTCTTCATCCGAGGGAAGAAGAATCCTCACAAGCCGGAAGAGAAGATGGTAGAACTCCTAACTCCTACGCCCACATCTATCATGGATGTTACAAAATTAGAAATGGAGGTCATATATATAAGACACGAAGGTGTAGAGAAGAAAGGAAGTTATCTCAATAAGTGGAGCAAATCTGGGGACCCTAATAATGCCTCGACAAGCTCGATCCAAACCAAAATACAGCTGGCTGAGAGCAACGCGACCCTAATCGAAATCTCTCACTTGATCAAGGTCCTAGAGGGCAGAAAGTAAAGTCAAAGCAATGGTGTTTGATGCATTAGCAAAGAGCGTCGTACCCAATAGATAGACCATGAAGATGCGAGCATACTAGTCTACTTCAAATGGAGTCATATTGGACCTCTATTTCTATTATTCGTACAAGGGAGCATATTGAATGGTGGCCTTGCTCTTAAAATGCATCTCACACCCCAAAAGTTGAAGGATCAAGTTCTGCTGATCCCTCGAATCCATAATACATGCAGTAATAGGAATTGGCTCACTGTTGCATGGAAGGCCAGTCAAGGCAACGACATCCAAAGGCATGATAGTCATTTCACCGATTGGAAGATAGAATGCGTGGGTTGTATCCATCCACCTCACGCATAAAGCAGCTAATGCTCGATGATCGGTATACCACTAAACGTGCGAAAGACACATGATAAACTCATAAAAAATGGTATCAATAATCCTACTCTTAACCACATCATTCTCTATCTCAAAGAACCAACTATGGGCTCTAGAAAACGCCCCACAAATCTTGTTCTCATGATAGTTCTAAAGTGAGAAAATTGAAGTCTCTAAATGAATAAAAGCCTAAAAAATTTGAAGAAAATAAAAAAGCAAAGAATGAAGAAATTGCATACCATGTTGATTATATGAGAAGCCACGTCGTAGACAACCAACATCTCCTGGTCTTTCGAAAGACCTTTCATTGTCGATTGTCATACTGGATCAGTCTTGTTCAAGTCAAGGTGGACTGGATGACCCGTCCTTAGAAAGAAGAAGCTGAGATGAACATGTAAGAGAAAACCAGGAGCGAATCGAATGAAAAATTAAGAAGTTATGCGCGAATGAAGCTACAAAGAGGACGAGTGGGCTTTATATAAGCCCTTAACCACCAGCTGGTAGTCAGACAGCTAGGTGACTGTTGACCAATAATCGGGTGATGGTCAGATACCTGGGTGGCTATCAGACAGCCGACTGGCCATCCATCCCTTTAATAAGGGACAAAATTGTAAAAGAAGAGGAAAAGAGAAAAAGAAAAAAGAAGGAGAAAGAAAAAGAAAAAGAGAAAAAGAAGTGAAAAAGTGAAAAAGAAAAGAAAAAGAGGAGAAAGAAAGAAAAGAATAGGAGAAAAGATAAGAGGGGAAGGAAGAGAGAGAGAGAAGAGAGAAAATAAAAAGGGAAAAAGAAAGAAAAAAAGGATTCCTCATCGGCCCTACGACATTGAAAGAATTTTCGAACGGAATCGGTGACAAGCACTTGACCATGACAATGGTTTAGCAACTCACAAGGAAAGAAGAGCAACATTAGTCGATAGAATCTTTGACTGGACTCACGTGGAAGAATTCCTCCAGATATTAGAAAGCAATTTGTTGAGAAATATACCAAACAAGGTAAAACTTAAATTGCTTTTACATTAGAAATGTTTGAATCTTGCAGGAATTTGCAAAGACAAGGGAACGATCCCCAATGAGTTAGATGATGAACAACATGAGAATGAAGAACTCAAGAGATTTCCCCAGTAGGTCAAAAGAAATCAAGAATAGAAGCAAGAATACTCGAAAGGAGGGCATAAAACACAATGAAGACAAATACTAGAAAAAGCATGAGAACACTTAGAAGAGAGGCATGAAACCCAATGAATGCAAAATTTGAAGAGATCAAAGAAGAATGAAGAATACTTAGCCGAAGGCACGAATAATTAGAAGGTCTAAAGACTGTAAAGCAATGCATGATAGAAGTTTTCCTAGTGGGCATGCATTAGAAGGAAACCCTAAGAAGTAGGTGTACCTAAGAGTGTTTTAAGCCTTTAGAATAGGCACAAGCCCTAAGAAGTAGGTGTACCTAATAGTGTTTTAAGCCTTTAGAATAGGCACAAGCCCTAAAAAGAGACGCACTGAAGATTGTTGAAAACCCTAAAAAGTAGGAGCACTTAAGAGTATCTTAAGCCATTGGAATAAACACAAGTCCCAAGAAGAGACACACTGAAGAGTGTTGAAAACCCCTAAGAAGTAGGTGCATATAAAACGGGTTATTTTTTTAAATAACCCCTTTTGGGGTCCTTTTTTCATACATGACCCCTTTTTTGTATTTGACTAAATGTAACCCCTTGTAGACATGAAAAGTCTAATTTACCCTTGTTAGTTAATATGAAAAGATGAAATGCAATACATATACTCACTCTCCCAACTCTCTAACACTCCCACCCCAAAACGGCAAACTGAAAAATTTCTCATGAAAGGAATGTCAAGCCAGTGAGTGAAGGTTGAAATCCAAGAAGTTGATTGTTGAGTCAACATTGAAAAAGTGAAGGTATTCATAGTGTTGATGACAATTATTATGTGAAGTTAGGTTTAGATTTAGTCTTTAGATCTGTTTTTTCCATTGTTTATGTTTGATATATATTAAAGTGGACAATGTTGAAGGAAAATAATTCTTGAAACTGTGGTTTTTTGGTGTAAAAATGTTTTGCACGACCCTTTTCTCCAAACAGTCATGCGGCACGACCCCTTGGTGTAAAAATGTTTTGCACGACTCTTTTTTCCAAACAGTCGTGCTGCACGACCCTTTGGTGTAAAAATGTTTTGCACAATTCTTTTCTCCAAACAGTCGTGTTGCACGACTCTTTTCTCCTAACAGTTGAATTAATTGTATTATTTTCTATTGGTATTGTAGGCCATGTCCTATTATGTATGATGGTGAATGGGACATCCCAGATGACGTTGAGGCACGTATAATATTACCCCCGTGAAATGTCGTGGACGGGGTCGGCAAAAGAAGAATCGACGTCGTTGGGTGAAGAAAGGACATCACGTAAATTTGGAAGGTGTGGTGGCAGGAGTCATAATCGGAAGACATGTCGTTCGATGAATCCGCTGTCAACCCAAAGAAATCAGGAGGCTCCATCAAATGATACCGGTGGGGAGTAACCATATCATGAATATGATAACAACCACATGTTGCTACTGCTTATTAAAAGCATTACTTGAAGCAATGGATGTATGTGTTGTAATAGTTTCGTTGGACATGTTAGTGGTTCATGTTGTTGACTAATGATTTCAATGCTCAAAATTATTATTAAGTTGTTTTTGTATACCGGTTAGCTATGGCATTGTAATGCAATTTTATTTCTCTTATATTATAATTATATATAATATCAATAGAAATGGACAAGAGTAACACCTAAAACAGGACAACTGAAAGCATCGTGTAACAGAGTACATTCGGAAATTTGGCACGACCAAAAAAAAAAATTTCTTTTGTTGCATGACCCGATCGTGCAATAAAGTGAAGTCTGTTTTGTTGCACGACCAGGTCGTGCAAGAGTGAAATTGTCGTGCAAATAGGAGTATAACAACCTAAAATATTATAAGAAGTTAAAGGACGATGTGTTTATAATTGTTACATATACACCTTTAAACCGTGGATGAAATTGACGTATAATATTACCAAAGTGCTTTAACTATTCAAAAAGTTATACATGGATACAACGACAATAAAATCAGCAAAGGTATGATTCTGTAATTACTCATTCCCTTGAATCAAATACATAGATCAAAAATTCTAGTCTCTTCTTCTTTTGAGGCTTAGGGGGTCTTTGATTGGGTGTGGATATGTATAAGAACTTAAATAATTTTTTTTCTTTTTCAAATGCCATTGCATGCCTGCTATACTTTTAACGAAAAGTTACATATTTTAGTTAGAAATTACCACAAGTTATCTCATGCATGATTAAGAAACATTAAATGTTAATCATATTGAAAAGTGGAGAGGAATAGAAACAACATTCAGATAATCTTATAAAGAAATTTCCATTCAAATATGCAATAACAACAAGCATCAAAGAACCACAATTAGGCCAAGTCCAACACATGGCAGTAAGATAAAAGCAATAACACAAGATACTCCATAATGCTTAAAGGAAATTTAGTTATTAATCTTCTGATACATGATGAGTCGAGCAAAAAATACATGATTATAATAAAATAAAATATGAATACAGAAAAGTATAACAAATAAAAAGCTATGTCACTTTTTCTATACTTCTAAGAAAAGTTAATCAGAAGATCATTTAGTATAACCATATTATATATACATTGCTTAAAGTTGAAAGTCTTCTATTACTAAAAGTTTCTAATCTTACATCAAATCCACCCCCAAGATTAAGAGACTGTCTTCAAAATATCAAATGCTCCTGCTTCTTACTACAAAGGCTTGGAGACGTAACTACCAAAGCTTTTCTAATACGAATAACAGGAAATACCCATAACCTACAACAAAATAAATGTTGAGCTCTGAAAGATGACAGAAGCTTCTTAGAGATGTTCATAAAACTCTCTCTCTCTCACTCTCCCTCTCTCTCCCCCCAAAAGGCTAGTCAGTGAAAACATATCCAAATATGTGATTCGGAATGATCTCAAAAATTCCAACTCTTGGCCTCATTTCATATCAAGCAGAAAAATCATTTCAACAGCAGATTAGTTCTCTTTCTCTCCTTCTACAAACACCCCCCCCAAAAAAAATAATAAAATAAAATAAAGCAAGCCTTCACCCTCCACAACTCACCACCAAACCACCACCCACCCCAAAAAACAAAACCACCAAATTTAACAGGAAAGCAAGCCTCATATTCAGAGAATTCAGTGCCCTGCATCTAAAAAATGATTATTATAAGCATTCAATTGGCTTATGGAAAATTTATGAAAGTATAAAATTTCTCACCCCAACCACACATTATCAACCTGAAGGCATGTCCTTTATTTCATTATATTTATATGAGCATCAGCACCCTCCTGCTATAAGTTATAACCATCCCTTTCTCACAGGTAGTAAGTCAAAAACAATAAGATAAAATTCTAATGTCTGCATCATGAAAACCATAATACTAATAAACCAAAAACTAGCCCACAATGCAATTCCCACCATATGGCACAATCACCGAGAACCAACTTTGTTCTCTACAATATCAATTCAGCTTTAACAATCTTCAGAGATAGCATGTAACAATGGCCAATGTCTAATCAGAGCACCATGCAGCAACCATCCATTGTGTACAAAAATACCAAAATCTCTACATCCTCAGGCTTATAGTAGCAGCTATAGATCGGAACTTAGCTACCAGTACAAGAATCAAAAGAAAGTACCAGATTCTTAAAAGCCATGGTAATTCCTCTTGGGGTTACATTAATCACAAACAATATCTCAGCACTGCAGGCCATAAACCAAAAATGCAATACTCAATTATGCTCAGTTTTTTCATTTCAATGCTACTCCCTAAATTTCTGGAAGAACTCTCAATACCAAACATCTCACTCCACCAAAATGAATCTCAAACAGAGGGATCTAAAGATCATGAAATTCTCAGCATGCTCACTAGGTCCCCCCTCCCCTTTGAACAAAAAATCACAGCCTCCAATTCATGGAGTAGATGACCCTGTTTTAACGTGAGTTTCAAGAAACATGTCTCTAAGAAATTAAAAATAGAATCTCTAGTACCATATACGGAGAGGCCAATAGAAAACACACTGAAGCATAAATGCTAGCAAAATCTTTAGGGAACAAAGGTTTCGAGTTCAAATGAGTTCTTCAATTGCCCAATCAACCATAAATCTCCTGCAACACCATATCCAATTCAGAAGATGTGAACTGAAAAGACCAACTACACCATTTGCCAACTTCAGCATCTTACATACAACTAGCTTAAAAGGGTAATCACCAATGTTATAAATATAATCTACAACTTAATAACCAAACAAATTAGTGCCAGGAGAAAGAAGATTTAAAATCTATTTGAGGTTGTGGTAAGGCAAGAAAAGATAATGAGACTCTAAGAAATATAGAGAGAAGATAAGCTTACTGAGCTACTTAACCAATGGCCCCATTGCTTACTATATTCCAGTGGCGGCACGACGGGAGAACTAGAGCGGAGCAAGGCCACGGTCGCGACCAGCAAGCTACGAAACCGACGACATAAGGGACGAACAGCAGTGGAGCGAGGCCACGAGCGCAACGAGCAAGCGACTACAACGTCGGGACAATGCAAGAATGACAGTGGAGCGAGACGAGGATGACGCGATCACAGGGGGAGCAACACGAGTATAGCAGCGGAGCAACGATAGCAGCACGACAGAGTTCAGTGAGCTCAACGACGGATCGATGGAGAGGTGAGTTCGTGTGTCGTGTTGTTTGCACGAATAGGGTGTATGTGTTTCTGTTCTTGTTGTCTTTTTCTAGATTGTTAAGGTTATTTTCGTATTTTTCTATACTAAAACAGGTTAATAATAGTCAAAATAAAAAAGGGGGTCAGTTGTAGAAAATGGGTGGCAGAGGGGGTCATTTGATGAAAATCGGGCATATAACAGTTTTTTAAACCCTTATAATAAGAACAAGCCTTAAGAAGAGGCGCACTAAAAAGTATTGAAAACCCTAGGAAGTAGGTGTATTGAAGAGTGTTTTAAACCCTTAGAATAGGCGTATTGAAGAGTGTTAGAAACCATAAGAAGTAGGTACACTGAAGAGTATTTTATTGTAACATCATAAGGATGTTTTTTGGCCCTTGAATGGGTACATCCACCCTTAGACGGGCATATTCACCCTTAAACGGGCACATCCGCCCTACGACGGGTATATTTGCCCTTGGACGGGCAAATCCGTCCTTAGACGGGCATATTTGCCCTTGAACGGGCACATCTACCCTTAGACGGACACATCCACCTTAGATGGGCATATTAGTACTTGAATGGACACACTTTTTATAAGATCAGAAGGAGATGATGAGAAAGACTGAAAGAAGGAGGATGAAGGCAAAGATGTTGAGATAAAAGAAAGAAAGACGAAGTAAGCGTACTTTGTCGACTTTTGTGTCTCACAAACCTCTCCAAAGTAGGGGGTAAGCTATAGACACTAAGTTTTTGAGGCTCGATAAAGGAATAAGGATGGATGTCAAGCAAAGAGAAATGATCAAAATGTCCTTGAGGCCCAAGAAGAGAAGGGTGAGAAGGAGTTGGTGAAGAGTCTCAAAAACTGACATGTGACTTTAAAAAATCATAAAAGCTAATCCATGAGGAATCTAGCGATGAGTCATATATCGTTGCAAAGCTACAAATGTCTAGTTTTCATAAAAATTTATAGATCACAAATCAGAGTTGAATCCAGGAAGTTATGTGAAATCGAAGGAACAAAGGTATGAAGGAATGCTATTATTAATGATGATTGTTTGAATTAGGCTAGAATATGTCATGAATGACATGCTAGGCTAAGAAATGCCATGATAATTAATGTGAATCATGCTAGAATAAGCAATAAGTAGAATTGTCATGATAGAATTTATCAAAATCTAGGTTAGAATACTATGATATTACATTATGGCTTTACTTGATTTAAATTTATTTGTTTATGTATGAATGTTTGAATATTAAGAAGTATAATTGTGTGATGCCATGAAGTGATGGTGGATTCACATTGATGGTGAGGCACTGTTACTTAGAATGAATGTTTTAATATATGAATGTATGAAATATTTCATTATTTTATTGTTGAAGAACAGATGTTGTAATCCTCTCTCCTTCGCCCATGTATGACAGAAATGTAATACATTCTCCTCTCTCTTTCTATACATGAATATATTATTGTTTTAATTGAATAATCACCTCATATGTTTAATGAAGATAAAAATGAAAATTTGTGCATAAAATAAATCACTTAAGCGGACTAAGTAACAATGTGAGTTATTTTTATTTGGTATTTCTCAAGTGGAGGCTAAATTTACATCCACGCGAGTCAAAAGACTCGTACCTAACTTTTCGAGACCCATCTCTAAAGGGATATGAGTAGTTTAGGTCTCAAAGCGAGGGATCGAATTGCCCACATTCATTCTTAGTTGAATAATTGGGTGGCAACTCCTTTCTTCAGACGTGCCTATGGCTAGTTTGTGTTCTCTTAGGTCTTGAAGGAGGCTTTGACATAGTATCGTGGTCATAAGCGCTCTGGTAAGATGAAAGCTATGTTCATAATCGCTTATACTTATTTCATAAAATACTTAGTTGTTGTCAAGATCTATATATACCCACTTGTTGGAGGATGAATTAGTCCAATTAGATCAAGCCCCCAGGTATGAAAAGGCTAAAGAATACTCATATCCTACAAAATGGCCAAAGGTTTATGTTGCAGATTCACGAAAATCTGACATGTGTGACACTTCTTTACAAAATGCTTAGCATTCTACTTCATGCTCGACTAGTAATAACCTAATTTTAATAATATTTCATATAACCTCCTTTTACCTTGATATTCTTCACATTCCCCTGCATGGACCTCTTGTAACACTTTCTAAGCCTCAATGAAATTTGAACATGTTAGAGCTTTTTTAGAAAACCCTTTCTTGAACAAAATTCCACCCTCTATAAAATACCTTTTGGCTATACATTCAAGTTTGTGGGCTTCTTTGTGATTTGCTGGTAACACGCCCTTTGAAATATACTTGACATACGATAATCCCAAATCCTTTGTTGTTGTTATTACAAACACCCTATTTTGACCTTCTTGTTTCTTACACTGCGCACAAGTCATTTGAATTGAATTTGCTTGATTTTTCATGCTAGGCCAATAATATCCCATACGTTACATTTGCCTATACAAACTAATGGGAGATCCTGATCCACTCATAGCTTAATGTGACTCTAGCAACAACGTCTGACCCGCTTCTTCCTGAACACACATTGCCAATACTCCTCCTGGCAATATTCTATAAAGCTCACCAAAAACCAAAGTATAATCCCTTATCAATCTCAGATTACCATATCTTTCATGTGTTTGCATAGCTTTTTTTACCTTTGTTATTGGGATCTCTCTCTTAGAAACAATAATGTCAGTGACTTTATCCTCAAATTCTAACTTGGAACCCAAGGTTGCCAACGCATCTATATATCTATTGCTTCACTCTCCAAATATACTCAACAACAACCTCATCAAACTTATCAAGTAATTATTGAGGTAGTGTATGATAAAGGGCCAAAGCAAGCTTCATAACCGAAAATTTCCCTTTTATTTGACTTATCACTAGATTTGAGTCTCCAATCAGCTTAATTCTCTTAGCACCCATTTTCAATGCGACTACTAATCCATTTAATACTGCTTCATACTCTACAATATTGTTTGTACAAGAAAAAGTTAATTTGAAAGAAAAAGTAGTAGTAATACTAGAGGATTTATAAGCATCAAGCTAGCTCTTCCAACTTTACAAGTAGCAGAACTGTCGAAATATATTTTCCAAAATATCATCTCGCACAGAAACGATACAAACGTGTTCTGTTAGATCTCCAAGTATCTCATTTGTTAAAGAAGGACATTCGTTACTTATACAAAAGGTCAACATATTAATAATTACTTGTCCTTTTATGGCACTGGGATTGACACATGTTATATCAAACTTCGAAAGTTGCAATAACCACCGTACTAATCTTTTTGATAGTATTAGCTTTAGCATCAAATACTTGATAAGGTCAGCTTTTACCATTAATGAAGTTCATGAGCCAAAAAATAATGACAAAGTCTTTATGATGCATATACTAGCGTTAGCCCCAAATGCTATATTTTAGGATAACTAGCTTCAATATTGGATATTTGCCTACTCACATAATATATTGGCCACTCTTGCTTAGAATAATTTTCTTGTGCCAAGAGCAAGCTTGTAGCTATTACCGATGCTTTCATAGTCGACAACTTGGTTATGACTTGTTGAATCCTTTCATACAGACTCTGATGCTTCTCTGTCTATCAAAATTTTGTAATTTTCTTCAACAAAGGTGCATATGTTGATATAAGTGTAGCCAATCTTGGGACAAATCTCCTTATGTATGATAATTTTCCTATCAAACTCTTCAATATTTTTTTGATTTTGCAGTGGAGGTATTGCTACTATTCGCTGTGTCTTGTCTACATCTACATCAATCCCTCTTTGATTTATCATGAAACCCAAGAACTTTCCTGTAAACACTCCAAAAGCACACATTTCGGGATTCATCTTCAAATTGTACTTGCGACATTGTTCAAACACTTTTCCCAAAAGATTCCAATGCTCTTCTCTATCTTGAGATTTCACTGTCAAATCACCAACGTAATCTTCTATCCCTCTTCCCAACATGTGATGAAAGATTACAGTCATAGCTCATTGATAAGTGGCTCCAGCATTCTTTAGCCCAAATGGTATGACAATATAATAGAAATTTTTTACTGGTGTATGAAAAGTTGTCTTCTCCACATCTTTAGGAGCTACCTTAATTTGATTATACCCACCAAAGCCATCCATAAATGACAATATACCATCTCCAAAAGTATAATTAAAAAGAATGTTCGTATCAGGTAAAGGAAATTCATCTTTTGGACATACCTTATTAAGATACCTAAAGTTAACACACATCTTGATTTGCCCATTCTTTTGCTTTATAGGAACAATATTTGCCAACCATGTAGGGTGCTTGATTGGGCTTGATTGGCTTTATAGATCCAGTTGCTATGAGCTTTTCTACTTTTGCCTTGATTTGCTTTTCTACATCGTGATGGAAATTGTGCCTTTGTTACCTGATAAGTTTAGCCCCTGGCTGAATGTTTAATGCATGAGACACTTTCTCAAGATCAAGACCTAGCATATCTTGATAACTCCAAGCAAAAATATCATGATATCGTTTCAATAATGCCAACAATTCATTTTTTTCCTTCAAAGCTGGCAAATTTTCACCAAATGACCCCTTCGAGTCTCCACTAACTATATGAAATCCTATTTTCTAGCTTAACTATTTTTGACCATTTTTACAAAAAATTACTAAAATACCCTTAAAAGTTATAAAAATAACAAAATTAGAAGAGAAATAATCCATGTTTTTGCAAAAATCACGATACACAGATTGCACATGTGCTTCTCGGCTTCACGGCTTCTTGCCTCCTATGTTGCTTCTTCGATTCCTACCTTCACCGCCTTGTCGCATCTTGCCTCCACTGCTGCTCGCTTTCAACACGGTGTCTTTGTTTCTCTCTTCTGGTAGTTCTCGATTCTAGCACCTCCTCTACAATTCTCGCGGATGCCACTTGTCGATTCCAGTGTTGCGTCGTCACTACTTGCCTTTGCCACCTTCTCACTTCTTGACTTCGTGGGTCTCTTAGTATGGTATGCTTAATTTGTTTTCAGTTTTCATTTCATACCTTGGTATTATATTGCAAATAAATGTTGTGGTTTTTTTTATTTTTATATTAAATTAGTTCATGACTTATAAACTTTCACAAGTGATGCCTTATAAACTTTCACGAAGTAAAATAAAATAATACCTTGAAAATTATCAAATATTTTAAATTAGTTCATGACTTTTATATTAAATCACCTCTGTAAACTTTCACAAAGTAAAATAATATATGCCCTACAAATTATCAAATATTCTAGTTTATGTACAATTATCAAATGATGCTTAGATTAGAAAAAGGTTGTTAGGTTGTTAGGAGGAGGCTTAAATGTATGGTTGTACTTTGTAATTTCAATTGTTTTAGTCCCCATTTAAACACACTATGGTAACTTTCCAGATTTGCCACCATTTCTAATATACTTATGTAATCATCTATCCAAACTGATTTCTCACTATTTTATTTATTTATGTTCTTACTAATTCAAAATAGTTTCATCTTATTTGGTGTTATGTTTGTACATCTTATTTAATCATGCTCTTTGATTACATATTATATTTATAAATGAATTGGAATTGACTGGGTCAGATTGTAATGAGAGAACTGAAAAAGGGGCAGAGAGAAATTGAAGGTTTAAGAAGGTAGGAGACTTGTAGCTTTAGTAATGAATAGGTCCATGAGATCTTTAGTTGTTGGTTTTTGTGTTTCCCTTCTTATATTTTTGTATTCTATTTCTTCTTCTTCCTTTTCATGGGAATTCTTTTTGTAGTTCATTTGTTAGTAGAAAATTCTGAGATGAGTAATGTAATCTGAGAACTTTGTTATGCTTAGTTTAAATGCTTTAATATATATCTCCAAGCTTTGCTATTTCTTTTCCCCTTTTGTTTCTAGTTTTTAGTCACATATTTTCTCTTTAATATACATTTCTCTTTAATGTATCTCTTTTTGCACATGGGGCTTTAATTGTTCTTCAAGAGATTAATTAAACAATTCCTATGTGGCGGTTATTAGTTTCCTGGTCTTTTATATTTGAAACTCTAATTGCACTTAGCTTGAACCCATTATTTTATAAATCAGCAGAAGCACATGAGGTTTTGCTTTAGTAAACAACAACATTGTTTCTTTTTAGATAAGTTATTGTGAAAAAGCAACTAACAATTATGATGTTTTTTCAGTGGAGATTATGGAGTTTTAGTTATACTTTACCTTCACTGTCTGATTACCAGTGAGTGAATGGAAGATATATGTGATGAATACAAAACCCGAAACTATAGGAAGGAAATAGGTGCTGATATGTTTGATAAAAGATCATGAAAATCAGTTGTTAAAAAATGAAATCATGTATCATTTTCTAAATCATTGACAAAATGTATCATTTTTGACGTAACAGATACTTTTAAGACGTATCTTGTTCATGGAACTCTTCCCAGCATTTGTACTATTATTGTGGATAATTTTTGATTCTATTGAATTAGTAATTTAGTAGTATTAACCAGCTTTATTTTAGTATTTTACTACTTGAATGATAATCGAATATTATTAACCAATTTTCACCAACTTTATTTCTTTACAAAAGTATTCGTGAACAACCACCAATCAATTATTCATGGTTAACCCAATTAAAATCATAAACAAATAACAACTTGTATCGAACTCAAATCACTTGTGAACTCCATGTATAAAGAGTGGAATGGTCCATATTTTAAGCTTAACATAAAGAGATGATTGGATGTTAATAAATACATAGTTCAGTCTCAGACATGATAAGTTAATCATTACGAAATTAACTACAATTATAAGGAAATCAAATTGGGACATACCTGAATATGTGCACGTCCATGTTGTACAAATTATATGATAAAGTTGTGCAAAATTCTTGATTGTAACTATGACTGCATGGCCCATTGTGCTAATTGCATGATAGTGTCGTACAAAATTCCAGAGCCCATATCTTTTGCATGAATAGGTCGTGCAGTTGCACGACTATGTTGTGCAAAATTTCAGAACCTTTTTTTTTTTTTGCATAACTATGTTCATTACCTAATTTATCTTGCAGTGGATACAATTTAAATAGTCATCGTACAACGTCATATATATGAGACATAGTTGTGTTAAGCATCAACAATATGTGACAATAAAAAATCATAATAAGTGCATGAAATAATTAGTTCGAGAACAAAGCATGCAACCCCAACAATATAAATGAACAAAGAGCCCACAAATGGCATTGTTTTGATTGCTTCATTGTGGTTTTTATCATTTCCATGTTCTGATCGCTACCACTATGGCTTGTAGAAGGCCCATGCTCATCTAGGTTCGTTTTCTGGAGGATAGGGTTATGCAAACTATTTGACACCCCTTTAATTTGAAGATGACGTTTAGCCGATGATCTATACACACCATTCCTTCTACCTCGAAACATGACAAAACATTTGTCCTCTATCATATGTTTTGACTTGAAATAAACACAAGTAATGAATGGTTTCATAATGGAATCAAACATGTTATAATGTAATAAAATTAATGAAAAATATACATGATATCATTAATTAATATTTTTTTACACTTAAAAAGTTGCACAACGGTTTTCCTCAAGCTGTTGTGCAACATGACAGTTTGGCAAAAACCGTCGTGCACACGACAAATTAGAAAAAATAGTCGTGCAGTATGACAGCTTGGCAAAAACTATCGTGCAACACGACATATTGGCAAAAACTGTTGTGCAAAATGACAATTTTACTCATGAACAAGCATATAACTTTCGAACCTAAAAATTCACAATTTCAACACTCATTTTTTTTTTAAACCTGATCCACATTGGTCTATATCAAACCAAAACCAAGTAAAAAACTAATCCAAACTATTACCATAAACCCTAAGTTTAGAAAAACAACATTTATCAAGAAAAAGAAGAAGGCTTTTAAGTTTTACCTTTACTTCTTCAATGTCGAGATAACAATCAAGTTGTTCACTTCGAATGACATCACATTCGGTTTACATAAAAAGGAAACAGTTTGGAGAGTGTGGTTTAAGTTTGAATGCTTCGGAGATGTTTTGTATACATTAAGAACAATGAGGGCATTGAAGTCTTTTCATAGGTAAAAGGGGTCTCAAATAGTTAAATTTAAAAAGAATATTATATTTAGATAAGACACCCTAAAAGGGGTCTAATAAAAAAAAATTTCAAAGATAGCTTAGAGATTAACGAAACATGTTATTACACTATTGGATCATCACTCAAATCCACAGTTGCTAGCCCCTCCACCACAACTATCCATCTTGCATGTAATTTAGAGTTATTGCTAGTCTCTGCTTCTTTCTTGCTATACACTCAAACAAATTTGTCTTACCTGCATCTGTATTAATGCTAACACATATAGTCATTTCTCTCCTCTTTTTATTAATGGGACCTTCACACAACAAGTGGTCATGCAATGGTACAATACATGCCCATTAGGCAACAACCTTTTAACATAACAAGGTTGCTTAAAAAATTCTCCATTAGTAGAATCTTGCCCTCTTTTCCGACTGAGAACATTTTGCAAATTTTCCTTATACCTTTCTCAACCTCTTCTTTCGAGATGGAAGAGGATTACCTTAGGCTTACTTATCTCTTCTTATACCTTTACTGTGAAATCATAAAAAAATTATGCATATATGTAATGAGACTCCATATGATAAAATAGAGTATGGTTTGCTGGTATCCTAATTGGCTTCAATCCCAAACGACCTTTAACACATTGATGATACATTGAACCTATAACCTTACGTTTATTCAACCAAGGCCTTCCAATTAATACATGATAAACTACATCCACATCAATAACATGAAACAAAGTAGGAGTATAGAACCAACTTTTAAATCTAGCTGTATATATCCCTCTATCATCTCTTTACCATTTCCAAATCCTATAATTCTTATCTTTGAACTATCTGACTTCGAGAAACTCTAGCAAGATTTAACATAGCTAGAAGGATTATGTTTACATTGGATCCAGTATCCACCAATGCACGCCTTATTATGACGTTATTGATTTGTGCTTCTAGATACAATGGTCTGTGATGATCTGGGTGTTGTAATTCCATATCCTCATTAGTAAAAACAATAGCATTAGTACTTTCTAAATTTGCCCTTTGAAATTCCCCTTTAGTAGCCAAACATTGACTTTCGTATTCAGCCGAAATTCTCACAAGTGCTTCGACAGTAGCCACCTTTGCTTTGCCCTTTGAAATTTCCCCTTCGGCAGCATAACATTAACCTATATATTTAGGTAAAATTCTCATAATAGCTTTGGCAACGACTACCCGTACTTCAGGACCACATTCTAGCTTATCGAATAATGATCCGATTTTAGGATTTCGTTACAATGTTCGCATAACAAGATCCTACCTTTGGACATCTTTACACAATTGTGATCTTTCTTCATTTTCCTCTACTTGAATTACCACAGTTGCCATTTCTTTTCTTATTATATCCCTATGCATAGCTACTACTTCTGTCTCTTTCTTTTTATGCTTGGGTAAGGGATCCATATCAATGGCTTACCTTTTGGAAGGTATTTTCAAGAGTTCCAACAACAACTTTTTCTTGGATGATACGTCTGGCAGTATAACATGCTGACGTAGGATGACCCACATATTGATGAAACCAACAAAAAGCAGAATTCTTTTTATCCTCCTTACTAATTGGTCATCGCGGCTCGAATAGTTTGATAATCTCTTCTATCCATTGATATAATATAGCATTTAACTCTGCTACACTACATGGCAAAAGACAATGTTCCCCAAAGTTCTTTAGCTTTTGATAACCATATAGTCGAGATCCTTTGTCAACATAGAAAGAATGAGAAGTCTTCTTCTTTTTTGTTCGTCATACTCTCCCATGTGCGTTTTCACCGATGCTGCTGCTTTTCGTACTAATTCAATCCACTTTAAGAACAATTTAATGCCAACATTCTCTAAATATACAAGATATTCAGGGTTCATATTATCTATACAAATCTCAACTAACTCCTCTTCTTCTTTTTGCTCATAATCAAAGCCAAATCACGAAATCTCCTCATAAAATCCACTAAAGGCTCTCCTAACCTTTGTCTCTTTCTTGTGGGCTACAATATTGTGACACGTTCTTCACTTTGAAAATATTTTCTACAAAATTTTATAGCCATCTCTTCCCAAGTTTGAATAGAGTCTAGTGCCAAAGAAGCATATAGTGTATATGCTCTATCTGTTAAAGATTTTGAAAATTCCCATAAGCGGAGCCCTAGGTCTCCCACATGTACTCATAATGTATCAATAAAGTGACTTACATGCTCCTTTGGATTCCCTTTTCTTCCATCATATAATATAAATTTAGGCATTTCATATCTTTTAGGATATGGTTTGTTGAGTATCTTTGAGAGATACAGTGGTTTAGGCACAAACTTTACATCTTCTACAGCAGTTGACTAAGGGAGTCATTTTTCGAACAAAGCCAAAACATCTACCTAAGTAAGGTATACTACCTTTTTTGCTCTTGACTCCTTCACATAATGAGTTTCAAAAGTTTCTATAACCTCTTTTTTTATCATAAACCTCAAATACATATTACTTTTCAGATGACTTTTTCATCTCTTTAATCATTGCCATAATTTCGTTTTGAGTTTGCTAGAGAGAGTTAATTACTGTAGCCATATTAGCTACAATCATTCCTTCTGATGTCTCACCTGTTGCAACAGCAAGAGCAATAGTATTATGTTGATCCTGATTTGCCATTGAATTTTCATGAACTTGCTTTCTATCATAAATTCATGTTATTTGTGAATTAGTCATATTAAGTTTCTAGTTTGAGATCCCCAATGGTGTCACCAGAAATGTAGAGGTAGAATTTGTAGGTAACACATGACACAATCTCAAGACTTGCGTTTTTCCACACATTTGCGTCATTACTTTAAATCTGGGAAAAACAAACCCATGATTATGTAGGTATTCTCTAGACAAAACTGTGTTGTAGCCTTGTATGACTTACATCTTGCAAAATGATGATTAAACAAAGAAATATTTCCAAAGAAAGGACAAAGTTACAAATAAATAATCAAATAGAGAACAAAGGTTGTTGCGTTATTAAGGTGTGGGAGTAGGGAAGTATGATATTGACCTTGTTTCTTTCATAGAATTCTTGATACCAACCTTAGAGCGTTACTCCTTTATTTATGTTCTTCATCTTCTCCATAATCCCCTCTTATCTCTCTTTTCCAAATTTTAAAAAGCACTTCATTCAAATTTAATAGAAAATATCTTTTAAAATAATTATTCCTTTCTTAAGAATAATATCTTTTTGAAAAAAATTAAATAACCATTATGTTTGAATTAAAAGATAACATAAATAATAATCATCTTTTTAGATATTTTATAACTGTGACCAATATTTCTAATAGTGATATACTTTCAAGTGATAATTTAATAATTTAATTTTTTGTTCAGAAAAATATAGTTAGTAAAAACCATTTTTATATATATTTTTATATGTAACCATGTGAACCAACATATTTGAAAATTTATTTTAAAATTATATATAACAAATTTAAGTTAAAGAATTTCAACAAATTTTTAAATATTTCGATTTAATTAGTTAAAAAACCATTCATATTTTAATTTATGTATTTATTTTGCTTTTGTATGGTTGTTTTGAATTATTAAAAAAAGAAAAATAAAAAAGAACAGAATGTGAGATATATGAGAACTGTGCATGATCAGGCGAACGATCTGCGAAGAAAAACAGAAGAAGAATCGAAAGCACAAGAGAGGAGGATCAAAAATAAAAAATCAAAAGTCGATACGGTGATCGATCATGTCGTTCTCATTCTTCAAGCCGTCGAGGCCCAAAACGCCACAAGAGGTGGTGAAGGCAACCAAGGACAGCCTCATGGCACTTGATACCAAGACCGTCGTCGAGGTTAAAGCCCTTGAAAAGGTACCATTTCCCTGTAATTTTCCATCAGGGTCACTCTCATATATGTTGTAATCAACATATTGTCTCTGGGAATTGTTTTGCTAGATAATGGTTTGGTCGTTTCTCTGTCAATTTCGCTCCTCTTGCGCTTCTCCCCATTTTTTATTAAAGTATGGCAATTTCTATGCTTCCTTTCCGTTGATTGATGCTCATACTAAGAATTTGTTTAGAATTCCGATTATGGCATTGAAGACTAAAACTTAGTTTTGTTGCATTCACATTCCTTAGAATAAAATTTCAGAATTTAAAGCTAAATTTTAGAATGTAGAGGCTATATCTTGAGCGCTTGATTTCAGCCTGTGAAGATTTGAACTCTGCTTTTGGAAGTAATGTTATCCTAAAACAAACTTCGTCGCTTGTGAAAAGGACCATTGCCTGAGAAGACCAGCTGATGCAGTTGCCTAGCAATTAGCATACTGTTGCTTCTTCGATGGACAAAATTAGGAAAATTGTTGGTGATAACAGACTGGATATTTCTCAAATCTTTTCTGCAAGGTTTTGTTTATGGATATTCATATTTTGCGATTGGGATATATTGCAGGCAATGGAGGAAATAGAAAAGAATTTTGTGATGATGAGGTGTATGCTCTCTGGAGATGGGGAGGTTGAACCAAACATGGAACAAGTTTCTCAGTTGGCGACTGAAGTTTGTAAAGAGGATGTTCTCGTCCTTCTAATTCATAAGTTGCCAATTTTGGGATGGGAGGTAAGTTACTACTTTTTCTAAGAATTTCCCATACCTTTAGACTATCTATTGACCATATTGATTTGTATTCGAGACAGGCAAGAAAAGATTTAGTTCACTGCTGGTCCATATTGTTGAAGCAAAAAGTTGGCTCCACATATTGCTGTGTACAATATATTGAAAACCATTTTGAGCTACTGGACTTTCTAGTTGTCTGGTAAGGCTATATGGTTTTTCCATATTTGTTTTCTTATTTCTATATGATCAGGAATGGTTTGTCCACCTATACTTTAACACAGAATGTTTTGGCCTTCTTTGCATGTTGTGGAAATGGCTAATATTGTAGAGGGAGGCCAAAGTGCTGCCATTTGGAAAGACGGGCAGCAATGATGATACTTTTTGTCATGTTGCAGTTGCAAATGAATGCTTATCACTGTTGTTTTATTTTTAGAACTGTTTTATTCATGGATGCAGTTACTATTTAATCTGTCTTGAATAGAACCTATATAGGTATATAGATGTTAATAGGTAATATAGTGTGTGACATGTTCTTTTTTTTTTTTTTTTAATAAACAAGCAGCTATGATAACAAGGAAGTTGCCTTGAATTGTGGAAACATGTTGAGGGAGTGCATCAAATTTCCCTCACTAGCAAAGTAAGATATTTATACATTCTTGTTCACTTGTTCAGGAGTTAAGAAAATTCTTTAATTATTTTGCCAAATTTTATTATATGTGGAAAGAATCTTACTGTGTGGTTATATTCCCTTGTTAATCATATATGATATGCTTTCTTTTCATAATACTGATACTTTTTATTGTTATTATTATGATTTTTTTTGTCATTATTACAAAAAGGGCCTTCCATAAGAGGTATCATTTTGACCAACTAGCTTTGAAATGATACTTCTATAATTACTAGTTCTAGAAAAAAGGGCTGGGTACCTCATGTTGGCATCTTGGATCTACTTGTGACAAATGTGAGAATGGTGCATCATTAGTGGACAAATGTGAGAGCAGTGCGTCATTAATGGACAAATGTGAGAGTAATGCATCATTAATGGAAATTGCTTCTTTTCTAGACCAGAAGAAAAATGTTCTCACCAGAAAGGAATGCTCTCAACAGAGATGGGCCCTGCATATGCAGGTAAACTTTACCATGGTTAAACTCACCGACAGGAACACTATCAACTATTAAAGGGAAAAAGCCATAGGGTACGCTGTCTGTGGAAAAGTGGGTGAACTCTTTGAGCATATTTAAACCTTTTGTTTCTTTGTTGCTTCTCTTCATTTAAAGTATTATTTTTAGAGGAGAAGATTTTATTGTTGTTTTTATTTTGATCTAGGAATGTTGAACCCCTTTTTTAAACAATGGATATAATAGTGAAAGATCGAGGGTATAATATGAAAACACCATGACTGTTTAAATACAGGATTGTCCCAATGGACTTTATTTGTCGCCTGGAAAGTGGTTATCTTGTTGTAGGGCGTGTATGGATTATTGATCAAGTGTTATTACCTATGAGAAGCCCTAGTATAAAATGTACAAGGGATGTTAATTCATGCAGATAATGGCATAGTGGAGCCCACCCCTGAACCATCGGTTTTAGTTGTCTAATTTATTTTATTTTTTCCTCTCAATATAATGAGTTACAACTAATTAGCTTTGAGTCCTGTTGGCTCTTATGAGTTTCATTGGTTTTTGCATTTCTTGCTCCATCCTTAGTTTACCTGCACACAAAAGGATATTTTTGCTTTTAGGGCTTGAAAGAGTTCGTACAAATAAAATTCCTGACAAGAAATGACAAAAACCAAAAGTTGAAACTTAACCAAACTCTAAATGACTTGAATAGCAATGGATATATGACAGCAATTAATAAATATTTTTTAATTACCAATCGTGATTATTATTTTTTTATTCTATTTCTCAAATTAAACTTACCTATGTTGTACATGCATATATATTTTGCCCCTTTTCTCTCCTTGAGGTGAATTCCTGTTCTGCCACTATGTGCAAATAAAACTTGAGGAAGGCTGGAAAAGTGGCCAAGCTTCTGAACTTGAAAGCTCATCACTTTCTTGGCCATAACAATATTTGCTTCATTGGGGATGCCTTTGTTATAGTATTTCTGTGTGCCTCTACAGTTTCATCTTTTTCATGCCATTAAATTTTGTAGTGATTTTTCAGATACATTATAGAGTCTGCAAGCTTTCAGTTGTTCTTCAAATTTGTGGAATTGCCTAACTTTGATGTTGCTTCTGATGCATTTTCTACATTCAAGGTCAGAGCTTTTGATTGTATATTAATTCCTTACATTTATCTACTTGACTTGTTAACCCCAGTTTGCTAATGATGGATAGGATCTGCTTACTAAACATGGAACTGTGGTCTCTGAATATTTGACTGCTCATTATGATGAGGTATGCTTTCACTTTATCTCTTTATGATATGATTCCAAACTGATTCAGACAGAGCAAAGTATTGCTTCAGTTCTCTTAATCTAGATCGAGTTTTTTCTGCCCAATTGACTTCTTGGCTGAAAGTATCTTCAACAGAACTTTTAAAACATCTGAGTTCCTGTTGGAAACAATTAAATTTCTGCCCTGATTTTATTTTGTGCACTTGCATGGTGTAGGCTATAAAACTAGCATTCCTTAAGAATTATATTATAAAATTTCATTACATTTTATCTTTCAACCTACCTGATGAGAGACTGTTGTGCCAGTTCTTTGATATATATGAAACACTCTTGACTTCTTCTAATTATGTGACAAGAAGGCAATCTTTGAAGGTTAGTTCTGGTGATAATCTTCCCGTTTTGCTTTCTACTATTATTTTTATCAACAAGTTTGTCAATCCTAAAATGTTCATGGTTCAGCTTCTCTCGGAATTTCTTTTGGAGCCCCCAAATTCCCATATTATGAAGCGTTACATCTTAGAAGTTCGATATTTGAAAGTCATGATGACATTGCTGAAGGTATTTTATTTCATCCGTTGGTTCTTTTCGGTTTTTCATTTTGGCTTTTTTCTTGGTTTTTTTTGGGTTCCCCTCATCTCCTTCCCCGCAGCAACTACCCCCACCTCCTGCCCCCAACCCCCACCACAACAAACCCACCCCACCCCCCCACCCCCCCCCACCCCCCCCCCCCCCCCCCCCCCCCCCCCCCACCAAGGCCAAAAACCCACCCTGCCGCCCCCCCTCCCCGCGCAGTCAAAGGTGCTGCAGTTTTGGAGATTAATTATGAAATAGCAATTCAATCAACATTAGCTTTGTTTTGTAGTGCAAAGTGACTATGCTCCCTTTGTAAAAGAAACTAGGAATTCTCGACGTTCTGTCAAGCTGCATTTTTTGGTCTTTTTGTCAGCTTGGGCTGTCTATTGGTTCCAGCTTGCGTTTTTTTATTCTTTATTTTGTTTCAAAAACATATAAATGTAGAGATGCTTCTAATCCGTTAGTAATGAACACCGTGATTGTATGTTGCACAGAAGAATGGCTTCTAAATTGCATTTAATCATGCATGGTAAGGCTGTTTTCATTTTATGACATTAGCAGTACATGAGAGTTGATCAATGATCAAAGGCCATCCTAGGCAATCTTGAGGTACAATAGTAAGGAAGGGTTTTCTACTTTCTGTAAGATGGGTCAGTGAATGATGGATGGTGTTTCTGTTTTTTAGGAACTATAACATTTATATTTTTTGGCTATCTAGGAGTTATTGAATATTCTTTTTGCTTTTTGACTTTGTTTCATGGCAGCTCTGTTGTTTTTGTTGTCTTTCTGATAGATTGATTCCCTGTCTACCAGTTATGGTAACTAGCTATGACTATCATATTGATTCTGAACTAATGGACTGGCCAAGCTATGATTGAGTAGCTTCGTATGGTTGGTTGATATTTAGAGCATTTGTAACCTTTGTTTCTGAATGTTTCTTCTTTGTGATCTTTTCCATCTGAGCAGGACTTGAGCAAAAATATTCAAATTTCTGCTTTCCACATTTTTAAGGTGATGGTCCCTCTCTCTCTCTCTCTCTCTCTCTCCCCCCATTTTTTTCCTTCTCATCTCTCTCTAGTGTAGGTACCATCTTTGCTAGTTTACCCTAAGCTCATCCATAGTCACGAGTGATGTTTTAGGATTTGATCCGAAGACCTCCATGCCGAGTGCAGTAGTATGCCATTTGAATTAATGTGTGTATCAATTACAACTAGGGAATTACTTGTTTAGAATAACTTACAAATTGGTTTAATGATAAAAACCCTTGGTTTAACCATGAGGTCAAGGGTTTAAATTCATCTTTTGCAACCTGCTTGAAATATATATACATCACAAGTTTTTTTTTTGTTTTTTTGGGCTACCAATAGCCCCAATTTATAACTTGGTAAAGAGAGGAAAGGTCGAGAAGTTTTTGGTTATTTAGAAGGAAATTTTATTGAAATGTGCAGACCATCAAAATTTCTTGTTTGATACTTGTTGGGACAATTTTACGTGTATATTTCTATATAAAAAGAAGTCTTCTATTCCTATGGATATTCAAAATTTTTCTATGCATAAATATCAATGGTAAAAATTCTATGGACCACTTATAACTATACACTGCCCTCCACTTTAGTTTCTTTCAATGAGATTACATGTGAAAAAACCTTGAAACTTTTGGTATGTGAATCAGGATTCAATGAGTTGCAGAGTTCCTTGTTGAATACTTTGATGAAGACAGCAGTAGTTAATGTAACTAATGTTATACATCTGGTTCTCATTGGTCATTTTAGATGTGTGCAGGTTTTTGTTGCTAATCCTAACAAGCCGCGTGAAGTAAAGGTTATTCTGGCAAAAAACCATGAAAAATTGCTGGAATTGCTTTACAATCTTTCTGCTGGAAAAGGTAATTATATTGTAGCCGTGGGAGAGGCACAATTGTATTAAGTGTGGCGTGTGAACAGTGAAGCTACATTTTCTGCTTCTAGGCTAAGTTCTCATGGTAATACTCTATTTTGCAGGTGCAGATGATGACCAATTTGAAGAGGAAAAGGAACTGATCATCAAGGAAATTCAAAGAGTATCTCGTATGCCCAATCTGGAACATTAGATAGAGGTTTCATTTTCCCAAGTCGTTTGCTTGCGTGTGGAGGGGGGAAAAGATCAAGTCATTAGAAGAAGAAGATGATGTATAAAGAAAGAAGAGAATTGAACCCAACTGTGTCAGTGTGGCCTTGTAGTGTTGGTTTGTTCCAAGTGTTACTCCTAACCTTTAAGTACATAATGTGATATAAAGAGATTTGATTTTGAGTGATCAAACCAGCCAACCAACCAATCAAGCAACCCATATTGTTGTATCCTAAATTCTAATTATATATGTATGATTCTGGCGGTTTGTATCCTCATGTCATGTCATGTCGAGAGGCGCATCCTTAGACTATGGTTATTATTGTTAATTAAACTTGTAAGTGCGAAAAAATTCCATCCAAGTAATGTGGACCAATGCCACTCATACACGCTCTTTATATCTATATATGAATCAAAATATCATATAAATTCTTCCTCCGCTCTCCAGTACCTCTCTCAGAATTCTAAAAGCGAACGAGATCCCACTACAATATCAATCAAAATCGAAACCCATCAAGAGAATTGAAATTTTTAACCAAAACCTTTGAAAGGAATTGCAGTTCCAATGGATTTTTTCAAGTCCGTTTTCTCCAAGGATGAAAAACACTCTGAATACCCAGCCACCGACAACCCCAATCCCAACTCTTTTTGGAGTTCCGGGGGCGGCTTAATCAAAGCCCTGGCCACCAAATCGGAGTCCGTCATGGAGACCTATCGAAAGGACTTCGACGAATTCCGATCCGGGTTAAAGAAAGAGACCGCCGTGATACGGGAAGTGGCTTCCCGCGCTGTCAAGGAGCTGCCCACCTCCTTTGAAGTCGGTGCCTCTGTTGCGCAAGAATCTCTCGAGTCTGTTGGCCAAGCCATCGACGACATCGGCAACACCGTCTGGAAATCGACGGCCGATATCATTTCTCACGGTAGGCGCAATCTCTTAACACAAACAGCAGATCATTCATATTCTGATTCTGCTAATAGCAAACATTTAAGTGAGGTTAAGCCCTACAATCGTTTTGAAATCCAATTGCATGCAATTCAGTGTGATCATGACACGTACTGTAGGGAACCGGAGGATTTATCAGAGTATGAGAATTGGAAAGTAGGGTTTGTGTTAGATGATGATAAAAATAGTGAAATCAAGACTCTGCTTCAAGGGAATGAGATTGTTGGGGAGATTTACAGGGAGGTTATGGCTAATAATAAGGTTATTGATGAACAAACATTTTGGACTAGATACTTCTATAGAGTGCATAAGTTGAAACAAGCGGAGGAGGCAAGAGCTAGGCTGGTGAAGAGAGCCATTTCTATGGAAGAAGATGAAGAATTGACTTGGGATATTGATGATGAGGATGAGGTGAGTAATCTGGTGAACAAGAATGATGCTGAGGATTCTAAGAATGGGAATTCTGGGGTCGAAGACAAGGCTAATGAGAAAGTGGCGGCTGTTGAGGTGAATGCAGAAAATGGTGGGTCATGCAAAGATAGTGACTTGTCGATAGTGTCGAGTCAACCTTCAATGCCTGAGGAAGAAGACCTTGGGTGGGATGAGATTGAGGATATTGGGAGCAATGATGATAATAAAGGGGAGGCAGTTGGAAGCAGGATTAGAGCTGATTTACGAAAGCGGTTGAGTGCTGCAGAGGAAGATGAGGATTTGAGTTGGGATGTTGAAGATGATGAACCACCGAGTAAACCATGACAGAATCGGAATCCTTATATCAGGACAAAGGTGTTCTGAATATAATAACATGTGTTTTACACTCTGAATAAGAAGTTAAAGCCATGGTAAACGATTTATTTAGTGATTATAATTTATTGTGTAAATATTTTCATTCTACTTCTTTTTATAGAAAGTTCAAGTAATTGTTTATGTCACTCTTACACTTTTAGGATTTTTTTAGGACTGAATCTTGTTTTAAGATTTTTATGTAGTATTTCATTCTTTAATGCAAGTCTTGGAAGGATTGTGCTTGAATATGTTTTGGGAGAAAACTTTTGTTATCCTTTTGTTTTCAAAACTTACCTTGAGCTGTCTGCTTCCCTGCTTCCCTCGCCCTAGCCTGCTTTCTCTTTCCCCTTTTTCTGTACTTGAATTTAATATGGAAACTTTCATGCTGTTTTGAGCAAATTGTGGATGTATGGATATTTGGTAAAGTTCATACATGCTGAAGCTTTAACAAAGATTGGTGGAAATATTTTGAAGGGTTTTCTTCTTTGTTTGGACTTTAAAAAAAATTTCCACTGTGTGTTCTTAGCTGTGTCTGATTCATTCCACGTTGGTTCTGTTCATTTTCAGCCCCTCATTTTTAACCGCCTGCTCCAAATACTTGATATTGTTGTCCATGATTTGGTTTTATATGCATTAGCTGTAGCTTATGCATCTTGTGGGTTTTGCACCATAGTAGTTATCATCATTTTAACCTTGTGGTGCTGTTGAAGTTATGCGTTGTTACTTTTAGATGATTATAGATTGTGGCCTTTTTTTAAAAGAATTGACACTGAAGTTATCCGTCTGGCACTCTGGCTTTGGTCCTCAGCTGTTTCCCATTCGTAATCTTCACGTACGGGCCGTGCCTTAATTACTCTTCTTTCGTTTTCTCTTGGTCCCCAATTTATATTTTTTTCTTTAATTCCAAGATATCTATTGTTCGTTGATACTGAAGTTAACCAAGCCACTTGCTTTTCGTACTGGAATCTATTTACATGATTCAGTAGAGCAACACCACAATTCCTGACGTCCTAATGATTTCTTCGCATTCGGGTTGAGGCGGGACGAATGGAGAATGAAATGTAGAAGTAGTGGAAGAGGGTGGTCTTTTTTTTTTTTTTTTTTTTTAAAGGGCTCTAGTATATTGTATAATATTCTACTTGCCCTTTAATTAAACTAAATTAGGTAGATGTTTACTCTAATCTATCCTCAAGATAGTCGGCATGCATAAAAAGAAAAGTTGCAGGCCCACCAGTCTATATAACTATTTACCTCTTAGTAGAAAATGCTGCAGTTAATGGGTTCATAATATCCAATCTACAAGAGAACTCATTGCCATTCCCAAAAAAAAAAAAAACAAAAAAAAAAAAAACCAAACCTGCTTAGAGCCTTAAGCGTTCGGTTTCAGGCTTTCAGCAGTAGCCTTATAACTTTTTACAGCAACATCTGAGGAGTGTCATAGATTACATAGCTCGACGATATCAGAGCACCAAGTCCGATATCAATTGCCGCGAAAAGAGGGAATATCTGCGTTATGATGCACGTAGAAGACAAAAACTTTGCAAGCAGATGAAAAATATAGCAAACAAGGAAGACAATTTGACCCAAAAAAAATTAATAATAACAAAGGACGCAAATAAAGCAAAGATAAAATAATATTTATCATGATAAACATCGCTCGTGTAAGCATACCCACTTGGAACCGATGTGCCCCTCAAAAGAAAAGTTACCACCAAACATGGTTGCATAACAAGGTTAGAGGCAATTAATGAAACCTGCAGATACGCAGCAATGACAGCAACAATGATAATGACTTTGGACGATAAGAATGGCTCAAGATAGCTAAAGTTGTGCCCTCTCTTGGAAGCCCAGAAAGTGAGCAACGTTAGAGAAACAAACACAGCAAACGTTGACAACAATGCCCCAAGAATTACTCTTCCTGAGAGCATTCATTGCCAAAAGAAGAAGAAGAAGAAGAAGAAGAAGAAGAAGAAGATATCAGCTGATACTCTAGCTAGAGGGTAAAAACATTTTAAACATGAAAAATCAAAATGTACAAAGATTACAGACCACTCGGAGTCGGAATTGCTATGTGTATATAGCACAAGGCAACACCCAACGCAATAATGGGAGGCAGTTGTTGATCCGATCATGGCCTCGCATATCACAGTCCAATGAAGAACGCTAGGACGATCCGTTGAATCCGAGACAAGAGAAGAGATTGCTCCTGCAATTGTGCTTGGGGGCGCCTTTGTGAAGACAGTGATATTATTACGTTATTTTTTTTGGGCAATCGGTGGAGTAGAGTCAGCGGTTACAAGTGATTTGTCTTAATGTGAATTCAGGTTATTGTATGTGTAAATATATATATATTGGTAAATCATATTAATAACCAAATGATATTCTTTACCAATTTAATTAAACTAAATATATGTTTACTGTAATGTATGACAGACAAGTCGCAATGAAAATTACTTAATTGTAGAAGTGGTTAGAGTTAGTTGCAGCCTAGTATACCAATCTTGCTGTCTTGGTCTATTCAACTCTTAGTAGAAATGTTACACTCCGTGTATGCTGTCAATGGTTCATAATTATCCAATCTACCCATATAAAATCAAAACCAAACCAACAGTAGGTGCAGGTTCTGTCCAAAATTAAATTAAATTAAATTAATTCAGCATCCTAATGACCTTAACTGTGGCTATAAACACTGTGGCTATAAACAGAGCATACAGGTCCAGGAAAACATGGGCAGACGCTACTATGTACTCATCATACCCAAAGCGCTCCACCAGCATCTGATCAGTGTCGTGTATGACATGGCCCTAAAATATCAGAGCACCAAGTCCAATATCGATTGCAGCGGAAAGGGGGACTGGGTTGAATATCTGCATTATTGACATTGATATAACGTAGAAAAAATATATAAGAAAATATATAAGCAGATGAAACATACAGCAAAGAGGACAATAGAGAAATTTGCTTTTACAAAAAAAAAAAAAAGGAAAAAAAAAAAGAAAGAAAGAAAGAAAAAAGGAAAAGACGGAACACAAACAACACACAAAGCAAACATAAAAAATATGCTGATGCACATATCGCTTATGTAAGCATAAACGATGAATGTGCCTCTGAAAAGAAATGTTAGCACGAAAGAGAAATTAGGGACCCTCTTGTTTTGCCTGAAAGATTCTGCGCCCCACTTTTGAAAAAGTAACACGATGATCCCAGATTCCATCTTTCGTTAGTGAGCACTTAATAGTATAAGGGCAAGTTGGTCACTTCATATGCTACATCATATATTTACTTTTTTATCTTCTTTGATGACATTGTAACGATGATTATTATTAATGGAATAAAATGACTAAAAAGTGAATACAAAGAAATAATAATAAAATAGAAATTAGCATAAAAACCGAAAAAAAGTAACAAGCCACCGCTGGTCCACCTTCGTTGTCTAGCTTTGTGTCACGGCCTTATTATTTCACAAGCAGAGACCGTGCGGCCTTAGGCGCTAACACACTTCAAAATACACCTAAGTAAGCCTTATTCTGCTTTAAGAGAGGTTCAAGCGAAAGAGAATAAGGACACGAGAGATTTGGGTGAGGAATATTCACTATACACAAGGTAGTTTACAAGGCTTGTAAGACTCTTGAACATTTGAGTCTAGCATGAATCGCTTTACAAATGAGGGCTCACCCCTATTTATAGGCAAGCACCTCCTCAACGTGTGGCTAACATTGCGCCACATCTCACAATCCTATTGGCCAACCAAGTACCTAGAACAATCCTATTCTAGACACTTCCTAGATATTTACAAGCTTCCTTGTTGGCTAAGTAATTCTAGAGACATCCACAAGTTACTACACAACTCTACCCTACACTAGACATCCCTAGAACATTCTAGACTCAAGATATTTTTTCAAGCTTCCGGAATCTTCCGCGGCCTTCCATCATCTTCCGCCACCTTCTAGACTCTTCCGGAGCCTTCTTGAGTCTTCCGTATGTATCTCATGCATTCCGGATTCTTTCGGATCCTTCCGGAATGTTTCGAAACGTTGCGGAACTTTCTAGAATCTTCTGGAATGTCACGCCCATTCTTTGCACCCTTGAGTTCCTCTCGACATGAGGATCCCGAATCACCATAATACTTACCCCAAAATCCCAATCCTTTGTGTGCTTTGGTGCAAGCTTGGCGTAAAATCGTGCGCGTGTCTCGCGGGGCGTGACATTTGGCTCTAATGGTTTTCTCCTTTGACCCATTTCTTCTCTTTTTCCCGCCAAACCCATGTACAGAAAACCAAAAAAGCAGCAAGCTAACTTTTCTACTTCCACGTATGGCTTTGAGCACGCATATGTCAAAAGTTACTCGGATGATCTCTGAAAAGTTAGAATTTAGGTTAAGTGATATAGTGTTCCGAGATTCTTATAACAAGAAAAATTTAATGGCGCATAAATTGAGCGTGATATTTCAGAAGTTTCCGGAAGGTTCCAAGACGTTTCAGGAATGTTCTGGTCACTTCTAAAATACTCCGAAAGGCTTTGGAAGCATGTGGAAAACATGAGGAGGCCCTAGAAGACTCTGGAGAGTTCCGGATGGTGATGGAAAAGAGCGGAAGACTACAGAAGCTTCTAGAAGACCATAGAACTCTCTAGTGTCTAGGGTTCTCTAGATATGTCTTGAGTCTAGTAGATATTTCTAGGCTACAAGATAAGCTTGTAAATATCTTAGGTTCCTTTTAGAGAACAAATAGGGTGTAGACAAGTGGCGCATTGATAGCCACACGTTAAGGAGGTGCTCCTCTATAAATAGGGGTGAGCACTCATTTGTAGGTAGATGTTCCCTCATTGAGAGCTTATCCAATACACTTCCTTGTAACACCTCTCTTGTACAATTGCTTTATAAAGTAATAACAATTGTACATCCTTCACTATGTCTTGCTTCCCTTGATCTTGCTTGGCATTGTCCAGTGTTCGAAGGCTTACTTAGGTGCAAGGTCGGTTCATTGAGCGATTAAGGCCGTACGGTCTAAGTGGTGAAACATTAAGGCCGTGACAGTTGGTATCATAACAAAGGTTTCCTAAGCCAAGTTTTTGTGTGATCAAGAGCAAGAAAGGTAGGAGGAATGGCATCAGAGGTGACTATGATTGAGGAGTCACGTGGGCGTGAAACCGCCCCTACCGCCAGCAAGAGACCCCGTGGCCAAGAGAAATCTCGGTTTGTGGTGAGCGCTTTAGAGACTCAGTTAGTCAAGGTGGGGCTAGCTATGGTTGATACGCGAGAGAGGCTAGACAGGCAAGAACAAGGCGTGGAGCAAGGCATGGATGAGCTCAATGGACAAGTGGAAAATCAAGGTAATGAACTCAAATAATTCATGCAAAGTTCCGAGGCCGCCACCGAAGCGCTATGCCAAAAGGTACATGCCTTCCAAGCAAGGGTGTTGGAGGTCTTGGCTAAAATAGAAACTTGGATGGATGAGTTAAGTATGGGGTTGGAAGACACAAAGGCTAAGGTGGTCTTGTGTAAAAGGTCAGTAGCTATAGGTGTTGTGGTAGTGTCACCTATGCTCGGTATTCCGAGGGTTGAAGCCTCTAAACCCTAGGAATACTCGGGGAAGAGGGACGCCAAGGAGTTGGACAACTTCCTATGGCATATGGAGCGCTACTTCGATGCGTTGAACTTGCTCGATGTGAAAAGCATGGTAAACATCGCTACACTTTACCTTACCGATCTCGCGGCAAGTTGGTGGCATCGCAAGGATGCAAAAGTGTAAGTTAGAACGTGTGTCATTAACACATGGGATGACTTGAAGGAGTTGAAGTGCCAATTCTATCCAGAGAATATGGCGTATGACGCTCGAAAGAGGATGAAGGAATTAAGGCACACCTGCTCAATTGTGGAGTACGTCGAGGCAATCTCCGTGCTCATTCTACAGATTGACGACATGAGCGAGACGGATCTCCTCTTTAATTTCATGGATGGCCTCCAACCGTGGGCTTCTTAAGAGTTGCAGTGGCATGGCGTGAAGAATATCTCATCCCCGCTAACCATTGCGGAAACCTTGACAGAGTACCAACGAGCGGAGTCCTCCAAACACTCCAAGACCCATCATGGCAAAGGTGGAGGAGCAAGGAGCTCCCAATCTTTACCAAATGAGGGGAAAGGCAAACCACCAAAGGGCAAGGAGTGGAAGAAGGAGCCAAAGAAGGAGACCCAATCGAGGATGAATTGCTTCCTATGTGATGGTCCGCATTGGGTAAGGGACTGTTCGAAGCGAAAGTCACTCAATGCCATGCTTGACGAGCGGGAGACCCAAGAATAAGCATAAATAGGTAGCCTTCAAATCCTCAATGCCTTGAATGCCAATCCCACTCTTGCCAAACCACAGGATCGGTCTCTCATGTATGTTGAAGCAAGCATCAATGGGAAGAAAGCGCTTGCGTTGGTGGACACAAGCACTTCCCACAACTTCATTAAGAAGAAGAGGCGAAACAGCTAAGCCTCAAGGTAGACAAGGAGCGCGGATGGTTGAAGACAGTAAACTCCGAGGCAAAGCTGCTTTTAAAACTAATGCACCAAGTGGAAATGCGTCTAGGCACTTGGAGCGGTAAGGTAAACTTCTCCATTGTCCCCTTGGATGATTTTAACGTTGTTTTAGGGATAAAGTTTCTTCGCCAATGCAATGTAGTGCCACTTCCTCGACTCAACACCGTATGCATCCTCGAGGGAGGACCGTGCGTGGTGCCTACAATGGCAAAGCCATCTTCCCATCCCAAACTCCTTTCCGTCATGCAACTTTGTAAGGGCATGAAATGTGGGGAAGAAACTTACTTGACATCAATACAAGAGATGGATGAAAGGGGGACACTTTAGGGGAGGGCGTTCTACAAGAGGTTGCGGAGGTCCTCGAAGAGTTCAAGGATGTGATGCCTCCGAAGTTACCTAAGAGACTCCCACCTAGAACGGAGGTGGATCATCGGATTGATCTTGAACTATGGGCACAACCACCCGCCAAGGCACCCTACCGAATGTCGCCGCCCGAGTTAGAGGAGTTATGGGTATACCTAAAAGAGTTATTGGATGTCGGGTACATTAGACCATCCAAAGCACCGTATGGAGCACCAGTGCTGTTTCAATGGAAGCACGATGGATCTCTTCGATTATGCATCGATTATCGAGCACTCAATATGGTAACAATCACAAACAAATACCCCATTCATTTGATTGCAGATTTGTTTAATCAATTAGGGCACGCTAGATACTTCTCCAAGTTAGACTTGAGGTCCGGATATTATCAAGTGCGGATTGCGGAAGGTGATGAGCCAAAGACTACATGTGTAACACGCTATGGTGCATACGAGTTTCTCGTCATGCCCTTTGGCCTCACCAACCCGCCAACAACATTTTCCACTCTCATGGATCAGATCTTCCATTCATTCTTAGATCGATTCGTGGTAGCGTACTTAAATGATATACTTGTATATAGCCATACGCTTGAAGAACATGTGCAACACTTCCAGGTACTTTTTCAATTATTGCGTGAAAATGAACTATACGTCAAGAGGGAGAAGTGCTCATTTGCCAAATGCGAGGTGGACTTCCTTGATCATAGAATACAAGATGGCAAATTTATCATGGACCAAGGAAAGGTGTGTGCCATCATAGAATGGGAGCCGCCTACAAAGGTTTTCGAGTTGAGATCTTTCCTTGGATTGTGAATTACTATAGGCGGTTCATACAGAATTATTCAGCAAAAGTGTCTCCACTCATCGACTTATTGAAGAAGAATCAAAGTTGGGAGTGGACTGATGAGTGCCAACAAACGTTCGAAGCACTAAAGGATGCAGCAATGAAAGAACCTATCATTGTGCTTCCGAATTACAATGTGCCACCGTTTGAGGTACAGACGGATGCCTCTGACTTTGCCATTGGTGGCGTGTTGATGCAAAATGGCATCCAATTAATTTTGAGAGTCGAAAGCTAAATGACACGGAGTGGCGCTACACGGTGCAAGAGAAAGAAATGACCACCATCATCCACTGCTTGTGAACTTGGAGACATTACTTGTTGGGATCCAAGTTTGTGATAAAGATAGACAATGTGGCTATGAGTTATTTTCAAAGCCAAAAGAAACTAAGTCTGAAGCAAGCAAGGTGGTAAGACTTCTTGGCGGAATTTGATTACGTCTTGGAGTATAATCCAGGAAGAGCCAACGTCGTGGCAGATGCGCTAAGTAGAAAGGTCGAGTTAGCTGCTCTAAGCAAGCTCCAAGATGAGATTATTGGCCTCTCAAACAAGGTATGTCCCATGACCCTTTGGCTTAATAGTTAATTTCCTTGGCACGCGAAGGGAAGACTAAAAGGTTTTGGGAGGAAGACGGCCTTCTCTATACTAAGGGACGTAGAATCTATGTTCCTAGATGAAGAAACTTGAAGAGAAACCTCATCAAGGAATGCCACGACATGCGATGGGCTGGTCACCCGGGGCAAAGGCGTACATGGGTATTACTTGAGGCAACGTATTGTTGGCCTCAAATGTAAGATGACATCCAGCAGTTTGTAAAGACTTGCCTTGTTTTCCAACAAGACAAGATTGAGAACCAAAATCCCGCAGGATTATTAGAGCCCTTACCTTCGCCTATACAACCATGGGAAAGTCTTACCATTGATTTTATTGTTGGGCTTCCTAAGTCCGAAGGTTGTGGCACGATCATCGTGGTGGTAGATCGGTTTTCCAAATATGCAACCTTTATCGCGGCTTGCAAGGATTATAGGGCTGAAGAAATTGCCAAGCTATTCTTCAAGAATTTGGTGAAGTATTGGGGGTTGCCTAAGACAATTGTGAGTGATTGAGATCCGCGGTTCACTATGAGGTTTTGGACCGAATTATTCAAGCTCATGAGATCCACACTCCACTTCTCTACGAGTTTTCACCCGCAAATGGATGGGTAAACTGAGAAAGTGAACGCACTCTTGGAGCTGTACTTGCAACACTTCGTGAGCGCTAACCAAGAGGATTGGGCCAAATTAGTGGATGTGGCGCAGTTCTTATATAACTTGCAGATGAGTGAGTCTACCAACCGAAGTTCATTCAAGTTAGCGACGGGTTAGCAACCTCTCACACCACATACACTTAAGGCATACTACACGAAAAGTAGTCCTTCCGCCTTCAAGGTTGCTAAGAGTTGGCATGAGCAAGCGGATATTGCGAGGGCTTACTTGGACAAGGCAACCAACAAGATGAAGAAGTGGGCGGACACTAAGCAGCGGCGTGTGGAGTACAACGTTGATAACTTAGTGTTCATCAAGATACTCCCCCAACAACACAAATGGACGCAGTCAGTACATAAGGGCCTTATGCAGAGATATGAGGGGCCATTCCCCATCATAAAGAAGGTGAGTCCTGTAGCCTACAAGGTCGAGTTACCTTCAAAACTTAGGCTCTATCCTATCTTTCATGTGAGGTGTTTAAAACCATATCATGAAGATAAGGGAGATGCTTCAAGAATCGAGCCTAAAAGGACACCCATTCGCACTACCGTCTCCTACGACAAGGAGGTTGATCACATCAGGGCCAAAAGAGTGCTACGATGACAAGGCTATCCTCCGAGTCGCGAGTGTTTGGTGAGATAGAAGGGACTTCCCGATGCGGAGGTAAGTTGGAAACCAGAGGAGTCCTTGTGGCAATTCGAAGATAAGATACGTGAGTTTCATGAAGACGCGACGAGGGTGTCGTGAGCTTAAGTAGGGGAGGATGTCACGCCTCACACGTATATGCCTGAAAATTACTCGCTCGAGGAGTTAGCATTTGAGGTAAGTGATATAGCATTCCAAGATTCTTATAACGAGAGGAATTTAATGGCGCATAAATTGAGCGTGGTATTCCAGAAGGTTCCAAGACGTTCCAGGAATGTTTCGGACACTTTTAGAATACGCCGAAAGACTTCGGAAGCGTGTGGAAGACATGAAGAGGCCCTAGAAGACTTCAGAAGGTTCCGCATGGTGATGGAAGAGAGGGGAAGACTACGAACGTTTCTAGAAGACCATGGAGCTCTCTTGTGTCTAGGGTTCTCTAAATATGTCTTGAGTTTAGTAGATATTTCTGGGCTATAAGATAAACTTGTAATATCTTAAGATCCTTCTAGAGAACAAATAGGGTGCAAACAAGTGGTGCATTGATAGCCACACATTAAGAAGGTGCTCCTCTATAAATAGGGGTGAGCACTCATTTGTAGGTAGATATTCTCTCCTTGAGAGCTTGTCCAATACACTTCCTTGTAACTGTTAAAGATAAAAGGTTTAAAACAAACATTTACATTATAAGTTACAATATTTATTTTGAAATTAATTTCATATGTTACGAGTATAATAAAAACATGAACGTTACGACACTTATTATTTATAACGTTCATGCTTTTATTAAGAAATTATGGCTTGGGAGTTACAAGAATTAATTTGTAAGTTACCAAAGTTATGAGATTACTATATAAAGGAGTCTTAAATGTTCTAACATGAACATGAAATATTTTGAGTATTTGATGATTTTGAGCAACCGCGACACAAGAAGACAGGTTTTTCTTTCGGTGATCGTGCTCATCGAGAAGATAGGCTGTGAGCACTGGGTTGTATCTTAGAGCCCTTGAGTACCGATATGACTCGCACGAGGGGAGGACTCTTTGGCTTTAGGACAATGCCTTCGATATGCCTCCCAAATGCTCAGGCCACTTATTTCTTACACTATCTCTTTATTTATTCTATTTATTTAATATATTAATCTAATTCATATTTTATTATTTCTTCAATATCTTGTTGTTTGATTATGTTATTTAAATTTATTATAAATATTCCTAACATTTTAAAGCCAAAGAGTATCTCATATGATTGCTTAGTTATTTGGTTAATATTAATTGGTTGCATATATGTATGCTTTTATTTTTTGATTGCTTATGTTATACAAACTATTTCATAATAGTTTAAAATTCTACTTCCTATTAGATCCACAGCTATAAGCATCTATATAGCTATTAGCTTCATCTATATTTTATTTATATTTTAATGAATATGAGAGGATTACAAGTGTGATGGATTTTGCAAATTATTTTGTTTGTTTGTTTATCATATAATTTATGTTGTAGATCTTTGCTCTATCATGTTTTATATTTTTGTTCATAATTTGAATATAGCTAGCCTTACTATGCTATATTGATTAGTGAATTATTCTAGTTTGTATTGTGAATATACTTGCGTGTATAAATTTTTTTATTTTTCTTGCAATGAAGAACTGAAATGAATGCTAGTTTGGAGCATGATATGAGTTAATTTCACATATTTGAAGCTTCTTTGTATAGTGAATACATGATGATTGCTATTATATTACAGATCTAGCCTTATTAGCGTTGGAGAGTTAGTGGCTTCAATGTGCAACTTTCTTTCCAAATAAAGCTTTATTTTACAACATGAGTAAATAAATGTTTTTATTAAGTTAAAGACATGAAGGTATGTGACCGGTTATTCAATTTTTTCTTATTTATTTCAAAGAATATAAATGAGTTGTAATGTTTAGTGGTTTTATTATTAAGACCTTTTAATAGTTTTTATTATGGTCTAATAAATATTTCAGTTATGAAAATTCCTACTACTGATATTTATTACAAATTGATTATTTATGATTTAATTAATTGTATATGTTACTAATTAAGTGTGTTATTATTTTGGAGTAAGAAAATCTTTGATCTTTATTGCATATTATTATTGATTAAGAATTCAATTTATGAGTTGCAAGCATAAAATGTTTATTACACAATAAAGCATGTTTTTTCCATATATTTAATTAGAAACTCATATGTATGATGGTATGCTATTAAGTCATAATTTTTGTGGCTATCATGCATTTTAGATGATGACATCTAAATAATTGATTACTAGATAGAGTATTATGATAATTTATGTGGTTGTATTAAATGAAATAATAGCATAAATGCTAATGATTATTATTAAATACATATATGAGTTATATATTATATTTACAGTTTTAGTAATAAATATCTTATTAATGTGAGGATTGAAAAAATATTTTTTAATGTGGGGGTTTATAGTTTTTAAGCGGTTTCATATTTTAGTTCTTACTTTTTTACAATTAAAATGACAATGTTTTGAGTGTAGTTATTATTTTGATGAGTTTTAAAATTTAACAAAATAAGTGCATTAATATTTTATGGAGTTATTGCTACTGTATTTAAAATGTTACTTAATGTGGGGGTTTTCTTTACTTGATGGTTGTTAAATGTTTTTATGATATTTGGAGGAAAAAAATGATATCATAAGTTATTAAATGATTATTAATTTTGTGTATGAGTTTGAAAATATTATTATTTATAAAGTGATTAAGTGCTTCTTCAATTTTCTTTATTGTGCCTTTGATATTCTTATGCTCTCTAACATTATTTTATGAAATATTTAACATTCTTTAAGAGAGCTAGTGGAAGCAATCATCAAAATAATGGGAACAAGTTCTCCATGATAAATGAGAGATTGTGCAATTATAAAAATTTTCAGCACGCTAATTAATTATTTAAATTGTCGAGGGGGATGTACTTAAGCCCAAAAGGGAGTCACCTAGGGAAGTAACCCAACCTCTGTGATTAGAGATCCCATGAAGGAGGTTCAATGGGTAGGAACAATCCTTACTGCGTGACTTGTTAAGCACAACTATAAAGACATATCTTAGAGGAGATACAATCGTGCTCATCCCTATGGCAAAGTGCTTGTTATATATCATGTTAGGAAGGATACTTATACTGAATGAGTCTAAAGGCTAGATACTCTTGCGAGGTATAGGTCACATATACCTTTTGAGGACTCACCTAAGTGAGAGCGTCGTGAGGGCCGCGACTGTGAGAATTGAGTTGTTCTCTAAAGCTCTCATGAGAATCAAGATTGAGCGCATGGCCATTAATAGTGCTAACCCGCTAAAACCATATCTTCGTCGATATTATGTGTGTGATAGTTTAAAGTTTGGTCAAGAAATCGAGTTCAAGACTTTGTTCACTCAGGTTTCTCAAATGGATACTATCAACACTAAGTGTAGGTTCAAACCTGAAAGGTACCTATACCCATTGCATAATAGAAGGTTGCTCCTTATATATAATTTTTATTTTATGAGTATTTTTATCTTGATATTTTATTTTATAAAGCTTTAAAGTTTTAAACCTTTTGTTGGGGATTGTTGGAGATAAAAGGTTTAAAACAAACATTTACATTATAAGTTACAATCACTACAAGAATTTTTGTTATACTTGTCACATAAGATTTCAAATATTTGGGGGTTTTTGATAATAGTGTCAATTATTACACGGTTTTACAAGTCAAACTTACATTTTGTTTATATTTGTGAGATGTTCCATGTCTAAACTTTTCAATTAGTAAAAGAAGGGACAAATATGTAAAAGCAAATAAAAATCCCTAGTTATTTGGCTCCCTTCTTTTCCCTCTTGTGATTTTCGTTTCCCTCTTCTTCTTTTACAGCAACCCTTTACTTATACACTTTCCCTCTCAAACGCCGCCATGAAATCCATTCTTTCCCTCTCAATCTCTCCCACGAACCTACGCTCTCTTAAGGTCCACCATCAAAGCCACTATTTTCCACTATTTCTCACCCTTGTTCAGTGAAACTTCATGTAATATCCCTCATTCACGTTGCCATGGCTCTCCCTTACTGAAACATAACGCAATCTCCCTCTTCCTCATTTTTGTTTCCCTCAATCACATACTCCTTCATCAATTTTCGGCTCCATTAGGCGACTTGGGTCTAACATAAAATCGGTGACCTGTAGAAAAGAAGGGCAAAGGGAAGAGATTATAAACTGATAAGTCCCATTCCGGTTAGATCTTGCATTTCTCACTAGTTGGTTTGAAAGTACTCTATAAGAGTTCAATAATTTCAGAACATCATCTTTTATTCTATTTGATTTATGAGTATCGTAAGTTATTTAACAGTCAACTTGGTAATGTTGGAAATGAAGCCGAAGATTGATCGACTTGGGTCTAACATATTGTGCTGAAATCGGTGACTTGTGGAGAAAAAGGGAAAAGGGAAGAGATTTTAAACTGGTGAGTCCAATTCCGGTTAGGTGTTGCCTTTCTCATTGGTTGTTTTTTAAAGCACCCTCTTTTTGATCTATAACACAAACGTGGGGAATCCAACCACACACAACTTGGAGTAAATAATGTAAAATACTTGAGCTTCAGAATTGAGAGAGTTTTATTATTGTAATATTCAAGCTCATGATTGCCGAAAGCCAATATTATATATTATCTAGAATTTAGTAGTTTAGAATTTGACCAATCTAATTAATGAATTTATCATGAGAGTATTTAACTACACTCATCTGTTGCCTTGTGGTGAAAGAGGAAATTAACCGAAAAAAAGAAGCACAATCATAATCTAAGGTGAGTTATTACTTTATACAATGAAAATAGTTTCAACAAAAGTGGGATATGATTGCATCATATGGCTGCAAAAGAAAATTTATAATTTTTAAGATATCATCTATATATTTATTAATTAATATGTTTTTATATCATATACATCGAATAATATTAAGCATGTAACTAAACATTAATAATTTAAGTTATGAACATCGTAATAATCTTATAATTTAACAATTCAATCGCTACAACAGAAATTAGAGAAAACAATATATATAGATCAATTACAAGCTTCATAAAATAACTATTGTGAAAAAGGGTTTACTTAACAAAGTGCATGTCATACAAATTTGTGAATTATAAGTTTTTAGCGGTCTATTTAAACATTAATTTCTCTATCCGATAGGCAACATTTATTTTCTTTATCGAAAGTTTAAATATATATTTGGGTTAAACCAAAGTTTGATTAGGAAAAACACAGAAGTAATTTTTAAGAAATTATAAAATAAGGAATTGAAATAATAATCAATATAAGAAAGGTGGAATAGATTACCATATAAACATCATCTTTATTCTGGTTGATTTGATCATTCCATAAGCTGCCAAGCTCAAAATTTTAAGAAAATATCTTTATTCAGAAAATATAAAATGTTTTGTTCATTCCATAAGCTGCCAAGCTCAAAGCATAAAAGAAACTGAGTTTAGAGAAAAACTTTAGACATGTAGGTTATCAGTACAGGTTTACATTCCCGCAAGAAATATCATTGGAAAGCTTGTTAAAGAAAATTTTATAAGTCAAACAGCCTAAACATCCAAGCTTCTGGACCCAATGTTCCTCTTTCAGATAATCCAAATAAGATTCTCAGTTGAAGAAATAAGAGAGAATAACTCATGAACTGCTTCATTCTTCATATCTATAATGGACAAAAAAATTTATCCAAAAGAATCATTATAGAAAAACAGGCTATATTCAGTCGAAAGTTTATGAGTTCTAGATAAAAGACAAGTTCTTGGATGTTATAAGCAGAGATATCTCTAAACTGACAACCTTCTGAACATGTGAGATTTTCTGCTATTTTACACCATATTCTTCAAATAATCATAAAAATTGGATAAGACTTAAATATTACCTCTGTGGCCTAAAGAACAAGCCTACAACTGCATCAAAATCCTGACCATTATAGCAATGAATTCTTAGTACTTCATGGCACAGAAATTCATGAAATCTCCGGTTGTTTACCTGAAAAGATCACATTGCCAATTCCAGGCCCACCTTTTCTGTCTAAATCCAAAGCATTTTTTATTGAAAGAGATGAAGGAGGATACTAAGATGTATCTTGCCAGTTAGAGATATCATTTGTCTTTTAGCTTATCAGGAGAGAGCCTATCTATTAGCTGCCAATGTCTTTTCAAATTTTCTCTTTTGCAAATTTGGGTGTCAATACACTTATTTTGCTGTCTGTTTTCTTCTTAATCGTTAATCATTATTTGAAAATAAGATTTGAACTGAAGGCCTACCTGCCTCTTTGCCAAGTTAAGAAAATTATGTTGGACAAAGTCTGAAATCCTAATAAAATCTGAATAATGACAGATCCTCTTACCTAATAGTCTCATAAACCACCCCTTTAAGGTTGGTATGTTATAAAAAAATTAAACCACACCTAATTTTTGAATAAATTTCAAGTGGAGAATTAAGTTCGAATTTTTATTACAAACCACTGCTTTGCATCTTTATTTCCTTAGAACTGAAGGCCTACCTGCCTCTTTGCCAAGTTAAGAAAATTATGTTGGACAAAGTCTGAAATCCTAATAAAATCTGAATAATGACAGATCCTCTTACCTAATAGTCTCATAAACCACCCCTTTAAGGTTGGTATGTTATAAAAAAATTAAACCACACCTAATTTTTGAATAAATTTCAAGTGGATAATTAAGTTCGAATTTTTATTACAAACCACTGCTTTGCAGCTTTATTTCCTTAGAACTGAAGGCCTACCTGCCTCTTTGCCAAGTTAAGAAAATTATGTCGGACAAAGTCTGAAATCCTAATAAAATCTGAATAATGACAGATCCTCTTACCTAATAGTCTTATAAACCACCCCTTTAAGGTTGGTATGTTATAAAAAATTAAACCACACCTAATTTTTTAATAAATTTCAAGTGGATAATTAAGTTCGAATTTTTATTACAAACCACTGCTTTGTAGCTTTATTTCATTAATATTTATTTTTATAGACTCCCATCTGTGGATATTTTGTAATAAAAGATTAAAACTTGTTTATCTATGCAGAATTTGAGCTAACCTTATTGGTTGTTTTGAGAGTTCTCCATCAGAGTTCAATAATTTCAAAACATCATCTTTATTCTGGTTGATTTGTGAATATCATAAGTTATTTAATGGTCAACTTGGTAATGTTGGACCCTTGTACTTGAGGAGGCATGCAGAGCGCAAAAAGAACCTAAAAAGAACTTGAAAGATTGTAGTTATGTTCTTTTGTATCAGCTTAGGTTTTTAGGTGAGGTGGTTACTTAGCAATTAGCGTATGAATTTTTCCCCAAAAAAAAAAAGTAGGGTATGAAATTTAATTTTTGTAGAAGCATTGTCAAAATCCTCTCTTACAATTGTTCTTTGGATGCTTTAATGAATTTTTTTTTATATGGGAAAATTTGAATGTTAATATCATTTGATAATTATCATATTTTATGTATTTACATTATCCGTTGTCGTCAATTGCAGTTGTTTCTTATAATCAAGAGGAGCTTAAAGTAGTGCAGTGCTCTAACAAAAAGCAAAACACTTCAATTTGTTCAAGGTGAATGCTTTAAATATTGTTTCTTGATATCCAATTCAAGTATGTTCATGACTTAAGAACTTTTGTAATATATTAAAACAAGATAAACAGGAAGTCTTGATAAACCTATTGCTCAAGCAAAAAAGTAAAAAATATTAGGTAGCATTTATGAATGCTTGCTGCGGCTATATTTTATAAGGATTTGAGAGCTGAAACCACTATTTTCTGTGTGCTGTGTTTGAAAGTTGTGGAGAAAATGGATCATAAAGTACCTTTTAAAGCATGTCATACACTCCATTAGTTCCTTCTGCAGTTCTGCTCTTGATAAAGTACCTTTTATGTTAAGAGTGAAGAACTATTCTGGAATAATAAGACTATGGTTCTCAAGTTTTTAAACTAAGTTTATATCCCTAGTAATGTAGCTTGATATATTAATGCCATGTGGATGTTGAATTAATGTAGTAGGTAATTGAATTAATGCGGCAGATGGTATAACTTCCTACTTGACTACCACTACTCTTGGGATATATGATAGAACTGTCAGTCACTCTCACACAACTCACAATAGCAATCACAAGAGTTAGAGGTTAAATGATAAAAGTAGAGTAGAGATTGCAGGTAGAGACAGTTTTAGAAGAGAAGATATGCATTAATTTGGATAGTAACAGGCTATTCAAGAGACTTGTAAGTTCTCCCTATGAGACGGTTCCTCACAAAAGCAACAAATAGGCTGAATGCCTTTTTTCTATCTTTTTCCTCCCTTATATTCTCTAACTAACTTCTCTTTTCCCTAGACAAAAGTAACTAATTCTCACAGCACCCCAAACAACACAACAATAACAGAAAAATAAAAAGAGAAAAACCCCCTCAATACAGCTAAATTAACAACTCTGCCCCTTATTTTTCATCTGATTTGTGACGTCTAGAATAGGTAAATCTGATTGGAGGTCTATCAATAAATGTTAGAAAGTAAACTCTTCTGTGTAAACAAGACCAATAGTTAATATGCTTATTGTTGCTTGACCAAGGTTAATGTCTCTTTCTTCTTGCTCAGTTGCTTATTTATGGATTATGCTTGGTAGCATGATTCCATGTGCATGCTGGTTTGTTTTCTTTTTTTCTTTTTCTTTTTTATTTATAATCCTAAATGGATGAGAAACTGAAGAGTATACTAAGGAAATTTAAAAAGAATATTACGTTAGTTAATGATTAGACATATTAGACTCATATCCATGGATTAAAGTTACTGCTAATTAGTTTACCATTCTTTCATTACATATATAATTGGACTGTATTCCCTGTTAATCATGATTCTTTTAGGTATTCCAAAAAGTTCTAAAAGCATATGCAACAAAGCTTTTCGCAAGACTACCTAAGGGTGGCACAGGAATTGTTGTAGCAGCTACAGGTATGGATGGATAGATAAAGGTATATCATATTTGATTATTTTTGTTCACACATTTTTTTCCTTTTCTGCAAACTATCTAGTTTAAACCAAATACTGATTTTTGTATATGTCTATTTTTATGACAATCTTGAGAAGACATTCGACAAGGATGAAAAGTTGATTGTTGTATCTTGAATTCTGTTGAGTACTGCCATAAAACAGTCAGTTTGTTTCTTTATCCCTAATCAATTAACGGTTCTTGAATTCTTTTCCTATAATCAATTAAATTTTTTTAGAGTAGCTACTGAAAATGGTTGGTGGTAAGATTATTTTACTTAGGAGGTTAGTAAAAATATGCTTGAATTTATAAGTTAGTAAAAACCTAATAGGTAATGTCACTTTTGCTATCATAATACATGAATAACTTTACATCTTTTGGTTTCTTTTCTCAGGAAACAATTGGAAGAGATTCTTGATAATTTGAAAGAAAAACCAAAGGTCTGAACATTATTATTGGTAATACATTATTAGCTAATTGAATGATGAATGACCACCGCCTTTTACTTAAGTTATAAAATGACATTTTTGTGATATGTACTTGGATACTCAAATATGCAAATGATTGTGTTGTCCTATTAGTTAAATATGATGATTCTATATATTTTATGTGCAAGCTGTATCCTGTACACTTGCTTAGCATCAAACTTTTAAGCTCAATTTTGGAAAGTTGGTTTAATTAGAACATACACTATGGTAGATCTGAAAAACTATTAAACTATGTTTGCAAGCAGTGTGGTTTTGGTGTTCCATTTTAAGCCTTTAGCTCATGTCTTCTGTGTATATCAGTTTCTTCCATAGATGTCTCATGTCAAGGTAGCTAGAACCTTTAATAAACTATTGAGTGTGTAATCAAACCATCCTCTCATAGTAAGAGTGCTTGTTGTAACCGTCTATCATTTTCAGCACATGAATGCTTCTGGATTTTGTTAATGACTGAAATTGTTGATTCAATATCTCTCTCTATGTCTCTCTCTCTTGGAGGAAACTCAAATTTATATTAAAAGAAGGATAAAATACAAAGGTTAATCACATATCCACAGAAGTGTCAGATCTTAGAATGATGGCAAAAGACACGAAAGATCCCAAAAAAGTGTAGGTTGTTCAAAAACAACAGAAAATCAGCTTAGAATAGCAAGTCTTTCTCTTTTACTTTTTTACTTTATTTATTCTCTCTCTCTTTCTTTTTAATTCTTCTTTTATGTATCTAGTCTGGCATTTTTAGTTGTTTCTCATATCAATCCTCTATTTGCATGAACTATGGTCATCAAATTTATGACAAAATGGAACCTTTCTATTTTTTTTAATGCTGTTGTGATATCTGGTATTTCACCTCGTAATTTCTTGTTGTTTTGTTTGTGGAGAAATTCTTAGATAAGTAAACAATTTAATACTCCCAAAGTAGCTTGTGAAGATAGAAAGAGGTGACAAAGTACTGCAAGAAAGCGATCATTAATTTTTAGAGTTCTTTTTCTATCTTCGATTTCTTTTAAATTCTACAATAGTGATAATGGCTTACATGACTTTGATTCTATTCTACAATAGTGATAATGATAGCTACAATGTTAGCTTCATTGTTTACCCAGCTTTGTTTTGTTAGCTTTAGGAGTACTACTGTACCATTACTCATTGCCTCTACTCCCCAAATTAAAATTTTATAATTGCTTGATCATGCATTCAATTCTTTATTATTTAATGAGTTTCTGGTTCCTATTTGTAAGGCTTTAGTTACCAGAATCTTTTTCTAACTGCTCCTTGGGAAATGACTTTAGTTTAAGGTTAAATTGTTTCTATTTTGGATTCGTTTCTTCTCTATACTTTTATAAGCATTATTTTTTATATAAGATGTCTTTTTGACAATTATCAGCCATAAAAAAGACTAGCATCTCCATATATTTGGACTGTCAAATTATTCTAGAGAAAGCACACTTGGTTGATGCATATAGAACTCAATCTCCATATATTTTTGATATGTTGTTTGTTACTATTTAGACTATTTCAGCTACTTTTGGTTAGTTATTGATTTGTTTCAATTCATCCTAAACTATTTTTGTTATGTGCGTTATGCATAATTGATATAAAATGGTTGATGATATGCTGTTTTAGACTAATTTGGTAATGTTGTTATGTTTTTGCATTATGAAATTCGGATTGTGTTCTTTCTAGTGAATTTGCATTGTTCTTGATTTAATAATGCCCTCTTGTCCATATTACAAATCTTGCTTCTTTTTTATTGTTTTCCCAAATATACCCCATCCGTAATAAATACCAACTTAATCATACCATTTAAGTCGAAGAAACTTGGTAATAGAAAGAAATATCGAAACCAAAACTTATAGCTTGTTATAAATGTTGAAATAATTGAAAAGGTTGTATATATCATAACATACTCAAAACTTAATCATACCATTATACTTGTATCCGCAGGTGTACTACTACTCCAACAAATGGATAAATCTTGGATGTGGAAGGATAGATTGTCCAAGGAGTATGTAAATGGGGTTGATAATTTCCTAGTTTTTGCAACTACACACAATCCTAACATAGCTTTCTTTAAGTGCCCATGCAACACATGTCGTTGCTTGGCCTTACACAATACAAGCGAAATTAGAAACCACTTATTCTTCAATGGGTTTGACACAAACTACGAAACTTGGATTTGGCACGGGGAAGCCAATCCACTTACGGAACCCAACAATGTCAACTCATCCTTTGATGAATGTAATTATTTTCCTGTGCAAGATACCATGGATATGGTAAATGATGCCTTCAAATATTGTGACAATGACCCTAAAACCTTGAAAAACTTACTTGAAGATGCTGAAAAGCCTTTGTACCCAGAGTGCACAACTTACACAAAATTTTCTGCATTGATGAAACTTTATAGTATTAAAGGGAGATACGGTTGGTCAGACACTAGTTTTTCAGAATTGCTTGATGTCATACACTCAATGCTACCACCAAACAATGAAATGCCTTCATCCATGTATGAAGCAAAGAAAGCAATGGTTTCATTAGGGTTGTCATATGAAAAGATACATGCATGTCCTAATGATTGTGTTTTATATAGGAAAGAGCATGCATCTTTAACAAGTTGTCCAACCTGTGGGTTGTCAAGATGGAAGGGAACTAATAAATCATCTACATCTAAAAAAGACATTCCAGCCAAAGTTTTGTGGTATTTTCCTCCCATTCCAAGGTTTAGGAGGTTATTTCAATCTTTTGATGTTGCTAAAATCCTAACTTGGCATGCTAATGCGAGAGTCGTAGATGGTAAACTTAGGCATCCTGCTGATACACCATGTTGGAAGTTAATTGATCATATGTGGCCTAGTTTTGGAGTTGAAAGTAGAAATCTTAGATTAGCTATTTCAGCTAATGGAATAAATCCACACAGTACCCTAAGTAGTACTTATAGTTGTTGGCCTGTGGTAATGATGACATATAACCTCCCTCCTTGGTTGTGCATGAAGAAGAGATTTATGATGTTGACTCTTTTGATATCGGGACCACGACAACCCGGCAATGACATAGATGTTTACTTAGCACCATTGATAGATGACTTGAAACTTTTATGGGAAAAGGGTGTTGAGGTCTATGATTCTTACAAAAAAGAATCTTTTAACATGCGAGCTGTGTTGTTGTGGACAATAAATGACTTTCCAGCCTATGGTAACCTTTCAGGTTGTTCAGTGAAAGGCTACTATGGTTGTCCAATATGTGAGGAAGAGACATTTTCATGTAGATTAAGGCATGGCAAGAAAAATATCTGTATGGGTCATAGGCGATTTCTCCCTCAAAAGCATCCCTTTAGAAACCAAAGAAAGGCATTTAATGGACTCCAAGAATTTGGACTTCCTCCTAAAGTGCTTAGTGGAGAGGAAATTTTTGATAAACTTGGAGCTTTCATTAACACTTGGGGAAAGAGTAAGGATAAAAAACGGAAGAAACTTGACCCTGATGGTATTAAATGTTGGAAGAAAAAATCAATTTTCTTTACTCTCCCATATTGGAAACACTTATATGTTCGTCACAATCTAGATGTTATGCATATTGAAAAAAATGTGTGTGAAATTATCTATGGCACATTATTAAATATTCATGGGAAAACAAAAGATAATCTCAACTCTGGATTAGATCTTGTTGATATGGGTTTAAGGAAAGAGTTACATCCAACTATTGCAAACAATCAGACATATTTGCCTTCTTCTTGTTACGCACTAAGCAAGAAAGAGAAACAGGTGTTCTGTCAAACATTGCATGACCTTAAAGTCCCTTTTGGATATTGTTCCAATTTTAAGAACCTAGTATCCATGGATGACTTAAAACTAGTTGGTCTTAAGTCCCATGATTGTCATGCTCTCATGCAACAATTACTACCATTGGCCATAAGATCTGTATTGCCCAAGCATGTTAGGTATGCTATTACAAGGTTTTGTATATTCTTCAATGATCTTTGCACCAAAGTGGTTGATGTTCCTAAGTTAAATACAATTCAAAGTGACCTTGTCATTACCCTGTGCTTACTTGAGAAATACTTTCCCCCTTCTTTTTTCGACATCACGGTACATTTAACTGTTCATCTTGTTAGAGAAGTAAGGTTGTGTGGGCCTGTCTATCTTAGATGGATGTATCCTTTTGAGAGATATATGAAAATTCTTAAAGGATATGTCCGAAATAAAAATCGTCCTGAAGGGTGCATTGCTGAGTGTTACATTGCATCTGAAGCAATTGATTTTTGCTCTGAGTATGTGTCTGCTACTGACGGACATAATGACAATGATGGTCTTTTGCTCGGGGGTCGGGTAATCTATATTGGACTAAATGAATGGGCACAAGCACACCTTTATATCTTGCAAAACATGGAGGAAGTCCAACCTTACATTGAGTAAGTATCTAATTTTCCTAATCTTATACTAATAACATCTTCTTTCCTTACTTGTTTTATCCAATACCAACTAATCTTCTTCAATTTTGATAGAATGCATATGCAATGGTTGAAGAAGCATTTTCCAAGGCAAGTGAAAAATGCAAAGTGGCTACAAGATGAGCACATTCGTAGTTTTATTGAATGGTTCAAAGCTGAGGTAAAAAATGCATAGAAACCATTTTCGCAGAAAGCTTTTCAACTTAATTCAAACCTTGCTTCTATTAAATCTGAATTATTGTATTTTGTAATTTGTTACTAGGTTGGAAATGTTAGCCCTAAGGCTACATGATAATTTTGATGATAACAATACACATTGATTAATTGAGATTTACTAACATGTTTATTTATGTGTAAGAGTAAGATCATTGAAATAATTTTAAAATCAAGAAGAGGCTTATTAAAATGAAGTGTTGAAGCTAAGGAGAAGACTACATGTTAAAGGCACCAAAGTTTAAGAACAAGGATTGACTCAAGGAATGTGACACATGAGCAATGTTCAATCAATTGGTCATATATATCTCTACAAATATCCAAATGACGTGATTCTTGAGCCTTTGGAAAGCTTACTCAATTTATAACATTTCATATGTTTTAATGAAATTCAAATTTCAAGTGCAAGGTTGTCCAAATCATCATGCAAGTTGAAAGACAAATGGAAGCAGCTGACATGAGCACCGAATACTCCTTTGGACATATCTTGAGCTAGAAAAATCAAAATGACTTGATTCTTGCGGCATTGGAAAGATGACTTAATGAAGAACATTTCATATGTTTTGAAAAATTTCAAATTTCAAACAGAAGGCCGACATAATTGACATGCAATTCGGTGGACTGACACAAAGAAGAAAAATCAACTCACATGAGCACCGAATGGTGTTTTGGCCATATCTTAAGATAGAGATATCCAAATGCTTTGATTCTTAATGTTTTGGAAAGATTATTCAAATATACAGATCTTTCATGTTTTGAAGAAATTCAAATTTCAAATGGAAGGCTGACAGAATTATCATTCAATTTGGTGGACTGACACAAGAAAGAAAAATCAAGTCACATGAACACCGAATGGTTTTTTGGCCATATCTTGAGCTACAGATATCCAAATGACTTGATTATTGATGCGTTGGAAAGCTTATTCAAATGTGCAAATCTTTTATGTTTTGTATATTTTCAAATTTCAAACAGAACATTGACAAAAATGAAAGACAAGATTACGGTTTTTATGGTGGGCAGAAAATTTGGAGTTAGTGTCTTCACTTGTTCAAGTTCATCTCATTTGCCTATAAAAGGAACCCTTCTCCCATGCATTCAGTAAGACAAGAAGAGCAAGAGAAGCATTTTATCAAGCAAAAAAAAAAAAACAAGAGAAATATCAAGTCTAGAGAGCTTTTATATTTTTTATCTACTCTTTGAAGAGAGTGGTACTTTTGTTGTAAAAATTTACTTTGTTCTTGTATTGTGGTGAGAGTGAGATATTCTTGTAAAGGATAATAGTTATCCTTGAGAAAACTCTTGTTGTGTGTTATCAAGAGTTGAAGAAAGTTGCCTTGGTGAGGTTGTTCATCAAGAAGAACTCTTGGTGTGGTGTTATCAAGGTTTTAAGGAAGTTGCCTTGGTGAGGTTGTTCATCAAGAAGAACTCTTGGTGTGGTGTTATCAAGAGTTGAAGGAAGTTGCCTTGGTGAGGTTGTTCATCACGAAGAACTCTTGGTGTGGTGTTATCAAGAGTTGAAAGAAAAAGTCTTGGTGAGGTTGTTCATCAAGCAAGTTGTAAAGATTTCTACAACTTAGTGGAAAGCCTAGCTTGTGGAGCTAGGAGCCCGTGGACGTGGGCAAGGTTTGCCGAACCACGTACATCGAGTTTGCACTCTCTCTATCCCTATCCTTTTTACATTTACTTGCACTTGTGATTGTTCTTTATTGCTATTCTCTTGATTGCATTCTATTTTCATCTTCTTCACCTTTATTCTCAAAGAAAGAGTTAAATAATTTTGACCTTTCAAGAAAAGTTTTCTAAATCTGTTTTTATAAATAAAAACCCAATTCACCCCCCCTCTTGGGTTGCCATACCTGGTCAACAAGTGGTATCAAAGCAAGGTTGCTCATTTTTTTTTTTAAATCTTAACCGATTTTGAGCTATGGTAACTTTTAATTCAACTTCATATGTTGAGGGACTTTCTATCTCTAGACCTCCATTTTTCAATGGAAGTGATTACTCTTATTGGAAAACTAGAATGAGTATTTTCTTGCAATCTTTTGATTATGATTTATGGTCTATTGTTTTGGAAGGACCTTTTGTTCCTATCAAAATTGAAATTGGAGAAAGCATGCTTAAAGAACCTAAAGAGTTTAGTGAAGATGATAAAAAGAAATTGAGTTTGAATGCTAAAACTATGAATGTGTTATATTGTGCTCTAGATAGGAATGAGTTTAATAGAATATCTACTTGTTCTACGGCACAAGAAATATGGCACACACTTGAAGTAACTCATGAAGGAACTGGTCAAGTTAAAGAATCCAAAATTAGTATGCTAGTTCATAGTTATGAGCTTTTTAAGATGAAATCGGATGAATCAATTTCTGAAATGTTTACTAGATTTACGGATGTTATTAATAGTTTGAAATCTCTTGGTAAATCTTACTCTAATGTTGAAATGGTGAGAAAGATTCTTAGGTGTCTACCAAAATCTTGGGAGCCAAAGGTAACGGCAATTCAAGAAGCAAAGGACCTCACCAAACTACCATTAGAAGAACTTATGGGTTCTCTCATAACTCATGAAATCATCTTGAAGGAGAATGAAGAAGAAGATTACGAAGTGGCAAACATGTGCTTCATGGCTTTAAGTGAAGATGAGGTAAGTATTCTAAACTATGATCCTAAACTTTCATATGATGAATTACTTGAAGCATTCCAAAATTTAAATGTGCAAGTTAATAAACAAAATTCAAAAATCAATGCTTTCAAAAAGAAGTCAAAAATCATGTTATCTCAATTAGAAGAGTTGGTGGAAATAAATGAAGTTTTAGAAAATGAAAATGAAATTTTAAAGCAAAAGATTTTGAAAGTTTGGAAAATCAAATACATTTATTAAAAACTGAAAATGAGATTTTAAAACAAAAGGATTTTGATAAATTAGAGAAAGAAAATGTTATTTGAAAAAGGAAAATAATGACTTAAGAAATATTGTTGATAGTTTTACAAAAAGCACAAAAAATTTGAATTCTATGTTACAAAACCAAAGGTGTGTTTTAGATAAAAGAGGGATAGGATATAAAACTCATAAAAATCATTCGTTCATGCATCTTCTAGGAATAATCCTAATCATTCATGTACTTATTGTGGAAGTAAAAGACACAAAGTGTATTTTTGCTATATTAAGAAAAATTTTAATTTGAAACAAATATGGGTTCCAAAAAGTACCACAATTAACCCCCAAGGACCCAAGAACATTTGGGTACCAAAAAGTCTCTCTTTGAATGTTGATTGTAGAAACAAAGGAGTATCAAACACAAGTGGTACTTAGATAGTGGATGTTCAAGGCATATGACCGGAGATGCCTCCAAGTTCTCAAGATTAATCATCAAGAAAGGAGGATATGTGACATTCTGTGATAATGCCAAAGGAAGGGTAATCGGACATGGTGATATTGGTAACCCTTCTTCACATATTATTAAAGATATTTTGCTTGTTAATGGTTTAAAACATGATTTGATTAGCATTAGTCAATTGTGTGATAAGGGATATTTTGTTACTTTTGAGCCTAATAGATGTGTGATTAAGGATGTTAGTAACAATAATACATTATTTGTTGGTAATAGATGTGGTAATATTTATACAATTGATATTGATGTTAATGATCATGTAGAAAAATTGTTTCATTGTTAATGATGATGCTTGGTTATGGCATAGAAGGTTAGGTCATGCTAGCATGGACACAATTTCAAAAATTTCTAAAAATGATTTAGTTGATGGTCTTCCAAAAATAAAATTTGAAAAGGATAATATTTGTGATGCTTGTCAATTTGGAAAACAAGTGAGAACTTCTTTTAAACAAAAGAATTTTATTTCAACAAATAAACCTCTACAATTACTTCATTTGGATTTATTTGGACCATCAAGAACTCAAAGTCTTGGTGGAAAGTATTATGTTTTTGTTATTGTTGATGATTATTCAAGATTCACTTGGGTATTATTCTTGAAAACTAAAAATGAGGCCATACAAGCTTTTTCAAAATTTGCAAAAAGAGTCCAAAATCAGAAAGGATATTCTATTGTGTCCATTAGGAGTGATCATGATGGTGAAGTAGACAATGTTGCATTTGAAAATCTTTGTGATGAAAATGGTTTTGAGCATAATTTTTCCTCACCTAGAACTCCAAAACAAAATGGTGTTGTTGAAAGGAAAAATAGGACTATCCAAGAAATGGCTAGGACCATGTTACTTGAAAATAATTTGCCAAAATATTTTTGGGCCGAAGCCGTTAATACCGCATGCTTTATAATCAATAGAGTCCACATTAGAGCTTTAATGAAGAAAACTCCTTATGAACTTTGGAA
>SNVD02007578.1:0-29139 GCA_013180625.2 Boswellia sacra
AATCTCTTCATTTTCTTCCTCCTGATCTGCTTCTGGAACTTCGTCTGGTACCTCGTCATTTCTTGTAGCATTTGGTGTTGGGGTAGAATCTGCAACAATATCTGGGGCACTGCTAGTGGGATTTGTAGATATTGTTATTTTTTCAGCGTCTTCATATGTTTGGTCTTCGTGAAATACGACATCTCTGCTCCGGATGACTTTCTTTTCTTTGGGATCCCAAAATCTGTATCCGAATTCTTCATCTCCATAACCGATGAAGATACATGGAACAGTTCTTGCATCGAGCTTCTGTCTGAGCTCCTTGCATACATGTACGAAGGCTAAACAACCAAACACTTTCAAATGATTATAGGAGGGCTTTTTGTTAGACCATACCTTTTCTAGAATCTCGAAGTTCAGTGGTGCCGATGGTGCTCTGTTGATTAAGTAACAGGCGGTGCGAACTGCCTCCCCCCAGAATGGCTTGTGTAACTTAGCCAATCTGAGCATGCTTCTGACTCGTTCCATGATGGTTCGATTCATCCTCTCGGCCACTTCATTGTGTTGTGGTGTGCGTGGGATCGTTCTTTCATGTCGAATGCCATATCTTCGACAGTAGGCATTGAACTCTCTGGAGGTATACTCGCCTCCGTTATCTGATCGAAGGGATTTTAATTTCTTACCCGTTTCACGTTCTACCATGGCGTGAAACTCCTTGAACTTCTCCAGAACGTCATCCTTCGTTCTGAGGAAATACACCCACACTTTCCGAGATGCATCATCAATAAAGGTCAAGAAATACCTTTTACCGCCTAAGGACTCGACTTCGAGAGGTCCACATACATCACTGTGTACTAGCTCCAATAGCTTTGATTTCTTCACTGATGAGGAGCTGAATGACACCCTCCGTTGTTTCCCGTACAAACAATAGTCGCAAGGATGAGACGCTGCATCCTTGGAAACAGTGCTCAGCTTCTTTTTCTGAAGGGTTGATAAACCCTTTTCACCCATGTGACCGAGCCTTTTATGCCACAAATCCAGAGGTACCATATGCTCTGCTACATGAAGGCTCTCTCCGTTTATCTTTACATGAGTCCTGTAAAGATTATCACATAATTTACCTCGAGCAACCACCATGACCCCTTTCAACATCTTCCATGTACCGTTGGTGAAGCAGCTCTCATAACCTTGCTGATCCAAGGCTTTTACCGAGAGCAAGTTGAGTCGAAGATCTGGCACATGACGAACGTCCTTCAAAGTTATTTTGCAACCGATGTTCGTTTGGAATTGAACATCACCAATTCCCATAATTCTGATGGTGCTGTTATTTTCCATCTTCACTATCCCAAAATCTCCTGCTTTGTACGTGGTGAAGATCTCTTTGCAAGGAGTGACGTGATAGGAAGTTGCTGTGTCAATAACTCATTCTACTCCTTGATCTACTGTGTGGAAGCATGTCTTTTCTGCACAAATGGTCACATCCTCTATAAGTGTGACTCGTGGCTCTTCGCTGCTTTGTGCTTGTGAACTCTCCTGGTTCTGCTTCTGAAGACTGCGACAATTTCTCTTCAAATGTCCCTCTTTGCCACAGTTGTAGCACTTGTATGTGGGTCTCCGCCCATCTGATGACCTGCCCCTTGATCTGCCTCTGCTTTTACTTCTACCTCTTCTCCAGTCTTCACCTCGAGACTGTCTTCCTCGATTCTCTGTGATGTAGGCTTCATCTTGACTGGCGCCTGCATCTTTTCTTCTTGCCTCCTCGTTCATTAAGGCATCTTTAACCATTGATAGGGTAAGTCTGCCTCCGGGTGCTGAATTACTGATGGAGACCACTAGTGTCTCCCATGAATCTGGAAGAGAACTGAGAAGTAGAAGTGCTTGTTCCTCGTCTCCAAGCTGTAACTCGACTGCTGTCAACTGATTCACCAAGTTCTGGAACTCACTTGTATGTTCTGCTACAGGAGTTCCGCTCCGCAACTTCAAGTTCACAAGCCGTCTCATCAGGATGGCTGTGTTTCGTGCTGACTTGGCTTGATACATACTCTCTAATTTTTTCCATAGAGTATATGCATCTGTTTCTTTGGCTACATGGTGGAAGACACTATGATGGATCCATTGTCTGATCTGACCGATGCATTTTCTGTAATTTTCTTCCACTCTGCCTCTTTTTCTGTCTTAGGTCTCTGCCCTTCAAATTCTATAGGGTCATATAGATCCTTACAACTAAGGAGATCCTCCATCCTGGGTCTCTATAGTGTGTAATTTGTAGCAGTCAATTTTATCATGGCTCCGGATGATTCTTCCATTTTAGAATAATTAATTCACTAAAATAGAAATTGAATTTCAAAAATCCGAGCCCACCGTTACGTCCGGAACGGTCAAATTAGGTGGAATAGCCTCTTCCGGGGCTCAAAAATTATTTTTATACAATAAATACTAAGCTTGGAAACTTTAAGGACTAAACTGAAATTTCTTAAGGGCTAAACTGAAATTTCAGAAACTAAAAGGGGGCACAATGTCATTCTCCAGAACTACAGGGGCCAAACTGATATTTCCTAGGGACTGAAATGTGAATTTCATAAACTCAGGGGGTCAAAATGTAATTACCCGAAAATACAGGGGCCAAAATGTAATTTTTCAACGTTTTGCTGACGTGGCAGGTGGGGGTCCACAATGCTGACGTGGCTCTGACGTGGCGACACGTGGCACGCTGACGTGGACGGCTGACGTGGCTTGCTGACGCGACGACCTGCTGACGTGGACGGATGACGTGGCGAAAAGTGCGCTGACGTGGCTGGTGACGTGGCGCTGACGTGGTCGTCTTCTTCCTTGGAATGGCGCGTGCAGCGCGTGGGGCGAGTGACGCCCACTCGCAGACCAGGTCGGAGGCGCGTGCGGCGCGTGCGGCTTCTCTGGACGTCGGATCGGTCGCCGGAAAATTGCAGAATGATCAGGACGACGTCATGAACACACTTGACACTTCAAATTCGAAATTCGATGACTTTCCGAAAAATCGAAATTTTCCAGAAACAGGGGACAAATTTTCTCTGAAGTTTTCCTTTCTGTTCTGACGTTCCAGGAGCTCAACGAGGCTCTGATACCACTTGTTGGGATGTAATGATCAACTCAGAACCGAATTTGGGAGAAAAATTACTTGTATTAACAGAGAAAATTAATGTACAAGAATTATACAAAAACTCCCCTAAAATTTCTGGAGCTCTCCTGGCTCTCTCTCTGAATCCTAAACTCTCTGGTTTAGACTCTGGACTCTCTCTGGAATCTATGTGATGCATAAACAAGGCAGAATTCGTCCCATATTTATAGGAAAAATTCTGCATACAAATTCAAATCAAATTTGGCTACTTCCTTTGATTTTCAAATTGGAGGTGCCTAACTAATTTGACTCTCAATGCATTCACATGGGAGGGATTCTGGAAGCCATGCATGTCATGCATGAGCTCAGCAGAATTCTAGAACTCATGCATGTCATGCATGAGCTCATCAGATATAGCCATTCTCACACTGAAACCAACCAAAATTACCCAATGTTTGTTCGTTTCATAGAATCAATGCATTCATTCGTGCTTATAATTAAGTGAAATTAAATTTATATATGTCTCAATCAGGGCTTCTCAACAAATAGGGGCAAGCAGAAATTTAAAGAAAGAAAGAATTGAAATTAGCAAACCTAACCTGAAAGACAGGAGCCGCCAAGGGCTCATAGCAAACACTACATTGGAGTTTCTCTCCATCGGCTTCTGATCTACCTGGACCCATGTTCATATTCAATAGCACAAACCGCACACAAACGCTCAAGTCAAATTCATTGACCAATGAAGAGGAACAAGAACATAGAACTTTTAAATAACATTCCTCTCATCATATACTCAATCACTTGCTAAATTTATTTTCTAAACAATCATAAATTGCATGACTATGACTAACTCATAATAAAATCATATAATACATTTCTAACTAGAAAACTCATATCATATTTATACTTAAGAAAATTCTATCGTACTTGTCAAAATATCATCAAATCTCTCATAGAAGTTTCAAAACAAATAACTTTTGATTCAAAATTTTCGAATAAAATTGCTTGATTCTATACTCTTTAAAAACAGTGAAAAAGATACATATTTTCTCAATCTTATAAAATAAAACTCATGATGATATGCTAAAATCATCGCTTTAATTATTTACTATACAAAACATACTTTCCTTAAAAATCTTCTTTCAAAAGAAACTTTTGTGAATCATGTGATGCGTTCGAAACTAGCAAGTATACTAGTCGCACAAGTAATAAAGTGATAAGTAAGATATCGTTCCCACGAGGATTGATTCTAATTGAATTTGTTATTTTACAGCAACAACAGATAAATGGGGGGGTTTTGTTGATGGATTAACTAAATGAAATATTAATGTAAATAAAGAATAACAAAACAGAAAGTTAATTTGAATGAAAAATCAATGAGAGAAATCTGGTTAAGGGATCCTTCTCTACCACAAGTTATGGATTTGCGAATTAATTGTAGAATTGTCATCCAATTACACCATTGAAATTATCAACCGTAGATAACAACAAGCTCTGTTATCCCAATCTTTCCTTACTTTGTTGTTAAATAAAACAGGCTCTTTATTTAATCTCTATCCATTAAACAACCTAGAACAAGCTCTCTAAATTTAATTCAATGGATGCATTACGAATAAGAAAGATAGGTTGATCTAAGCAATAAACACACAAGCTCGGATTATTTAACTTAGGTTGTATTCTCCAATTGCAATCTCTGATCACAATTTTGCTACTAAGGATTAGAAATTCAAGACAATTACGGATCAAGATTTCTAGTCTAGCAATAAATCACAACCAGATTATATTCAGTTGGCCACTCAAATACAATCAGCAAGCAATCATAAGCATTAAATATGGGAGAATACAAGCAACTTCAATTAGAGAATTGGATAACAATTCCTTACACAATCAACTTACAAAAACCCATATCAGGGGCTTTGAAATCACCCTCAACCAATTCAGATTCAGTTACACATGTTCAGAAACAATACAAAATACAATACAATACATAGCAATTCCAGAAAATGAAGGGGAAAGGGAAAACTTAGCAAATTTGATGAAAATATCTCAAGATTGTAGTTCTTCTTCTTTCCAAGCCTTCAATCTCCTTCAAGAACTCTAAGAGATGAGAGAAATCCAAAGATGCAGCCTCCTCCACGTTCTCCCCTCTTCAAGTTATCAAAATAAAACCCTAAAATGTGTTTAAATACTCTGCTACAGTGAACCTGCTACAGTGTCCCGTATTATACATGCTACAGTGATTGTGGAATTATATTTCTATACATCTCACACTGTTTTGATTACAACTTTTGGTACACTGAATGGATTTATAAACCGTAAATTTCTCCAGAAAATAGACTTCGAGAGCTTTCCAACGGTATATAATATGTCATCGGGTTCATTGTATATCAATACAATTAAATCCGAGAAGATGGTTGACTAGCAGAGGTGAAAATGAAGGGTTTTACTCCATTTTTGTGCAAGTTGCTCCAAAACTCCTACAAACATCAAAACCACACAAAAACATAAAAATACCACGGAATATAGCAAAGAAACATGGACGAATTGATATAAAAGTAATACATAAATAGACACCTATCATCATGCTTCTTTCTCAACTAACTTATATAAACATATTAAAAAAAAACTCTTTTCACTATACTAAAGAAGTACCCCTGAACTGTCTCATCCTGCCTGGCAAGATCTAACATCGCATAGGCAGAATTATCTGAATTTTCTCATACCTGGTGAGATCTACATCACGTAGGCAGAGCTATCTGTACATGGCAAAAACTAACATCGCACAGGTAAAGCTATCTGAATCTCCTCATACCTGGTGAGATCTACATCACGCAGGCAGAGTTATCTATACCTGGCGAGATCTAACATCGCACAGGCTTGCTATCTAGTCATACGCATGCGTAGAGCTGCCCCCAAAGGGCTAAAGCACCCAGATCACACGGCCCAAAGCCTCTATGTACGTCTGAACAGGCCCCAAAGGCCTCTATCTGTATAACTTTCTATCTGAAATCTGCTGTCTCACTGTCTAAGTGAGCTGGGTACTAGCTTAGTATAATATAATTAAACTTTCTTATTTTTGCTAAAACTGATTTCTCATCAAAATATGCTTCATATGCTAAACCATTGCTTCTCAAGCAAATTTATCAAATTTTGTGAAACTTATGTAAGCTGGAACTCATAACATCTGAATTCTTGGAAATCCATGATAATTATTTAAAAGAGTAATTGCAAATACTTTAAGAAATCTTCGAAATCAAATTACTGTATAAAAAATATGATTATAATTGTTCTGCTTTTAGACTTTCTATAAAATGATAGAATATGTATCTATAATAATATAGAAAACAATTCATATATATAAAATATGAACCTTTCTTTAAAACTGCTATATCTTTGCTCAAAACTAATTTTGAAACTAAAATTTATGTCTCCAATCATTTTGAAAACTAGCTTTAAAACATCTTAATAATTGAAACAAGTATAACAAATAGGTCTATTTCCCATCGAGAAATACAAAAGAAACTAACTTGAATTCTTCTAAATTATCTAAAATTATCAGAAATTCTATAAAATGCTAAAAAAAATCACTAAGTAAACACTAAAATATATTTCTAATTATCCAGAAAAATAAATCTTCTACTCTTTCTAAGACTTTCTAAAATATTCATAAAATAAAATACTTTTCATCTCACTATAAACCATAGTTTATGTTTTTATCTCAAAATCTCATACTTTCTATATGACATACTATATAACATCCTTTCATAAAATTATACTTCAAAATTTAACTAATTTCCCAAGTATTTCAATTTAGAATTTCAAAGATTTCTAAATTCTTAAATATCATGCTTTAACTAAAATATTTATGACTATCCTATAATTTTTTTTAGAATATGCATTCAGGTCCCTGTAAATTTTGGAATAGTTTTCTAAATTTGAAAATCAGCCCCTGCTGTACAGCAATTTTAGAATTTGTCATTATCACCCCTACAGAATTAAATTATAATTTCCAAAACTTTTTCCTTTTAATTTGCTTTTAATCTAAATATAAAATCACTCATCATTTTGTAAATAAAAAAAAACATTATTTCTTCAACATGTGTATGTATTTAAAGAAAATAACTAAATACCTCAATTTACTATTCCAATTCATATAATTATAAATGTCTATTTTTCAATCATAAAAAAAACTTTCTACTTTCTATTATCATTTAACATACATTCATTCTACATCTTTCACTTTAAATTTATTTTTTTCTATTGTACTCAAACTTTTCAAGACTACACTTACTATATATATATTCAAAAACTAATCTATTAGCACTACCCATAACTATCTCTCTTATCCATAATTAATAATTTACACGTATTTATTTCCAAATACATACATCATCATTAACTATCCTAAAAATATTTAATATAACTCAATTAATCAAACTAATAACTTAAATCATATGAAAAAAACTTAAATTTAATACACTTTAATATAATATGAAATTCTCAAAATATAATCCACTCACTGAATTTAAACCCCTTTATGGATGGATAATGTTATAAGAATTTTTTTAATGGCCGGAAAGCATAACCGGAAATGTCGCCGGAAAGTTGTCGCCGGCGAGTGAATAGTAATCGAATTTCATTTCTCTCCGATTTACAAAATTCATATATCAACATGTAACAAAAATGGTATGGTTAGAAAGAGTATAGAACAAGCTTTAATTTAATGTATAGATTTACTGGTAACTCACCGGATTTTGGTCGAAAAACGCATAGGAAGCCATCGGCTTCCATGCTTCGATCCGCAAAAACGGTGAAGAATCCAAGGACAACACATATATGGATGGAAAGAGGACATTACAAGTTTTAAAACGACATATTGTGGGATCGGAGACTCACCGAAAATCAGTCAGAATCGACGATTAAATACGGCGGTGAACAGTAATCGACGTGAACAGTACAAATCATTTCCCCTCCCTCCTTACCCGTTTCTGCCGTCTCTCTTTCTCTTATTATTTATTTATTATAATAATAATAATAATAATAATAATTATTATTATTATTATTATTATTTTAGGCTGGGTCAGGCCTTCTTCAAGCCCAATGGGCATTACATATATTTTCTGAAATATTATTTTCTAATTATTTATTTAAATAGTTTGTCCATAACTAATATAGATATTGTTTTACCTTTCGAATTTTAATTAATTTCGTTTTTTATTTTATTTTTAATAAATCCAATTAATACACAGTGAAGTGCAATAATAACGAAAGCTTTGGACTCACTATTCCATAAGTGCACAAAACTGTTTGTAATTTTTTCAAAGTTGGTTGCAAATATTAATATTTTGCGTAACTACCTCCACTGATGAAATTCGCCTAACAATTTGAACATCTGACGGCCAATTCGTTTTTAATTATAATTAATCTCATGCTTTGGTCCTCATTGTGTGCCCGCAAATATTAAAGAGTAATGCATAGATTTGATGTATTTATAAACTCCAAATTTTTAAAGTTGTTATTATTTCACTCTACCCAAAAAAAAAAAAAAGAAATAGGAATGACGAATAATTAACATTTTTGTTTTCATTCTCTATTTCTTAATTTGGCAAATGTCCGTAAAGTTTTATCCATAAAAACTTATTGAGTAATGCTACTCTTCTAAATTATTTATACAAATTCATTCAAATAAATTGACATAACATAATATAATTTGATAAATAAATACGATGATTTTATAAATATATATTAATAATAAATATTATTAATTAATATAAATGATGTGATAATTATATAGGGATGTCACATTAATTTATATGTATAAATTTATATAAATAGTTTATATAAATAGTATTATTTAAACTTATTTTAATACTTATTTTAATGATCTGTTTTTTTGTTTATTTAATAAACATATAGAAAAACATTAAATATAACCAAGTTTTTGGACTATTTTGATAAATAAATAAACCCTAATTTGATTAAATTGAGGAGATAGGAATAAATTCGGATGTGCTCTCTTATGGCTCCCTGCTCTCTTAGAAGGAGGCTGAGACTCCGCTAAGTCCACTTGCTCCGCCATCAGAGACCACGGGAGTGGATAGCGGGGAGGCTGAGACTCCGCTAAGTCCACTTGCTCCGCCATCAGAGACCACGGGAGTGGATAGCGGAGCAAGTGGGCTTAGTGGAGTCTCGGCCTCCTCCTGTGGCAAGAGAGCAGCGGAGCCATCCCGGCAGAGTTGTGGACGCAGAGACCAACCGGTTGGTCGCATTATTTGAGACAACCGGAGTTTGTGGAGAAAGCACGGCCTCCGCGAAGAAAACAGAGCGCTTTTCCGGTGCCAAGAGACCAGAGGCCACCCCAGGAGGAGTGGATGGCGGAACACCATCAGAGACCATCGGCGGAGGCACGGACGACCCAGAAACTGAATTTTCCCTAGAGCATTCTCCAGGATGGAAGGTCGATTCTTCCACCGGCGGAGGCACGGACGGCCCAGGAACAGAAGCCCTAGACAGAGAGGATTCGCCAGGATGGAAGGTCGATCCTCCACTCCCGAGATCAATCACAGTTCTGATAACAGTTTCAGTCAAGTCATCCTCATTTGTTGTTGCTCGTCGCTGGAATTCTTCAATCTTCCGCTTTGAATTCTTTATCCAGAAATCTGCCCACTCTTGAGCTGCTCCCAGTGGATTTTCCTCGAAATGTCTGATCAGGTAGCTGGCTGTTCCTTTTGGACCGCATCTTTTTCTTTGTTCCTAACACCAATCTCTTTTCGCTTCAATCTTCTTAAATTTGTTGTGATCCACCATGGCTGCTCTGCGGCTGAGAAATGGCTCTGTTGTTGTTTTGGTTTGGAGTGGAAGGGAAGTAAAGGGAAGAAAGGCTATGTTTTGTTTTGAATTTGAGAGGAGGAGGGCAGGAATCTTCATCTTAAGGGTGTTCGGGATCTTCATCTTGAGAGAGTGTGCCAGCTGGGCAGGAATTGGGACTGGATGGACTCACACTCGGAAGTTTTTTTTCGTTTCTGGGTTGTGAGAGGGAGAACGACGGAGAGAGCGCTTCGTTTGTTTGTAATTAGATGCATTCCACAAAACGACGCTGTTTTGTTTCCACGAACCAAACTAAAACTAAACTAAGCGAAACGAAACGAAACCAAACCAAACGAAATGTTGTCGTTGTATTTGTTTCTCCTCCCTCGGCGTCGGCTTCGCTCTTATACCACTACGAAAAAAACAAGTGTTTTTTACTGCACCTCTTTCAGATGAGTTAACGCTACGACGCATGAATCTTTACAATGCAGCAATTCAACCGACGCAGATGTCGTTTTTTTTAATTCGAAAGAAATTTTAAAACCCTAAAATTGAATCTCTTTTGCTGTCTCCTTTCTCGATCTCCATGAAATTTCCATCTCCTCTCCGTCGACTCCTTTGCGCTCTTAGTCTCCAATTCTCCGCTCTTTCTCTCCTTCGTTCTCTCCCTCTCTCTCCCCAACACGCTGTCTCTCCTCTCCCTCAAACGGCGCTGATTTGTCCGCTGACGAAACGGAAGAAGAGTTCGGAGAATCGGAAGAAGAGGACGAGTTTGAAGAAATTGATAATGCTGGTGACGACTCTGATGCTCAGAATTACGCATTTGACCTCGACGCTTTTGATCTTGAAGCCGAGGACGCCGTTCGCGAGTAGTCCACATTTTTATGTCACGAGTTGAGAATCGATGAGCTTCGTTTAAGTAGTGCGTCTGGAAGTGATTTTGATTTCCGAACAGCGTTTTCGTGAAGTAGTTTATTGGTTATTATTTTATATTTTTTAAGTTTTTATGGTAAATTTTATAGGTTATTTGAAATTTGCTTCTTTGGTGTAGAAATTGGATTTTAGGCCTTTATAGAGATTCTATTGATGTGATTTACTGATTGTTAGGTGGCGCTTTTTTATGTTTTTAGTAAAATAACTCTTCAGTAAAGCACTTATTATTTAAGAAACTGTATATTAAGAACTGCTAATGCTGTAAGTTTTAGGCACTTTTTAACATTCTCATGAAGGAATTTAGCTGAAGATTACAAAATTGATGTGGAAGTACTTGTCAACTATTTAAATGCACTTTCAGCATTCTTTATCACATTAGTAAAATATAACCACTCTATAATGTGTACTGCTTTCAGAAGATGGCAAAGATGATCAAAGGGAGTCCGTCAGAAAGCAGAGGAGGCGTAAAAGTAGAACAGGGGATGTCAGTGATCATCTATTCTCGACTCATTTTCTTTGGTTTCATTACCTTGGGTAAAAGTTTCCTAGTTTCTGGTGACCGGTTATTCATCTTCTTTTTCTTTTCGTTGCTGTTTATTTCTTTGGAAACGTTATTACAAGAGTATGCTAATATACATGGATGGAAAACAGTAAGAGTTGATAGTTTACGGGGAGGTGTTCTTGGCTCTGAAAATAATAGGAACGTGCCCTGCGAGGAAGGTTTTCCAATGCATTTAATGAAACTTCCACAGAGCACAGAGGTTATTGATGAATTTAGGGGAGATTAAAGAAAATTTTCAAAATTCATTGAAGGTTTATAAAATCTTTTGAGTAGTTATGTCTGGCCCAGATTGTGTAGATGACTTAGAAATTTGACGTTGTTTTGAATATGAAAGACCTTAACCTTGATTAATGAAACAGTATATGATAGAAAATATACAAGTCCATTGCTTTACCAATCTTTTACTTTCTAAATGTCTGAAGATGTTGAGATTATAGAACACACTGGTAAATATCGGTGTTTTATTTTACCATTTTGAATTTACCATCAACAGTTGCAATGACTCAGTGAATTTGAGGCTCTTGTGATTTTTCTTTTTCTGGACAGAACCTTTTCATTGAGTCGTTATGACTAATAATAATGTGAAATTAGCTTGTTATTTGAGTATAATAATATTTCACATATATATTGTACTCATGTGAAATTCGTTCTTCAGATCCCTGACCATCTTTTACCCAAAGTTGCAATTGTTGGAAGGGCAAATGTTGGTAACTGTTTAAACATCTTGTTGGGGTACTTCGTTATTGTTTTTATTATCATTCTTTTTTCTTTTAGTTAGTTTAACTATTTCTCTTAATTTACTTTCCTATATTCAGTAAACTAAAATTTAAACCATTTCTTCTGAGTTTCCTATCTTATTTCCATTAATTTGTATGGAAGCATTTAATTTATGTTCTTTTTTAATTTGCTATCTGATGTTTGTTTTAACGTGTCGTTTCCTTTCTTCAGTGAGAATCCAGGATCTGGTACTTTTAAACCATTTGATCTGCTGGGTATTGAAGGTTGCTTTGGAGGTAGTTATCTTGTTTTTCTCCAAATATAGTTTGTTTTGCTTTGCGACTTGAAGAGCAGGTTCTAGAAAATTGTTTCTTCCAGAAATTTTTTGGAAATTGATCTTTGCTTCTATTGATTTCTAATAGTCTCTCACTATAGAGAAATTTTACATATAGTTTGATTTTCAACTAATGCTGTAGAAGATTGATTTTCAAAATCATGTTGCATGTCCCCAATTCCCGGAAATGAAACAAACCTTTCCATGATGCTAGGATTAGAATCTCTGATATATGACAATAGGCTGCTAGGCCTATGGCATCACTGTGCATGTTTCTTGCATTATGCAGTGCGCAGTGGCACCATTAATGTCTCTAAGGACTGGTTTCTAAATTTCAAAAAGGTGCTAGACTCTGTTTCTTAAATTGTCCAGATGGTTAATTGGTGACAATCCTTTCTATGTTTTGGCCATAATTTCAACATGAGTCCAAGGAGACTAGTAAAACTTATATAATGATCGAGTTTTCTTTGGAAAGTAGATATGTCTTAGTTGAATGATACGGAAATGTAGCTAAAAATAAGACTATGCAAATAGTAACGGCTATACTTATGAAAAAATTATGAGACTGAAGTGCCAGTTATGCTTTAAATAGATGTCTTTCTATTACCATTAGTTTGTGTTTAAAACTTTCTCCATTATCAACTTCTGAACTAGAGTACTTGTTCAATAATTGCATCAATGGATTCTATCAATTGAGTTTGCCGTGATTTTATTTGTATTGTCCCAGGTCGCTTTCAATCAACTGAACATGGGGAGGAGGAAAATTACCTTTTTCCAATTGATCAAAAGAGAAAAATGGCAAAATTACTAACATGAGTAGCTATTCCCTGCACATTGATGTTCAGAAAATTTTCATTCTTTGTAAATGGGAGTTGAACTTATTTTCTTCTTTTTGTCAATAGTTTCTTCCAATTTGTGTCGGGAAAGGCTAGACATTTTGGAGGAATCTAATAATAAATGTGGTGATAACAGTATATATGTGTTAATCTCCTAGGCCTATGTTAACAGTATATATGTGTTGATAGCATATATTGCAGGGGTGCTTGCAGGAGAAGAGGTGGGATAAGATTCACAATCAATGGACAGTCCTACTTCAGTCTTGTGCTCATAACCAATGTTGGTGGGGCAGGTGATGTGGTTTCTGTGTCCATAAAAGGTTCTGAAAGTAGGGACTGGCTGGCCATTTCCAGGAGTTGGGGTTAGAACTGGCAAAGCAACTCCGGTAAAACTCAGTGGTAAAGCTCTGTCTTTCAAGGTCAAATCCAGCGATGGTCACTCCGTGATCTCCAATGATGTGGCTCCATGTGAATGGAGTTTTGGCCAAACCTACATGCGATGACACTTCCAACGTACCAGCCCAGTAGCTAACCATAATCGCACTTTCAAATTGAGTCTTTAACCTTTAACCTTAAACTGTGCAAGACCTTGTTTTAGTCTTTTCATATAATTATAATATGTGTGTGTGGTATAGGTAGTATTTTATCACGGTAACGGTCATGTTGCGGTTTCTAATTAACATAACACCCCCTATTTTTGCCTAACTATTTGTCGCCGTTGGGCTTTCTCCATGCGGGCGTGAGCCTGGTTAAACTGAGGATATCTTCAGACTGTATACGGCCTCTGCTGTTGTAATTGTTTTTTATGCATTAAAGCTAAGAATTTCATGTTATCTTTTGTATATATCCATACATGTCTCTCTTCAATCTTTGATGTTAATGAAATAAAGAAAGTTATTATATATGTGTGGGTTTTGCGCTTTAACGTGTTTACGTTCATTTCAGATCCTGCGAGCTGCCATAACAACCAAAAAAACAGAACGAAAAGCAAAAAGCGGGATTGCATTATTTTTTGTTCTAAAAGAAGTACCGAGTATAGTTAACATATCAATTCAAGGACCCCAAATAAATGTTATCACATTTTATGGAACAAATAATGTGATTTTATAAACTCAATGAAACAATCTTATTGAATATGTGATTATTGTCTTATTGTCTTATTTTTCTCATTTATTATTATATTTTATTTATCAAATAATAGTTTTTCAAATCAAATTATATAGATTTCGTTGAATATGTAAATCGAACTACTCTTTTTCACACTATATATAAACTAACACGTGCAGGAGTTTCGTGGAATATTCTGTCGACTAAAGTATACCATTAATGAATATATAAATGACATCTTCGTCTTTGTAATTTTTTTCTTTCAAACAGTTTTAATTAAGAGGGAATTAAGATCGTATAATTAAGGCATATATATTCTGGACATAACGTACTGGAATGATCTATCTTCTCGAATACAGCGAAACATATATAAAGTACTGATATTTATCTAAATAAAAACTTTCTTGAATATATATATATATATATATATACACACACACATACATATACATATATTGGATTCTAAAGTAACAAGTTTTGATAAAATATATTATAGTCATTTGACCTCATTCACATAAAATGCCCTTGTTACTTGTATAAATATTATAAGGTCAAATTAATATTTATCTTGAAATTTTGACTTAATTTTTTAATATTGATAATATCCATGATCCGACTTTGTGTTCTGGAATGGTTGGACTCGTTGCATATATAAAATTAATAAGGTAAGTGATATTTTTAGTAGTTCTTTTTTTTTTTTTTTTTTTTTGGTTGGTGAGTAAAAGGAGTTGCGGTGGCTGTGTTATGACGATTTGTCAACAAGAAGACAAGACTATTGTAATGAAATCGCTTTTTGGGTGTAATTAAGTCAAAAAGTATATCGAATCTCTCGTTAAAGAAGGGCAATTAATACCACTATACCGCCGCAAGTGGAGGGACAGAGGGTGCAGCCCAGGGTGTTGGCATGATAAATGTATTTATATATAATTACTTTTGGTTCCAAAGCAAAATTAAAGGCATGTACAGCCAGAAACTTAACTTATATATGCAAATTAAGAAGAATGAAGGCAACGTCGTCGAAAAATGGAGGTGAGTGGAGCATCTCAATGATGGGTGTGAGAGTGTGTGTTTGTGGCGATATGAGATTCGGTGGCCTCGAATTTTACTGGAAGTCTGGAACCTACATTGCATTTGCATACACACATGCCAGCAGTTAAAGAAAGAAAAATGTTGGCGAGTCTCAGCCGTTGGTGGAATGGAATATTGAGATACGCATACATATACAATTGCTGCCCATTCATACACATTTCTTCTCTTTGGTTGCGTAGTTTCATTGCGTTTTCTTTTCCGAAAGTATTTGCATGCATGAAGGACTCCACTTCTCTTTTTGCATGCATAATTTTATGCATATATATGCTTATTTCTCCTTTAATTTGTATGCAAAATATGCCTCTAGCTACTTTGCTTCTAATCAAAAAAATATACGCCAAAATTCTTTCCTCTCTTTTTGTTAAATCACAGGAAATTTCCTCGTCATTTATGTAAAATCATAAGACATTTCCTCTTTGGTATCTTTTCAACCACGTTCGACATACACATTTGTATATAAGTACAAGTACATAATTATATCTCCACCAAATCCCATGAACAACTAAACCTTCTTAATCCATCCTTAATTAATAACGCATGCAGATTCTTCCTCCAAATTAACCATTTGCTAATCTTCTCATTTCTCTCATCCCAAGATAGGAAATGCTTTCTTGCATATATAATTAAATCCCTTTTTAATATCATTAAACTAGTTATCCTTCTCTGTTGCCTATTGAATACTACTGCTGCAAGGCCAACGCCGTCTACTGATATCAAGCACTTAAATCGAGCTCGAGCCTCTCTTGATGATTAAGTTAGTACGAGTAGTAAGTCCCCGGTGACACCTCCTCATCCTAATCCCTGCACTAACATCCCAGCAGGCCCTCCTCCTGGCCACTGCGACACTCATCACTGAAGCTTAATTTCTATCTGTCCGCATGAAGCTTCCATGTATGCTAGCTCTCCGACAACATATGTTCTACATTCATAATATTTTATATTTATGTATCACCAAACTTTCATAAGGCTAGCTCGTGATAATCTAAAATAAAGATGGTTTGTAATTTGCAGAAACCAAGTAATTAATTAAAGGAATAAATTCATGGATGCATGGTTGATTACTCTTTAGTGTATATATTACTATTACTTACAGATTTTGTTCAGCTTTACTTCTTTACTATATGGATCTTATGATTATTAAAACTTTTGACTTAAATGAATACGCAAAATCTTTTCCAACGGTGGAAAGAGCAATTAATTAACAATGAAGTCGCCGGAAGAGAGAGGGCCCGGCACCACCTTTTAAGTGAATTTTTATTAGATTTGTTGCTAAATAATTAACATTGTAAATATCATTAAACTGGAACGTTACTTTTAATATGACATTAAAGTTTTCATCATTTATTAATCTAATATGCAATCTATAAATCATATTTACAATAACTTTATCAAAGATATCTAATTATAAAAGAACGTATATCTATAGGATAATACTAAACTTACAACATTCATACAACCTAAATTCTACAATATGATTTGACAGCCTAAATGGCGAAAATTCACTGGAGGAGGAAAAAAATAAAAATGGATAAGGGAAATTACATCTTCAATAGGATTGTACTACTTAAACTGCCACATCACATATGTAAAGTTTATGTTATATGAATATTGTAAGTTTAGCATTATATATATATATATATATATATATACACACACACACACACACATGCAGAGAATGATATATAAAAGAAACTAGCTGGAAGAAAATTAATTAGAAGAAGTTTCAAATTGAAGTAATTTGATATTTAAATTTTGATTAAACAATCAGGAAGATTACTTTTATGAAATTTAATAGATAACTATCGAATTACTTTTTTATCAGTTTTATTTTTGTAAATGATTCATGCGCCTATCTTGATCGATGTTCATAAATTAAGAACTTAATTGATTTATTTTATTCACACGATTTAAATTAATATCATTACTTAAAACTTACCAAATTAATGTGAACACAAACCAAAATACAGAACCAAATATAATTACAACTTGTGAAATGTAGAATCGAAAGTATAATCTAACTTTCGGTGCATATATATATATATATATATATATACACACACACATGTATGTGTGTATATATACAAATAATAGAATAGTTGATTGTAAGAGCGAGGAGAAGCCAAAGGCATTAAAAGTAACAAAAACTCCGATATTCCTTACTTAGCTCTCTCTATTAGTCCACTTTCAAGCAAATGAGAATGTGAAATTAAAAGAGTTTCGAATATTGTCTCCGTTACAGTCCACTTCATTCCGTAACCAACTTGGCATATCTCGGGAACGTTCAATTAAGAAGTGCTTTATATATTTAATTACAGGCAAGAAACAACAGTAATTCAATTTATATATGCACTTGAATGATAAGATTTAAAATAGAATGACTTGTTTAATCGGATATATCGTGGACATTTGATCTTGATTTCCAATGATACTGTTATTATTATAAGGGTTTAGGGAGGATTTTAGGGGGAGAAAAATTTTCTCTCAATTAAGGTCGCCGGAGTTACTGTTTACTCCGGTCAATTTGTGAATCAGCCTTTTAAATCTATATATGTTGTAGATCGGGATATTCTGAGACAAATTTTCTTCTGGATCGCCCTCAGTTTCCGGCAGAAAAATGGTTAAAATTGCAAAAAAAGGTTTCGGATTTCACTATTCATCGTCGACGGCGGGCGAGTGGGATGCCACCTTTGCCATCATCGTGTTGGTCTTGACTCGATCTACAAGTTTTCCTTCATCAGCATCACCAGATTCGGGCCGCAACACTTCCGTTCTAGGCCACAAAATTTCGGATTTTTCACTATTCATCGCCGTCCGCCGCTGTCACCGGCGAGTGGCATCTCACCTCCATCAAATTCTTGTAGATCAGGTGACGTTTTACAAGTTTTCCTTCATCAGCACCACCAGATTCGCGCCACAACACCTCCGTTCAAGGCCTCAAAGTTTCGGATTTACTATTCACCGCCACCTCTTGCCGAAAAACGGCGAGTTGTATCTCACCTTCCCCACCATCTAGTAGATCGGGCAACACTGACCAACTTTTCCTTCTTGGCCGTCATCTGATTCCAACCAGAAACCTCTCAAATCGCCGCTTCTTCAATTCAGATTTTACTGTTTACCGCGGTGGTTACTATTCATTACAGTAGACACTGTTCATCAGCCCCACCCAGATTGTTCTTCAGGTTATTTCATGCAACTTTGCCTCTTGGTCGATTTCCTGATTCCTTGCGGATTATCATTTTTAAAGAGGTGACGACGACTTTGGAAGCCAAGCCGCTTCGGTGCCTGGTTTGCTTTCGTTTTTCCATGTCTTTTTTTTTATGAGTTTACATTGTATTTGATTTGTAATTCACTTGATGGATCCATCCAAGACAACTACTGGCTCTTGGGCTGATAAAATCAAGATTACTGATTCGAGTACCCGATGCAAATTGAGTCTGGTTACTCCTAAGAAACCGGGTACAATCCTTGAGATTCCAGATGAGATTGTCGACGAGAATTTAGCCGAATGGTGTAGATGTCTTGTTGGCTTTTTTTGGGGATATGTGATGCCCTTCCATGCTGCACGTTCGATGGCGATGTGTGAATGGAAATCTAGTGGTCTTAAGGACGTCCGTTCCACGGATAAGGGATTTCTCATCTTCCGTTTTAGAACTGAGGATGAGATACATGCAATCATTGCTCGAGGTCCTTGGATGTTTGGAGGTAAATTCATTTACCTGCAACAATGGCATCCGCATCTGGATTTCAATCTTACAGCATTCTGGACACTACCAGTTTGGATCCGTTTGTATGGCCTGTCGTTTCCTTTGTGGACAGCCAAAGGCCTTAGCATTATCTCCAGCATGGTTGGAGAACCTCAATCTTGTGATAAGGCGACTTCTGATCTATCTAGATTAGAGTATGCGAGGGTTTGTGTTTTTATTGATGCAAGACGCCCTCGAGTTAAGAACTTTGAGTTCAGGTGCAAACTCTCTCCAGAGCCCATCAAAATTCAAGTTGAATATGAGTGGACTCCAAAACATTGCCCCAAATGTTGCCAGTTTGGTCATCGTTGTCCAGAACCAGTAAAGACTTCAAGCCCAGATAAGAATGAGGCTAGCACCTCTGATAGTACCCCTTTGAGAAAAGAAAAGGATGTGACCAAGGTCACTGATTGCACCAAAATAGTTGCTATCCCAGAAGTTTCTGCAGTGCAAGTTGAGCCTCCGAAGGCTACTACACTTTCGAGTGTAGAGTCAGTTTCAGATTCTGATTCTCCATCTCCTTTTGCGACCGACGAGGGTAAACTTTTGGGCACTATCAAATGTTCTACAAATCATGAGGCATCTATTTCCTCAGGGCGGATACCTACTGAGTCTTCTCCCACTCGTTTTGAACCTTTGATTGGGCTCAGTGAGGATGATCAACCTGATAGGATTGACCATACCCATTTAGACACCCCAGCTACCCCGGTAAAGAAGGGTAAGAAGAAGAAAAACAAGAAGGGTTAAAGCTCTTGTATTTTTATGTTTTAGATCGTTTGTGATCATTTCTCTTTTATGTTGTTAAGGTCGTTTATGGCTTTTTTACTTTGTTTAGGCCGCTTGTGGCCTTCATTTTCTATCTTTTTGTTGGATTGTATGTTTGGACTTTACGTCCTTTTGTAATTCTTGGGGTATGCCCCTCGGATTTTTGTACATTATAACTTTTTTGGATTTATATTACTAAGTAACTTTTCCAAAAAAAAGTTATTATTATAATTATTATTACATAATATATAAACCCCTTTCATATTTGATGGTTCTAGTTGGCTTCATTGCATAATTAGGTTTGTAATTAAGTAAAGAATATATACCCTCCCTCTACTTTTCAATTCCAAAATTAATATATACTAGTGGATGTAGAACAAGTTGCTGCTGCTTTAATTAATTTGTTGACTAGCCATTGATTTACAAAATTCAATGGTTGAGATGATTGATAAGTTTGTAATCTTAAATGTAACTTGTTAACTTTTAATCTCAATCATTGGATCTCGTGAGATCAATAATTATAATTTAATGTTAATAAATTATGTCAAAATTTGTGTTAAAAGACCTCATCCATATATATATATATATACACACACGATAGAGTTGGATATTTTTAGTTCTTTCCCAATTCACTCGCCTAGTTCTCATAGTAATCGCTTCCGTTCGTCACTCCATTCTTGGTTGTGTTTCTCTAAGCCAGCTGCATGCTTCACTACATCACAAAGTCGTATTTGAGAAGCACCACAAGTTTAATTTCCATCTGCACTTTGTGAATCTTCAGCCTCGCATGATACCATATATATATAGAGCAATGGCAGCCTCAACCAACCCCAACAAGTTAGGTTGCGCTTAATTCTGGGCAGATTTTATACATATATACCACTTGTAATTTACTACAATGATAGTTTTGCCTCCGTTATTTCTAAATAAAGCACTACAGGAATATACTAGCCAGTGACACTCTCTTTTATCACCCCTTATTTGTGTTTATGCATGTCAATAAAAGTAATTTTACCAAATTACGATAATAACAAATGGATTATCAACACAACTAGAATTATTAGAGTTTTAAAAATTAAAAAAAAAAATCAATATAAGCCATCTACATCTTCTAAGTCAGCTTTTCCGTTAAAACTAATATCAACTATTAAAATAACTATTTTTATCTCTAATTGAAATTTGATTTATAATATACTTTAAATTGGTGAAACAATATCTTCCAAATTACTATATGGGCCTATAGTGCAACAGAAGCCCGAGAAAATGGCCAAGTTGGGCCCTTTTGTGACCTGATTCCAGTGATAAAATACAGTTCCACAGTTTTTGATTGGGACAATGTCAAAAACTACCTTCGAATTTTGGCCTACTGTCTGCCAGATAACGAGTTGGGCTATAACATAGGCAGAGAATGAGTTTGTCATTTTATCAATAACACCCTTAAAATTGTTTAAAAATAATCATGTCACATTTTCCGTTAGCTTAAGCACTAACGAAGCGGGGCAAAATAAGAATTTCGCATCACAATTACTTATCCCACTTAACATTTTACAAAGTAGCTTCCAAACTTCTAGACGAGTACATCCTTTGGCCACATGAAGTACTCCTTAGTTGTTGATTGATAATGGTTGCACTGACTATTTGAAGATTCAATCATACATTAGTCCCAAAAGCTATACGAGGCCAACCATTTACAGGAACTCAAATTCAGGTCTTCAAGTCAGCTATGAAAGATCAAGTTGAACATTACTACCCCCAAAAAGAAAAAAATAGGATTAAAAAGAAACAGCGCAGCATAAATAGCCAAAGTTTCAACATCCGAGCACCAATATTACTATGAACACCATCAAAACATACAAAGATCAAAACCCAAAAACAAATTGAAATTTCAAGATCCCACCATTACACTACACATCAAGCCACATCCTCCCTGAAGCTCCAGTGCCACTGACCGAGATAAAAGTCTAAAAGTTCAGCCTTTAAACCTCCAAAAACAAATAACAAATCATACAATACATGTAACATCCCACATCGTTTAGGAATAATATATGTAAAAAGCTTATATACCTCGTGAGCTTTTTAAGCTGTTAGAGGCATTTTGAATTGCAAAGCTCGAAAGCAAAACTGTGACAAACTATGTGTCCAAAATGGACAATATCCGATAGTGGGCCAGGTTGGTGCTGGGCTTCGCGTGCGTGCACACATGATGGCCACCACTTGAGACTGTGTGATGGCCACCTCTTAAGGGTTTATAGGGATCGCAAAGTGCCACATACAGGCCCAATAAAGCAAGGACGCCTAAGGAGAGGTGAAAGTAACATCCCACATCGCTTGGGAATAAGATATGTAAAGAGCTTATATACCTCATGAGCTCCTTAAGCTTTTGGAGGCCTTTTGGGTTACAAAGCCCAAAAGTAGGGATCGCAAAGTGCCACACACATTGTTAAATGTCACATACAAATCGGGATGTGAACCATTTCTCCACTATTCATCATAACTCACAAGTAAGAAAAGGAAGAAAGGACTGAGAAAGAAGAAATCAGAGGTAATTTGGCAACTCACCACCACGACGAAGTCGGTGACATATCACGACAAATTCGACGATGCACCACAACCAACTGATGTTGTAAGAGTTCTCGATTTGGGAATTTGGGCTTACTTTATGATTTTAGAAATTAAAAAGTTTTGTAATTTTTGGATTTATTTGAAAATAGGGGTTAAATGGGCTTTTCATACTTCTGTCAATAGAAAATGTTACATGATTATTTTTAGACAACTTTGAAAGTGTCATTGATCAAAATGGCAAACTTGTTCTTCATCTAAACGAGGCCAAAATTCGGCAGTAGTCTTTGATATTATCCCGAATTGAACGTTTTGAACTTGTACGTATGTTCGAACGAAGACCATACATTGACATATCATTATCAAAAGTCAACACTACACAAAATTAATCTACAATCATGATTGTTCTGTTCGGTTCTGCTTTATCTACTACATGCGTGGTTTACAAGGATATGGTTGATTAATGGCATTCTTCCTTAGCAGAAAAACTCTTTACATACTTTGGACATTGGACATACTACAGTATATAATTAACCAATGGAAATTTATCTAATTCCACCTAAATTGAGAAATTAACATGGAATCCATTCTCATTAACAGGTAATCAAAATTTTATCAATGTTACATAAAGTAAATAAAACTTATTTCTTTGGTTTTGAATAGTGAACACCATATATAGGAATAGGATTATAGAAATTAACATCAATGGAGTTAATTTAATCTGTTTATGGACCCAAATATTCATAATTATTTTAGTTGAAGACATGTATACTGAAATCCCTTTTAGTGGCTTTGCTTACTTTTTTGAATAAAACAAGCTCTCTAAGTTTAATTCAATAAAACAAGCTAGTTGGACGCCTAACCTTACACTTAATGACTATCCCAATCTTTCCTTACTTTGTTGTTAAATAAAACAAGCTCTTTATTTAATCTCTATCCATTAAACAACCTAGAACAAGCTCTCTAAGTTTAATTCAATAGAAGCATTACGATGAGAAAGATAGGTTGATCTAAGCAATAATCACACAAGTTCGGATTATTTAACCTAGGTTGTATTTTCCAATTGCAATCTCTGATCACAATTTTGCTACTAATGATTGGAAATTCATGACAATTACGGATCAAGATTTCTAATCTAGCAATAGACAACAACAGATTATATTCAGTTGGCCATTCCAAATACAATCAGTAAGCAATCATAAGCATTAGATATGGGAAAATACAAGCAACTTCAATTAGAGAATTGGATAACAATTTCTTACACAATCAACTCACAAAATCCATATCAAGGGCTTTGAAATCACCCTCAACCAATTCAGATTTAGTTACACATATTCAATCAGAATAACAAATACAATACAGAGAAATTCCAGAATTGAAAAGGAAAGAAAGAACTTAGCAAATTCTTTGAAAATCTTCTTTGTAGATGAATCTTCTTGGAATTGTAGTTCCTCCTCTTTCAAAATCTTCTTTCTCCTTCAAGAACTCCAAGGGATGAGAGAAATCCAGAAATGCAGCCTCCTCCCACGTTTTCCCCTCTTCAAGTTATGAAAATAAAACCCTAAAATGTGTTTAAATACTCTGCTACAGTGACTTGCTACAGTGCCCCGTATTATACATGCTACAGTGCTTGTGGAATTATATTTCTATACATCTCACACTGTTTTGATTACAACTTTTGGTACACTGAATGGATTTATAAACCGTAAATTTCTCCAGAAAATAGACTTCGAGAGCTTTCCAACGGTATATAATATGTCATCGGGTTCATTGTATATCAATACAATTAAATCCGAGAAGATCACTGACTAGCAGAGGTGAAAATGAAGGGTTTTACTCCATTTTTGTGCAAGTTGCTCCAAAACTCCTACAAACATCAAAACCACACAAAAACATAAAAATACCAAGGAATATAGCAAAGAAACATGGACGAATTGATATAAAAGTAATACATAAATAGACACCTATCAAATTCCCCCACACTTAGACTTTGCTAGTCCTCGAGCAACTAAAATGATACGAAACAAAACTAAACCGAAACAGAATCAAAGAAAAATTAAAACACACAAATGCTTCAACTTGCAAATAGGCCTCAAAGATTGTACTTAATTATAACCCAAGGAAAACTTCAAAATAATGCACTTGATCAAGAATTTTATCTCAAAGATTAGTTTCGCTTCACTTCAATTCCTCAAGTGTGTGTGTGTAGAGCCATTCTCACCTAATCACTTGTAACCCGGATGAGTTTATGCATAAAAATGAATCATATTTAATATTGAAGATGTGTGTATAAATGAACTCCATAGGCCTGCTTTTCAAGTCACTCTCCACTAATGTAGACATGCACAACACCAAGGATCAAGTAGGACTTTATTAAGCTTGTAACGTTTGGCTTGGGTGAAGGTATGATAAAGGATAATAATTAGGCTCAAATCACCCACAAACACATAAAATCATTCAATATTATGTGGAGCTCAAGCCCATGACATAAAAAATTCATTCTTATTCATCAAATGACTCTCCCAAACTTATTCAGAACACTCGAACTCTCTTTTTTTTTCTTTTTTTTCTTTTTTCTTTTTTTTTTTTTTTGTAGAAAGCAAAAGAAACTACACCCCACACTTTGTTGTTTCATTCTTTTTAAGAACGCCCAAGGTATAGAACTCTTTTTTTTCTTTTTTTTTTTTAACTGCAATTCCACTCCCCCACACTTAAACAATACATTGTCCTCAATGTTTAAGTACGTGGAAGATAAGTACAGATTTTTTTTCTCTTTTTTTTTTTTACAAACATAATAAAACTCACTTGCATTGCTCATGGCATAATCCAACCTCCTCTAACTTCCCAAAACCAGAACATAGCTCAAAATGTAATTGCGAATGATTTACATGCTCATAGGTAAGGGATAAACTGTTTGGAACAAATTCAATTAAGGTTAAGAAATCTTTTAGTGAGTTAACAAAGAAAAAGGTTTACAGAGGCTCAAAGGGGTAACTAGGGATCAATTTTAGTCAAGGTTGGCTATTAAGGCTCAAACGGTCCAAAGATGGCCTAAATCATTTCCCAATGTTGCACAGTCTAGGATTTCGCCTCGAGTGACCATCAAACAAGTTCTAGAATTCATTGAAATCTGAAGAAACATTTAAATTACATAAACTTCTCTAAGTAAACAAATAACTCAGTGATAATGCTCGTGCTCAATGTTGTGCAAGGAATCAAAGGTAAAGCAAAACCAATAAACATTTCAAGCACACAGATCCATGCATCATTTATCATTTTCCAAGAGTTATTCTTAATTCAATCATTATCTTATCATCGACCCACAAAATGCAAGAAAAGAGGTACGTGGCGTTGTTACACCTGAGTCAAGATTGTATATTTCAACAATCCTTAGGACCAGTAGCCCGCAGACTTAAGGTTTCCAGCCTATATACCTTTATTATGAAAGAAACACTTCAAACAACATGAAATAAACAAACTACAGATTTATTTCGAGAGAATGCGTTTCAAGGGTAAAGAAACCCCATATTCTGCCATTCTCAGGTTTTTCCACAATTGTTTTTTTTTTAAATCAAAACTGATAAAGATAAAAACACATAACAACTCTAAATTACGCAAAACTAAACTCACTCATAAAATAACAAAGTTCAACAAGTCAGCAAACAAAAACAAGTTAGTTAGAATGGGTCTAAAAAGTTTAGAAGTTAGCCTCCTTATTCAGCCATTATGGATTAAGAAATCCAGAATGCGTTTCAAGAGAACTTGAACTTTTTAAGCCACCACTCTAAAAGCCAGATTAGAAAATATTACCTGGGACGAAAGAAACAACCTGAAAAAAAAAACTCAACTCAAATAAACACAATAAAGAGAAAGCAAACGAAAATGAAGCAAACCAGCAGATAGAGATTACAGATGGAGTGTTAAATCCAGTTTACGCCTCTTATTGCCTTCTCCAAACCAATCTATCCGAGATATTGTTGGATCAGGCGAATAGACGAATGCTTGTAATTTGTCAATTAACTCCCCTGCAGTTGAAGCTGTAACCAGGAGTTGCCTCGCCGACTGTGAGATGAAGTTTTTTTCTACTGCTTGATCAAGAAAAGACAACAAACCATCAAACAAATTATTGACATTTAACAAACCAATGGGTTTCCGATGGATGTTTAGCTGTGCCCAAGAGGTGATTTGAAATATCTCCTCTAATGTACCATAACCACCGGCAAAGCTATAAATGCATCAGATTTAATGACCATATGTGCAATACGCTCATGCATGCTAGAGACCTGTAACTCTTCCCCCATTGTGTTGCCTATGATATCTCGCACAGCTAATGGTTTAGGGATAATGCCCAGAACTTTACTTCCTCCCAAGGATGCAGCTGTCGACACACACCCCATTAACCAAGACTACCCCCTCCATAAATCAAATGAATACCCCTCGCAGCTAATGTCCTACCAAGATCAAGAGCTGCTGTTGTAAACTCTCCATCTTTACCAAATTGCGATCCACAAAATACACATATATTTTGGAATCTTCGAATTGGTGCTTTCTCCATTTCTAAAAGTGCTCTAAACTTATGTAAGACAATGATGCAGGTTAGGTATTATGCAATTAAAGTGCAAGACAGGTTATAAAATGACATTTCAAAATATGCAGCATGGATATATACACACGTAAAACTCTCACATTTGACACATGGGGACATAATTTCGGTGGGAGTTGCTCGATGCAGATTTATCGCCCAAGATTTGAAAAAATGAGATATGCTTTCGGCGAGGTTTAACAAAACCTACACACTTGTCTCCCACGTGAAGCATGGAAAATGGAGATACACTTTCGGCGGGGGTTGACAAAAAACCGACACAAACTTGTCTCCCACGTGCAGTCATGAAAAATGGAGATAAACTTTCGGTGGGGTTTGAAAAAAAACCGCCACACTTGTCTCCCACGTGAAGCATGAAAGTAAAGATATACTTTCGGCGGAGGTTGACAAAACCTCCACACTTGTCTTCCACGTGTGCTTATATCATGGGGGTAGTCATCTGGTTTGTCAAAAAGAAAACTTGAAATTAAAACAAACAAAATCAACAAACAACAACAATACAAAAAAAAACATTGATAATCAGATCAAACGAAACAAGAAAGAAATAAAATTCGACAACAACAACACACATTCAAATATACAAGTAGTTGTGATTGTGGCTCACATCTTCCTCTGGTTTTACGTCCAGTAACGGCCGAAACGCCTTCTATGAGTCGGGGATTTGCTTCCCATCCAGTTTTCTTATAAACTGGCAAACAGGGTCGTTTTTAGTTAGATTCCCTAGACTATAACACTGCAATTCATCCCGAAATTGTGTCCATAGATTAAGCAATTCACGCTGAACAAGTCCACAAGAATGTGACTCGAGAGTTAACAAACATTATCCAGCGACTTATTACTCAAACTATTCTTAATAAATGAAAGTTTATCTTCTCTATTCCTGGACACAAAACCTAATGAACAACAAGTCTGGTTACAATTCCATCTAGCACATTTATAACATACTTGTAACCTTTTCGCTCTTCGCCTCTTGGCGTAGTAGCTCTTTCCTAGACCAGGCATTTATTTTGCGAGATTAATGTCCGGCTCACCGGACAATCTCACCTTGGCTTCGATAAGCCATCGGATATCAGTAGGCACATTTAAGAGCATCAATGCCCAAAGTCTAGTCATCCGTACTTTATAAATTTTAAACACAGCATTTTGAGGAAGTGAAGGGAAATATTTACGAAGGTTTGATAGAAAGATATCATCATCCATTGAAGAGAAGAAAAGGAGAGATATTACCGATAATGCGATTGAGTTTGTTCTTCTCCCAGATATGCACGTTTCAAACCTTCGAACAATGGCTTCATCTCCCATTTGAATGTTTCCTCAAGCTGTTGCACAACTGAACTCGAAGCACGGAATAATCAAATTAAACACAAGAAAAGAAAAGAAAAGAAAAGAAAATAGGACACATAAAAGAAATAAAAACACAAGAGCAAATGCAGTCAAAAACAACAACAAAGAAAATAGACAAATGGCAAAGAGAGATAAAACCTGATCAATTATATAGCCCATGGGAGGAATCTCTCGAAACACAAAAATTGATTGTTACTACCTTCTTTTCTTTTGTCTCTTTTTATTTTATGTTCAAAAACATTGGAGTTTCCTCCAATAAGCGCTTGGTTTAACGTCCTCAAGCCTGACGTTACTTACCATCATGACCCTCAGATAAGCTGGCGCGTTTTTTAGAGAGGTACCTCATCGATGTCCTGCAGCACTAAATTCTCATAGTAAGGCTTCAACCTGTGCCCATTCACCTTGAATACTTTATCCGTTTTTAAGCTCTTGATTTCCACTGCACCATGGGGAAAAACATTAGTATAACAAAAGGTCCAACCCATCGAGATCGTAATTTACCTGGAAATAACTTGAGGCGAGAATGAAATAAAAGAACTTTCTGTCTCACTTCAAAATTCTTCCTGGAGATCATTTTATCATGAAATGCCTTAGTTCTCTCCTTGTAAATTCTGGAATTCTCATAGACATCATTTCTAAGTTCTTCCAATTCTTGCAGTTGAAGCTT
>SNVD02007580.1:0-28856 GCA_013180625.2 Boswellia sacra
ATAAGATCCACCGTATCAATCTAGGTTTTGCATCCTGTTTAGACATTAAATATCTCACAGCTGCGTGGTCAGTGTAAACAATTGTTGGAGAGCCAATTAAATAAGAACGAAATTTGTCCAATGCAAATACTACTGCAAGTATTCTTTTTCAGTTGTTGTGTAATTCATTTGTGCATCATTTAAAGTCCTACTTGCATAGTATATTACATAAGGCTTACCTTCTTTTCTTTGTACTAAGACAGCACCAACGGCATAGTCACTTGCATCACACATCAATTCAAAGGGCAAGGACCAATCAGAAGATTGCATAATTGGAGCAGTTGTTAAAAGCCCAATTAATGTATCAAAGGCATTTTGACATTCTTGAGTCCATTCAAAGGAAGTATCTTTTATTAAGAGGTTACAAAGAGGTTTATATATAGCACTAAAATTTCTTATGAACCTCCTATAAAATCCAGCATGTCCTAAAAATGAACGAACCTCTTTAACTGTTTTTGGTGGAGGCAAATGGGAAATTAATTCCACTTTTGCTTTGTCCACTTCAATTCCTTTAGAAGACACCACATGGCCTAAGATAATTCCCGAAGTGATCATATAATGACATTTTTCCCAATTCAAAATAAGACCTTTTTCTACACAACTTTTTAGGACTTTTTCTAAGTTTCCAAGACAATTATCAAAAGAGTTTCCAAAGACAGTTAGATCATCCATGAAAACTTCTAAACAATGCTCGACCATATCACTAAAAATGCTTAGCATGCATCTTTGAAAAGTAGTTGGAGCATTACAAAGTCTGAAAGGCATTCTCCTAAATGCAAAAGTGCCAAAGGGGCACGTGAATGTGGTCTTTTCTTGGTCTTCAAGTGCAATGGGATTTGATAGTAGCCTGAGTATCCATCAAGAAAGCAGTAGTAGGGGTTTCCTGCTCCTCTTTTCAGAATTTGTGGTCAAGGAAGGTAGGGGAAAATGGGTCTTTTCTAGGACAGCACTTTAATTTTCTATAATCAATGCACATCCTCCAACTAGATGAGACACGAGTTGGCAATAATTCACCCTTTTCATTTTTAACTACTGTAATGCCAGAATTTTTAGGTACTACTTGTGTAGGGCTTACCCACTTACTATCAGAAATAGGATAGATAATTCCCACATCAAGTAGTTTGAGAACTTCAGCCCTAATGACCTCTTTCATGTGTTGATTTAATCTCCTTTGAGGTTGTTGAGATGTTTTGGCATTTTCCTCTAAATGTATTCTATGTGTGCAAATTAAAGGGTTAATGCCTTTTATATCTTTTAAAGTCCACCAATTGCATTTTTATGCCTTTTAAGCACTTCTATCAACTTACCTTGTTGCTCGCATGTGAGGGATGAAGAAATTACCACCGGATATGTCTGAGTCTCCCCAAGATATGCATATTTCAGTCCTTCAGGTAAGGGCTTCAATTCTAACTTAGGAGCTTCCTCTTCCTTGCTTTCATTCATTTGCCCCAATTCTTCAAATCTTGATTTTGAGCCTTTTTCCAACACCTGTGCACAATCCAGTAAAGAACACATATTAGAAAGATCATGTTCTGGTTCCATACTTGATTCTAACGAATTCACTAAACAAGTTTCCAAAGGGTCAGAAGAACTCCCTTTTTGGATGTGACCTTCCACAATAGATTCGATCATATTAGCCTCCTCAATTTCATCTTCTTCTTCATGTGGTTGTTTGCACATATTGGAAACATTAACTTCCAATGTCATGTTCCCAAAAGATAGCTTCATGACTCCATTCCTGCAATTAATCAAAGCATTAGAGGTAGCTAGAAATGGACGCCCTAAAATGAAAGGAATTGAATTACATTCTTCCACTGGTTGTGTGTCCAAGACGATAAAATCCACTGGATAAATGAATTTATCAACTTGAACTAACACATCTTCTACTACTCCTCTTTGTACTTTAATTGATCTATCAGCAAGCAAAAGAGTCACAAAAGTCGGTTTTAACTCACCTAGATTGAGTTTTTGAAAAACCGAGTATGGAAGCAAATTCACACTAGCACCAAGATCAAGTAAAGCTTGTTCAATTTTATGCTCTCCAATAACACATGAAATTGTAGGACAACTGGATCCTTGTATTTCACTGTATTATTATTTTGAAGAATAGCACTTACTTGCTCAGCTAGAAAGGCCTTCTTTTTCACATTTAGTTTTTTTTTTACAGTGCACAAGTCCTTCAAAAATTTTGCATAAGAAGGTACCTGTTTGATCACATCAAGCAAGGGAATGTTGACCTTTACCTGTTTGAAAATTTCAAAGATTTCAGAACTGTGAGTTTGCTTCTTTTGTGTGGCTAATGCTTGAGGAAATGGATCACAGATTAGATAGGGTTTTCCTCTTCGCTAGGTTTTTTGGTTTGGCAGCCTCTTCCTGCCCTTTAGAGGATTCGATTCTTCTTCTTCTCAACAAGGGTCAGGAATGTTTTTTTTCAACAATCTTACCCATTGCGAGGGTCATGACTGACTTGGCTTGCTTAAAATAATGGTTACTTGAACTCCCTGCATTCGAGTTAGATTGATCTTTGGGGTTTTTGCAATGTTTGAGAAGGAAATTTTCCTTTCTCTTGGATGCTAAATGTAGATGCAAATTTTGCAAGAGTTTCTGACAAATTTGCTAATGTTTGAGCAGTTTGACTATTGAAATTCTCTTGCTTTGTAATGAATGAATGCAATGTTTCTTCAAAGTCATTCCTAGGAGGAGGAGCATATGCTTATCATGAGAATTTTGGGGAAAAAAAAATTTTTCGTGTTGAAAATGTAACCTTGTGAAGATTTTTCATATTGTCATTTTCAGCTAAAATTTGATGATTTTCTCCAACCGGATTGTAGGTTTGTGATCTGGATTTGTGATTTGGCCTTTTAAAAGTGTTCAAGGCATTGGCTTGTTCATGGAGAAATTCCCTAAAGGCAGGCAAAGTTGGGCAATCATCAGTAGAATGGTCAATGTCATTACAAATGTTACAGACATTTTCTTGAATAGAATTCAATTGACCACTCTTTTTCATCTCTAAAGCCTCGACTTTTTCTAGCTAGGGATGCATATTTGGCTTGACGGTCATGGTCTTCCTAGGTTGTAATACCCCTATTGGGATGTCGAGGTTTGGGCCTTGCTTGTTACCTCATAGGTGCCAGCAGTGTCCCCAATTTTTGTGCCTTTCTTCTTTCTGCAAGGAATCAGGAAGTCAAGTGCCATTCCTCAGGGTCGTTTTCTTTAAAGTCTCCATTAAATTAATTCCACTAGTTGCCTATCTTGAGGTGTTAACCCTTCATAGAATGTGCAACTATTCTCCAAGTTTCAAACCCATGGTGAGGACAGGTATTAAGTAGTTCCTTATACCTATCCCAACATTGGTAAAGGGTTTCTCCTTGTCTTTGAGAGAAATCAGAAATTTGTCTTTTAAGAGAATTTGTTCTATGGGTGGGAAAAAATTTTTTCAAAAATTGTTGTTTCATCTCATCCCATGAACTGATGGAATTCGACCTCAAATTTTGTAGCCATGTTCTAGCTTTATCTTTTAAAGAAAAAGGAAAAAGCTTTAATCTAATGGTGTTTATGCTACAATTTGGGTCAGTGTAGGAGCTACATACCTCTTCAAAGAGTTTCAAGTGCGAATATGGGTTCTCCATGTCAAGGCCATGAAAAGTGGGTAGAAGTCGAACAAAACTTGGTTTGAAATTGAAATGGATTGAATCTGGAGGAGAAACTACACAAGATGGTGCACTAGTCCTTACCGGATTCATGTAGTCTTTGAGGGTTCTTCGTTGGTTTTGATCATTTTGTTGCGAACGGTTGTCCCCTTCATCCGTGAATATTTCCTCATGATTGTTGGCCATGTTTTCTAAGGAAGATGATGTTTTTCTAACAAGTCTACCACTAGATGTTCGTGACCAAATTTTCATGCAAGAAAGGGAGAAGAAAAGAGAGCAAAAGATGAACACACAAAAATAAAAAATTTAGATCTAAGATGAGAAAAGAGAACACTTACAATTTTGCACGCCAATTTTTACCTTCCCCGGCAACGGCGCCAAAAACTTGACACATCCGAAAAAGGATTGTCTCCCAAGTATAGGAGTGTCGAAGTAATAAAACCCGGTGAGACCGGGGTCGATCCACGAGGAAGGGAATTTAAGCGTTACAAATTATAAGCTAAACAAATGTGATATGGATGATTCAAAGAGGTGACATGATAATATCAACAAGTATGTAAGATGGTAGGTGGTATTACCGACCATTCAAATATAAAACAAAAAGCAAGAGGAGGTAAAACCATCCATGGAAATAGGTGGTATAACCAACCATAGTAAATTAAAGAACAATTTCATAAGGTGGTAGAACCTACCATAGTAAATAAAATAAAAAGTTCATAAATAATAGAATAATTAAAATACAAGAGGAATTAACACAATAACAATGAAGGCTAAGGTTAGGGGATCCGCCCTTGATATTTCAAATAAGGATAATTAACCCATTTTAGTTATATGAATTATATTTGTTTCGTTACCAATATTTATACCACTTCTTGTAAATGGGTTCAAGCATCCAATGTGCCAATCACCATATGTCTACAACAAATCAAGGTTCCTAACTAGATTCGTGTCGGTAAGGAAGAACCATACATCATCTAGAAAGGATCCAAGCATTTGATGTGCCAAGGATTGTCGACAATGGATCAAGACCTCCACTTTACGAGTGGTGTCAAGATTGATTAAGAAATTAAATATAAATCATATTGAATAAACATTATAAGATTAAGATTATTAAGCACATATTAAGGGTTAGAGAATCCTTATTCTCATATCAAGGGTTTCACCCTTTCACCTTAGCAAAAGAGAAATTAGAAGAACATTATAATAGAAAGAAAATAAAATGCAAGAAAAAGGAAATTCATTAATAACATAAACACACAAAACACAATACAAGATCCTAGCCAAAGCCAAAATGTTCCAGCCAAGGCCAAGATGCCCTAATGGGTCACAAGGCACCTCTATTTATAGATACATCCAGGGGCAAACTTGTCAAATTACAAGGGCATAATTGTCAAATATTAGTTGTAAATATCTTTGACAATTGGGATCATTAGGCACCGACTTTGACCATCAATTTTGACATCGAAATGTTGTGAATTTTAATCACATGTCTTCATGAAAGTTGTAGATATTTCTCTCAGCTTTCTAGAACATATTGATTTGCACAATTTGGATACGTATTTTGAGAGATACGGTCCAAATACTGAGGCCTGGTCAGACTGGGCCGAGACTGTAGATGGGTTCACTTCAAGCCCAATTTTGGTCCACTAAGAGCCCGAATTTGATGATGCTTGTGAAATGCAATCTTGTAGAAAATTAATCAGCTTTCCAAAACATTAAGAATTGCACCATTCTGATCTATAAAAGAGAGTTATGCCCATTTTACCGAACCTGTAACAAAACCAAAATTAAGAGAAATTAATTCCAAAGATGCAAATGCTACAAATATGCTTAAGTTGAGGAATTTAATGACACTATTAATGCAATATGATGAACTAAACTCTTATTAAATATGCATATTTAAGTGTTCATCAGTAGGCACAGGCAGTGGTAGGACAATTAGCCACCAATCCAAAATCGACCAGTAATGGTTAGGGCAAAAAGGCCCTCATATCATCCTTTCGCGTGTTTTCGACTTTTGATTCGCATACTAACAAGCAATTTCAAGCACGCTACTTCAAAATTTTGTAATTTTATTCAAAATTGAATAAATAATGATGTCGATACAAATTTGAATAAATTTGGATGTGAATTGATCACAATATGCATAGTTTGAGAAGCAGTATACAAAACTGAAGATAGAAGAATTTTCATTGAGTCTTTAGAGTTTGTTCATACAACCAATTACTTTAACTGTATATCATGAAAGTTGAAACATAGAAGTTCATGCATGGAAGCCAATTGAATAATTCCAAAAGAAATTAACATGAAAGAGATAGCAGATGGCGATAGTCCTCACTCATCACCATTATTATCATTATCGCCCGAGAAGGCAGCAACCTAAGCCTGAAGATGCTCGATCTCTCGCACTAAACAGGCATTCTCTTGATGACTCATCTGATCCAAGCAAAAAGTATTTAATTAGAAAAACTATTAACATAAAAATCATGCATACACAGAATCTTGTTTTACCTGATACTAGTGAGACATTTGTAAGAAATGCTCCATGGAAGATTGTGGTACCTACATTGTGTTACATTTTTGTGACTAACAGATATTGGAAGAATAATAGGAAACTTGAAGAAGACATAGTCAGAAGACTTACTAGAGTGGTATCATGAAGAATGAAAGGAACAGGTATGGTCAGATCCTCAGTGATCACATGGCTGCTGACTTGCCCGATAGTATCCCACGTATAGACTACACTGTTGGGGTAGGCCTGGAAGTTACCAATCACATCACCAACTAGAATGAATAGGCCGACTATAGAGGCTAGAGGTAGACGTGGCTGCTCAGTAGTAGCAGCAAAAGAGGTAGAGGTGCTATTACTAGAGGAAGAGCCACGAGCAACACTAGAGGAAGAGGTAGACGTGTCACTCTTCCCATGACGAGTAGAAAAGCTACCAGCATGGCTGGAAGAGCCACGAGCAACACTAGTAGTGGGATGGGGAATCTCATCAGCAGGTCGACCTACCCTAGTATACAGTAATGTGGATTGAGCCCACTCAACATAAGAAACTATCGTCACTGGGAAATCGATCTCACTCAAGTAAATCCCAACAGAGTAGACAGTTTTTGGCTCTATAGCAAAGTCGACAGCATTTATCGTCAAAACTGATGGAGAATGGGGAATTTAACGATGGTCTAAATGCCTAAACCAGTCCTAGACTCTATCACCTAGATACCACATCATGTTAGCGATAGTTGATGAAAAGGGCGACGACCGCTATAGCAATTGACTAGTTCACAATGTGCCCCCACCACTCAGAACGAATCTGTGAAGAGAAGAAAAATTGTAAGAACATGATGAGCAAGAATAAAGTACTGACTACAAGAAGAAAAGCTATAGTAATTGCTTCATGTGTGGCCCACATACACCACTATGGATTTCTTCCATAAGCCTTCTTGCTTCTTTCTCATCCACACACCTCAGTTGCATCCCTTTTGGCATTCTCGTATACATCATCCCTTGATGGCAAGTAAATTATTGGGCCAACTTTCGTGACACAGCCCTATCCCTCTCGCTAGCCTCATCAGGCAAAATCATTTCTTCTAAATATCTCTTTAAATCATAGAACCATGGCTTCTTATCCACTTCAACTTTTGATATGTAAGGTTCCATATAACAAGGACCCTATGCTTATGATATCACTATTGGTCTCACCGATAACTCCTAAGTGCTTGCCCAAACTAATGCCAATGAAGGCTATGCGTTAACCATCTAATTCTCACTTCTAGGAAGATGGGTGAAGGTGCACTGCTTGAACCTCTCACTCAATTTTCTAATGTGTTCGAGGTATGGTTTTAGCTTTTCTTCTCATAGATCCCAATCTTCATTGGCTTGAGAGATGACTAGTTTTGAATCTCCTAGCACTTCAATTTCGTTAATGCCCATGGCAATCACAACTTCTAAACCAAAGGCATAGGCTTCGTATCCAGCCATATTTTTTGTGACTCTGAATTCCAACTTCTTGGCCTTGGCGAATGGAATGATTTCTTCAGTTGGTGATACTAGAATAACTCCTATTCTAGCACCATTACGATTAACAGCTCGTCCCACTACCTAGATTACCCTTAGATGTTCTTCTGGGAATTCTAACTCCCATGGCTCATCGTCATCGACCAGGTTTGTAGCCAAGAATTCTACTACTACTTTTCCCTTCAACACCTTCTTAGTGACATGCTCAATGTCGAATTCTGACAATTGTACTAGCCATCTGGCTAACTTCCCCACTAATGTTGGTGCTTTATAAAGGTACTTCATCGGATCCTCCTTTGAGATAGCCTTAATTTTATAAGATTGAAAATAATGCCTCAACTTCTTTGAGAGCCAAACCATGACCGAGCAGGTTTTCTCCACATAGCTATACTTTGCCTCCTACAGTAGCAACTTCTTCCTAAGATAATAAATGGCCTGCTCTACTACATTCTCGTCTTCTTGTGCCAGCATAGTACCGATGGCTTTCTCCTAAAAGGGCAAGTAAAGAATTAAATTCTTCCCAGGTTTTGGCAGTCTCAAAACTGGTGGATTTTGTAAGTACTTCTTAATCCTCTTAAATGCCTCTTGGCACTGATCATTCCACTCTACCAGCTGATCCTTCTTCAAAAGCCCAAAGATTAGTGCACAAACGATTTTCAAGTTAGAGATAAACCAACTGATGTATTAGATCTTCCCTAAAAACCCTTTAACTTCTTTTTCAGTCTTGGGTGACAGCACCTCCATAGTGGCTTTAACCTTACCTAGATCTACTTATATCTCCTTCTTATCAAGTACAAATCCTAACAACTTTCCTAAAGTAACTCTGAAGACACACTTCTTCGGATTTAGCCATAGCTTGTATTTCTTTACCCTTTTTAGGAATTTGTCTAAGGCCTCAAAGTGACCCTCTCGAGTTTTAGATTTCACCATCATGCAATCCACATAAACTTCTATCTCCTTATGCATGATGTCTTGAAATAGCGTCATCACCATTCGTTGCTAGGTATCCCCTACATTCTTCAATCCGAAGGGTGTCACCTTGTAGCAATAAGTTTCTCATTCTATTATCAAGGCCGTCTTCATCTTATCTTCATTGGCCGTCATTATTTGATTGTCTCTGGAAAGCCCACCTACAAAAGAGAACATCACATTGGTGACAAATCCACCAACACATCGATATGAGACAAAGGATAATCACCCTTTGGTGAGGCCTTGTTCAAGTCTTGGTAATCCACACACATTCGAACCCTTCCATCCTTCTTTGGTATTGGCACGATATTGGCCAACCATTCTGGATACTTAACCACTCCAAGAACTTAGCTTCAATTTGCTTGGAGACCTTTTCTTTGATTTTTTTAGCCCATTCTAGTCTCATCCTTCTTAGTTTCTACTTAACCAGCTTTATATACGGATACGTTGGAATTGTATGCTCAGTGATGCTTCTATTGATTCCAGGCATGTCATCATAGGACCAAGTGAAGACTTCTTCATGTTTCTTTAATAATTTTTCAAATCTCTCTCTCTCTTTAGGAGGTATATCAAGTACAACCCATATATTCTTAGGTTTTTTTATTGTACAAAGATTAATGTCATGAGTTTGAATGGTATGAATTTCAAATATGCTAGTGAAATGCAAAATATGATGCACAACACTATTAGGAAAGACATCACACAAGCAAGCAAAATTATTTTTCATTGCATTAAACTTTTGACACATCCAAAAAAGGATTGTCTCCCAAGTATAGGAGTGTCGAAGTAATAAACCCAGTGAGACCGGGGTCGATCCACGAGGAAGGGGATTTTAGCGCTACAAACTATGAGTAAGTAAATATGATGTGGATGAAAGTATGAGTAAAGAACAAGTTCTTAAATAATAAATGAGAATATCACAAGAGAAATTAACACAATAATAATGAAAGCTAAGGTTAGGGGATCCGCCCTTGATATTTCGAATAAGGATAAACAACCCATTTTAGTTATATGAATTATATTTGCTTCGTTACCAATATTTATACCACTACTTGTAAATAGGTTCAAGCATCTAATGTACAATCTCCATATGTCGACAACAAATCAAGGTTCCTAACTAGATTTGTGTCGGTAAGGAAGAACCATACGACATTAGAAAGGATCCAATCATTTGATGTGCCAAGGATTGTCGACAATGGATCAAGACCTCCACTTTACAAGTGGTGTCAAGATTGATTAGAGAAATAAATATAAATCATATAAACAACACAAGATTATAATTATTAAGCACATATTAAAGGGTTAAAGAATCCTTATTCTCATATCAAGGGTTTCACCCTTTCACCTTAGCAAGACAGAAATTAGAAAGACATTATAAGAGAAAGAACGCAAATTATAAGAAAAAGGAAATTCATTAATGCAAGAGAGAAAAACACAATAACAAGGGATCTCAGCAAAGGCCAAGATGCCCTTATGAGTCACAAGGTACCTCTATTTATAGATACATTCAGGGGCAAACTTGTCAAATTACAAAGGAATAGTTGTCAAATGTTAGGTGAACTAACTTTGACCATTGGGATCATTAGGTGCACCACTTTGACCACCGATTTTGACATTGAAATATTGAGCATTTTAATCACATATCTTCATAAAAGGTGTAGATATTTCTCTCAGCTTTCTAAAACATATTGATTTACACAATTTGGATACGTATTTTGAGAGATATGGTCCAAATACTGAGGCCTGGTCAGACTGGGTCGAGACTGTAGATAGGTTCACTTCAAGCCCAATTTTGGTCTACTAAGAGCCCGAATTTGATGATACTTGTGAAATGCAGTCTTGTAGATAATTGAATCGGCTTTCCAAAACATTAATATTTGCACCATTCTAATCTATAAATAGAAAGTTATGCCCATTTTATCGAACCTACATCAAAACCAAAATTAAGAGAAAGTTAATTCAAAGGATGTAAAGACTACAAATATGCTTAAGTTGAGGAATTTAAAGACACTATTAATGCAATATGATAAATTAAGCTCTTATTAAGCATACATATTTAAGTGTTCATCAACTTTGAAACATAAACAATGTCCTCTTCTTCAAAGAGGTTGGGTATAAATATATCCTTATAAAATGCATTTTTAATTCCTTTCTTGATGAAATCAGCAAGGCCGACGGACGGGTCCATTGGCGATGCTTGTTCTTGAGGCTTCTCTTCATTGATGGTCGTCTTTTCCATTTCTCCAACCATGTCATTCCCCTTGGAGACTTCTTTCTGAAGGATATCATCGAAGATCTTAAACTGGGCTTCAACATTCCCTTGAAAACCCATGGTTCAGCAACTCCTATATACTTGGCATCTTAGGCCTTGACAAATTTGATGAATCTCCCTTTCTTAGGTTCAACATCTTCTTCTTCCCCTTCGGATGCACAACCTAACCCTCTTCTAGAAGTCTGGGCTTTGAAATCTAGGAAGGATGGTAAGCCACGTCCATTCTTCCCAAGCCCGGTTCCTAGCAAGTACCCTTGTTTCTACATTATTCTAGCTATAATTGGGCTAACTTCTTTCAATCATGGCTACTTGAAGGCCACCCACCTAAGGTATTTCTCCTACCTTTACACTCAGAGTAACTGGTGCAATCATGGAGCCTACATGAATGGTTACAATCTCCCCATCCATGTTAAATCGGATCTTCTAATGTAGGGTGGAAAGCACCCCACCAAACAGATGGAACCACGCTCATCTGAACAAGGCAGCAAACGTGACTAAAACGTTAAGAACTATGAATTCTATTATGACTTTGATAGGCCCAGTCTTCACTAAGGCTTTGAAAATCCCAATAGCACTCCTCTTCGAGTCATCGTAAGCCCCAATCACTATCTCACAAGGCTCAAGTTCGTCTTTATTGACCTAATACTTATGCAATATCTTCATCGACACAATATTAATGGAGGACCCATCATCCATCATGATACAAAGAGATGTCTTCCCACCAATTTTCGCAGTGATGAATAATGGATTATTATGATTCCTCCCTCCGAAAGATAGATCTTCATCAATGAAGTGATTTCACCCCTTTGGTGCTTCCCTAGTCATGGCGGTCAAGATTTCACTAGTAGTAGTAGCCATAACTATCTCTACTTTCACCAAAGCCTTTGCCATGGCTTCTCTATGCTTTAGGGATGATATTAACAAATCCAAAATGTTAGCATCCGCTTGAGTCTTCTTAAGTTGCTTGATCACTTGATCTTCTTCTCCTTTGGTTTCTTCCCTTTTGGTAACTTGTTTGCCCTTCTCCACTTTATTCTCAACTAGTTTCTCCTTTCCTTTTCACGGTAAAATCTACCACTCCTTGTCACTCCTTGGACATTCTCTTTCTTGCCCTTGAGTATTTCTCCTTCATGCGTTTTCTCAACTCTCCCTTCTTATTCTTCATCACTGCTAAAGTCAGCCCAAAAGTTTGGAAGGGTCTTGACTTGAGGGATGTCATCCCAAATCCCCATAACTCTTACTTCCTTATACCTTCTAGGCAAGCTCTCTCTCGTCACAAGACTCTCATCTCACTTCCATTTCCTAGCTTAACTACCCTTTTTCACCTTGAATCTTCTAGATGGTGGGCCTTTTCTAGCCCCTTTTTTGGCCGTCTACTTCTTGGAAAAAGCATTCAATGGTGTGGACTTCCCTTTAGCATGTGTTACTTTAACTTCTTCTTCTTCCTCTTCTTATGGCTTCACCTCTTCTTGGTCACTGAGGTTCACAAGTTTAGGTTTTAAGCTTCGCTTAACTCCTTTCACTACAATATTTGTGAATCCAACCTTCTTGGTGTGAATCTTGGTTGCCAAAGGAATGGGTTCATCTCCTACCCTCTCACTGATCTCCTTGGGCTCATTGGGTTCCTTAACCTTGTGTTTCTTCTTCGAGACCACCTTTCTAGCGGTTTGTTCTAGCTTGGACTTCTCCCTTCTCTTGGCTCACTCAGCCCTGTTTGATCTACTTTCCTCAAAAGAGTTCATGACATGCTCTTCAGTCAAGCCTGATCCAATCATGTTGGTCAATAAGGAGGCACCCAATTGTAATTGGGCAATGGGTTGCTCCTTATGTTGGGCTCATATGTCTCTAGGTCAGGAATATGGCATGCCTTTGTGGATCAAATCTTGGATTTCATGGTAAAGGTGAGTGCAGTCATCAGTCTTGTGACTAGTCACTTGATGGAACTCACATTTCTCGTGGTGCCTCCAATTCTTTCGTAGTGGATTTGGAAGCTCCCTTGGTGGTAATGGCTACAAGATTCTTTCGGCTCTCAACCTTGCAAAGACTTCAGAAAGTGGCCTACCCAAATGACTGAATCTTCTTTGTAGGGCAATTGCCTTCACTTCTACATGCTTCGTGCTCAACCTACTAGGCTAGTGATACTGCCCTCGACTTCTTTGAGGGTAGCTACGGTTACTTATCTTTTGTCTAGATTCCTACTCTTCTATTTGAATACCTAAGTCATACAGGTCTTTGAATGTTTTGATAGGGAAACCTACTAGTCTATCACTGATGAAGCTATGGGCCTCATTGATCACCATACGAACTTGGTCCCTCTCCATAGGCCTGGTGGTCATCTTGGGAGCTTTGGCCCTCCAACGGACTAGATAATATGGAAAGTCTCGTTGGGCTTTTGTCTCCTCGTCTCTAAATCTCTCATCGTTACCCCCAGTTGAGTATTATGACTGTATTCTTCCACAAATTGTTAAGAAAGCTCCTCCCAATCTTCCTAAACTCTCTTCAAAAGGTGATGATACCATGCTACCGCATTGTCTTCTAAAGATAGCACGAAGTACTTCATGATGTGCTCCTTTGTCACAAGAGTGGTAGCCATGATAGCTGCATACTACCTCAAATGTGTTTTTGGGCTACCCTCTCTATTAAACTTAAGCAAGTCTAACAAGCAAAACTTTTGAGGCAAGTCTTGGTCTCCCATAAGTAAAATGTCATCTAGGTCCTCGACCCTTTTCAGCCCCTTCTTCTTCAAGAGGGATTAGACCTTCTCCATGTCCTTGGTCAACTGCTTGACCGACTTAGGTTCTTCATGGTTGACTAGGCTTTTCCCCCTATTTCTACCTTGGCTATTCTCACCATCAACGTCACCATTACCCTCGAGTGGAGATTGGTTCATGCAGTTGGGTCCATTACGTAAAGCTTGAATGAGTTGGGCCATTTGTTGTTGGAGTACGGTGATGTTAGCCCTCACCTGAGCTATTTTAGCATTATTGTCATTGGGTGCTGCCATTTCGTCAATCATTTCCTCCTGTCTTGTCAAACATCCTCCTCGTCTAACCAAGCTATGATGGCTATAAAACAAAGGTGTTAAAGTCATGCATGCATACATGTATGCATGATATGATGCATGCTCATACAAAGGCATAGACACACTTTCAGCCTTCCAAACCTTATTCCTCCCACGCATGTGAGGTCGAGTCTCTTTTCCTAGGATTTTTGGCATCATTCCCATGTCTTCATCATGGGATATGGAATGCAAGATTCTCTCCCCTAATTCTAACATTCATGTTGATGTTGGATTCTTCATGATTATCATAACATGGTTCTCTAGATATCAGATAACCTTAACCTATGGCACATGTTCCCATTTTGTTCTTATAAGTGACTTGTGGCATTCATTCGTGGTTCCATAAGGTTTTGAGTTGATGTTATTCTAATCATGAGAAATTTACATCCATAGGTATGCAATTGAACATAGGTTTTGGATATTCATCCTATTAAATTTCTAGAGTTCATCTACATTGGCTTAAGTCTCAAGGGTCCAATGGTTTGGGCTCCTTCGAGTGAGAGATACCCCCTTAGGCCTGGTCTCTTTTTATACCAATTCAATGGTACGTGCTTAAAGGTGGTGACACCAACATGAGTCATCTAGAGGTCCAATGGAGCCAAAGACTTCTCATGCTAATGCCACATAGCTAGTTTTAGGTAATTTGTGCTCATTGTATGCAAAAGTGTAGTGATGCAAGGACTCATTATATCAACATGAGGTACTAGAATTTGGTATTTCCATAAGAATCAACTTCTCTTATCTCCAGTAGAGTCACCACTATAAACAGAGCTTTCATACCGCTAGAGCATTTGTGACCATGACACTGTGTCAAAGCCTCTTTTGAGACTTCAGGGAACACAAACAAGCCATAGACACGTCTAGAAAAAGGATTCGCTACCCAATTACTCAATTAGAAATGAATGGAGGCAATGTGATCCCTCGCTTTGGGACCTAAACTACTCTTATCCCTTCAAAGATGGGTTCGGGAAGTTAGGTACAAGTCTTTCCACCCGCTCGAATGTAAATTTTGCCTCCACTTAGGAAATACCAAATGAAAATAACTCGTGTTGTTACCTAGTCCACTTAGATTATTAATTTTATGCATACATTTTCATGTTTATCTTTATTAAACATATGAGGTGATTATTCAATCAAAACAGTAGTATGTTCATACGTAGAAAGAGGGAGGAGAATGGATTACATTTTTGTCAAATATGGGGGGAAGGGGAGAGGATTGCAACATTTGTTCTTTAACAATAACATAATAAAATATTCCATACATTCATATGTTTAAGCATTCATTATAAATAATGATCCCTCACCATCACTGTGAGTCCACCATCACACAATTACACTTCTTAATATTCAAATATTTATATATAAACGAATAAATTATAAATCATACAAAGCCATAACATAATATCATGGCGTTCTAGCCTAGATTTTGATCAATTATATTGTGGGAATTCTACCTATTGTTTATTCTAGCGTAATTAACATTAATTATCAAGGCATTTTTAGCCTAACATGTTATTCGTGGCATATTCCAGCCTAAACATGGTAATTATGGCATATTCTAGCCTAATTCAAGCAATCAATCATTTTATCAAGCAATTCAAGGGCAAAATTGTAATTCTTACCTATCCTATGATATCTCCTAGCATTCATCAAAGTAAATAAGTTTTTCTAACATGATTCTAATCGCATGCTCTTAAGCTTGATTCTAAGCATTCACAAAGAAAGTAAATTCCTAAGCATGTTTCTAATAAAGGAGGGATTATGTAGTTACCTTGACCCGCTTATCCATCTTACAAAATAAATTGGGTTAGCACAATTCATAATAACCCTAAACATGCTCCTAAGCATAAAATTAAACCCTAAACATGCTTCTTCTAAGCAAGAAAAATAAAAGAGAAAATGGGAGGGAGGAAAGAATTCTGCTCTCAAAACGTACTCTTTCCGGGTTTGGAGCAATAGAACGCCTAAAAATATTTGTACTAAAAAAGTCTTCTTGAATTCTCGAGCGTGTCTTCAAAAGGGAGAAGAGATTATTGTATTCGACAATCAGTGTGTCTTGCTCAGTGAGAAGAGGGGTGTGTGCAGATGAAGAAAAAAGAAACAAAAAAAAAAAAAAAATAAGGAATGTCCCAAACGAAATTTTTGAAAATACATCAAGAAAGGTCGGGCGGCCCTCTCCAACTATTTGATAGCCAGCCAACCATCAACCAATAGTCGAGCAGCTTTTAGATGGCCAAGCGGCTGTTTGATAGCCAGCTGATCAATATCTCTTCGGCCCCTTCCTTTTTTATTATCCCTCAATATAGTCCCTTTAGACCTTTGTTCCTTTGATCACACATAGCTTCTTGATTTCAACTCCGATTTATGATTCATAAATTTTTACAAAAACTAGACATCCGTAGATTCGTAATGGTATATGATTTATCATCAGATTCCTCTTGGATTAATTTCTGTGATTTTTTAAAGTCACATGTTAGTTTTCAAGGCTCTTTAGGAACTCCTTTTCATCCTTCTCTTCTTGACTCTTAACGGCATTTTGATCATTTTCTTCTTTCAACATTCATATTTATTTCATCATGGAGCCTCAAAAATTTAATATCTACACCATGATTTGTTACAATTAATATGAATAAGCTAGAATTGCCAAGCTTAGGTAGAATTACCATGATAAGAATTTTCAAGTCTAGGTAGAAGTGTGATGATTCTAGATTATGGTTTTGTATTGATTGATTGGTTTTATTTTAAATAATTATCGTGATTAAAAATATGAATGATAAATTATAATTATATGATGCCATGAAGTGGTGGTGGCTTACATTGATGGTAATAGACCATCACTTAGAATAATCAAATGTATGTATGAATGATGCCATGAAGAGGCTTGATAAACAATGAAGAGACTCACATATGATGGTGAGGAATTCCTTATTTATCGAGTTTTGAAATGATTGTTTATATTTCATATTTGAATTACGTGAATATGTTATGAATGAATGAATATTTTGAAGTGTTAAAAGTAGATTTGCTTTACTCGTTGAATAACAATGATGTAATCCTCATCTCATCCCCCTATGTTTGAAAGGAATTGTAATCTATTCTCCTTACCTCCTTCTTAATATGAAAATACAATGTTATTGATTTAAGTCACCTTGCATGTCTTTAAGAAGATAAAATTGTAAATATGTGCATAAAACAAATAACTTAAGCAGACTATAACAACTTGAGCTATTTTTATTTGGTATACCTTTATGGAGGCCGGATTTAGATCCAGGCGAGACGAATGGCTCGTACCTAACTTTCTAAACCCATCTATGAAGGGATAAGGGTAGTTTAGGTCCTGAAGCAAGGGATCATATTGCCCCCATTCATTCCCAATTGAATAATTGGGTAGTGACTCTATTTTCCAGAGGTACTCATGGCTCATTTGTATTCCCTTGAGTCTCGAAAGAGGCTTTGACACAATGTCGTCGTCACAAACACTCTGGTGGGACAAAAGCCCTATTCACAGTTGCAAACACTTTAGTGAGATGAAAGCACCATTCACACGCTAATCTTGTATTTGTTAGTTGAAGAGGAGGTAGTAAGAGCCATACTAGCACAAGCTCATGAAAATGGTGTGGAATACGTAGTCTACTACCTAAGCAAGAAGTTGTTGGAGTATAAGCTTAATTACACTCAAGTAGAAAAGACATATTTAGCAATGGTGTGCCCTTCTAAGAAGCTTAGGCACTATTTTCAATCATATAACATACAAGCAGTTTCTAAGATAGATCCAATGAAGTTCTTGCATGAAGCATCATCGTTAGTAGGAAAGCTGGCAAGATAGCTAGTGTAACTATCAGAGTTTGACGTTGAGTATAAGGTGATAAAAGTCATAATAGTGGCAGAGTTCTTAGTTTTGAATCTAATATATAATGATAAACTATGGGAGTTGGAGTTTCCTATTGAGCACTTAGGAGCTATCACAATAATGGGATGGTGGTTGTACCTTGATGGAGCAGCTAATAAGAATGGGGAAGGAGTGGGAATTGTCCTCATTTCACCTATTGGAGAAATACTACCATTTGCCAGGAAACTAGGATTTAGGGTCACAAACAACATGATGGAATATGAGGCATGCATTTTTGGATTGAGGATAGTAATAACGATAGGCATTGAGAAAATTAAGGTAATAAGAGACTCACAGCTAGTTGTCCTGAAAGAAAAAAAAAATAGAGTGGGATATCAAGGAGAAGAAGCTTAAGTTGTACCTAAAGCAATTTAGGAAGTTGATGGTGAGGTTCACCAAATGTGTTTTCAAACATGTGTCTTAAGAAGAGAATCAAATGGCAAATGCCTTGGCAAGATTGGCCTCTGTTTGGGAGAACCTGGAGAAAACAACGACGACACTGTTAGTGGTATAACATGCATATCATTCATGCCACCAAGAGGAATGGGTGATTGAAGTCGATATTGAAGAGAAGCCTTGGTTTTGTAACCTGAAACTATATTTGGAAAAAGAGGTTTTCCCAAGGGAGCAAATGAGAAGGATAGAAAAGCCTTAAGATGATTAGCTCAACAATTCATGTACAAGGAAGAGATGATGTACAAAAGAATGGTAGATGGACTACAAATGAGGTGCATGGATCAAAAAGACGCTCGACAAATCATGGAAGAAGTCCATGCAGGAATATGCAGAACTCACATGAATAGGCTGGCCTTGGCCAAGAAGATCATGAACAAGGATTCTTCAGGTTGACTATGAAAATTGATTGCATGAAGTTTGTGAAGACTTGCCATCAGTTTTAGATTCATGGAGATTCAATTCATCAGCCACCATGGGAGTTGCAGAGCATGTCATCACCATGGCCTTTTGTCATATAGGGTATTGACATGATCAGAGAGATAAAGGCCAATAGCTTCCAATAGACACCAGTATGTGGTAGTAGTGATAGACTACTTATCAAATGGATAAAAGCTAAGTCTTTTAATAAACTGGGGCAAAGCAGATGGCCAAGTTATTGATAGACACATCATTTGCAAATATAGGGTGCCACATCACCTAGTAATAGATAATGGTGATAAGATCCAGGGAGAAACAAGACATCTATTAAAACAATACAAGATTAAGCATCACAAGTCATCCCCTTATCGTCCATAGGAAAAGAGTGCAGCAAAGGTAGCCAACAAGAATATTAAGAAAATGCTAGTAAAGGCGATTCAAACTTATCGAGATTGGACTGAAAAGTTACCTTTTATATTGTGGGGATATAGGACTACTACTAGGAGTTTGATAGGGGTGACCCCATTTTCCTTGCTCTATGGGACAAAAGTAGCGTTGCTGATAGAAGTGACGATACAGTCAGTAAGGGTCATGATAGAAGCAGGTATCCTTGAAGATAAATAAGTCCAAGACAGATATGAACACTTGGCACTTCTGGATGAGAAAAGAATGAAAGCTCTATGTCACATGCAATTATATCAATCGAGGGTAGCCAGACTATTCAACAAAAAGGTGAAACAAAAGAAGATTCAAGAAAGGGATTTGGTACTCAAGCAAGCAAGGCTTAAGCACCCAATCCATGGGAAAAATTCAGACTGAACTGGGAAGGGCCTTTCCTAATCAAGAAGATAATGACTAGTAGTGCAGTCAAGATATCTGAGATGGACAAAAATGAATTTGTAGAGCCAATCAACATGGACAAGCTGAAAAAGTACTTTGTGTAAAAAATTAAATTAAATTAAATGAAAGAAAAATAAGACGAGGGATAACAGCTAATTAGAAAACCTGAAAAGACTGGTTAGTAAAAAGAGTGGTTTTCTATGAGCACATATTGATCCAAACATTTGTACCTTTGATTAATAAAATGATGTTTTGAGTTACAAATATGTTGTGGAAATGAAATGCATAATGGCTACATCAATGAAAAATAACAAACAAGTGAAAATAAAAGTGCATCACTCTCCCCTCTATCTCTTAACCGATGTAAGACCATCATATCGCTCCTGGCATGCTCGGGCATGAAGGGCTAGATTAGCAAAAGAAGATTGCAAGGTGACCCACTCTTTATATGCATCATCAATCACCAAAATGGGAGAAGAAAACAGGCCCTGCCGAACCCTACGCTGGGGCCAAGAATCTCTGACATGATGAAGAAAGCGCTCAAACAGTCTTCCAAGGACAAAGTCTAGCAGACACATCATAACTCTCTACTTCTCACCATATTGATGGCAAAGGCAAGAAGGGGAGTAGAAGGAGCTATGAGTGAGTCTGGATAGAACCACATAGGATGTGTAAGTATGGAGGGTCACATACTAAAGCCTCTACTAAGGCAATACTAGCAAACCTAAGTGTCTGATAGGGTCTACAAATACGTAGTATGAATAAGGCTTTCATCCCGCCAGAGAGTTTACGGCCACAACACTATGTCAAAGTCTCTTTTAAGACTTAAGGGAACACAACGAGCCATAGGCATGTGTCTGAAGAACGGAGCGCCACCTAATTATTCAATTGGGAATGAATAGGGGCAATCTGATCTCTCGCTTGAGGACCTTAACTACCCTCATCCCTTCAAAGATGGATTCGAGGAGTTAGGTATAAGCCATTTGCCTTTGCCCAAATCAAAATCCGGTCTCTACTAGAGTATACCAAATAAAAATAGCTTGTATTGTTCTACAGTCCACTTAAGTGGTTCATTTTATATACACATTTTCAATTTTATCTTCATTAGGCAAATAAGATGATTTTCAATCATGGCAGTTATATATTTATACAAAGAAAGAGGGAGGAGAATCGAGTTACATTATTATTCAAACATGTGGGATAGGGGATAGGATTACATCATTGTTATTTAACAAACAAAGTAAAACTACTTCTAAACACTTCAAATATTATTCATTCATTCGATAATTAAGGAATTCCTCACTACCATATGTGAGTATATTCCATGTTTATCAAACCCCTACATGCATATTTATACACACAATTATCATTCTTAGTAATGGTCTCTCACCATCACTTCATGGCATCATTCTATTCATATTTCTAAAAACAGTATATTTTTACATTCATTCGTATCAATTAAAATTCTAATTAAGGCCATAAATTAAAATCATGACACTTCGACCTAGATTTCATAATTCTATCATGGCATTCTGGCCTAATTATTGCTATTCTAGCATAGTTCAATTGATAATGTAGATTCTAAACATGGCAACTCTTGTGTAATTATGGTTATCATGGCATATTCTAGCCTAATTCAATCAATCAATATCAACCATGGCTATTCTAGCCCAATTCAAGCAATCAATATCACAATACAATCAATCAAAGCAATTTTGCCTATTCTATGTTCTTTCCTTCCAAGCTTCAAAACAATTATAAGTCTTCTTAGCATGATTCTAATCATGTGCTCTTAAGCGTGATTCTAGAAATGTGCTCCTAAACATGATTCTAAGCATTCACCAAAAAAACAAAAACAACTCCTAGCATGATTCTAAATAAGGAAGTGAAAGCGGACTTATCTTGGCACACTTATCCATCTCGCAAAACAAACAAGGGTTAGAACAATTCATAATAATCCTAAACATGCTTTTAAGCTTTAATATAAAACCTAAACATGCTAATTCTAAGCATAAATAAACCTAAACATGCTTAATATAAAGCAAGAAGAATAACGAAGAAAAGAGGAGGAAGAAGAGAGGACTGCTCTCAAGACATACCCCTTTTTGGGTTTAGAGCAATAGAACTCCTAAAAAAATATTGAACTAGAAAAGACTCTTTGAATTCTCAAGCGTGTCTTCAAGAGGGAGAAGAGAAGATTTTGATGCGTTGAAAAGTGAGAAAAGGAGGTGTTTATATAGGAGAGGGTGAGAGTTGAAAATGGAAGTAAAAAACCAACAAGGAAGGTTTTAATTGAAATTTTTCAAAACTAAGGGCGCGAGTGTCACTAGTTATGGCAAGACCGTCGACCGGTAGTGGGATAGCTGGCTGGCTGTTGGTGGATCATCGATCGATGGTAGGATAGCTAGCTGGCTATCCCCCAACTGCTGACCAGTTGTGGCCCACCAAACATTTCGATTTTGTATTTTTTTAATGCAGTCCCTTCTAACCTTCATTCGTTTGATCACGCGTAGCTCTTCCTGTGTAACTCTGATTTGTGATCTACAAAATATTTCAAAAACTATACATCTGTAGCTTCACAATGGTATATGAGTCATCATCAAATTCCCCCAAGATTAATTTTTGTGATTTTTTAAAGCCATAAATCGATTTTTAAAGCTTTCGATCGATTTTTTTCTAAACTCCCTTCTTTTTGCTTCCAAGGGCATTTTGGTTATTTCTATTACTCAACATTCATCTTTGCTTCATCATGAGCCTCAAACCTCAAGTGTCTACAGTTTTCCCCCTACTTTGGTAAAGTTTGTGAGACACTAAGATCGACAAAGTATTCTTACTTTGTCTTTCCTCTGGTCATCTTGGCATCTTCATCTTCATCTACACTATCAGATTTCTTAACATCTACTCTTCTCTTCGATTTTTGCAAGAAAGCTGTGTCCATTTAAAGGCTAGTGTGCCCACTTAAAGGCTAATGTGCATTCTTCTAACGCATGAAATGTGACACATCCGAAAAAGGATTATCTCTCAAGTATAGGAGTGTCGAAGTAATAAACCCGGTGAGACCGGGGTCGATCCACGAGGAAGGAAATTTTAGCGCTACAAACTATAAGTAAGCAAATATGATGTGGATGATTCAAAGAGATGACAAGATAATATTAACAAATATAAATAAGGAACAAGTTCGTAAACAATAAATTAGAATCATACAAGAAAAATCAACACAATAATAATGAAGGCTAAGGTTAGGGGATCCGCCTTTGATATTTCAAATAAGGATAATTAACCCATTTTAGTTATATGAATTATATTTGTTTCATTACCAATATTTATACCACTTCTTGTAAATGGGTTCAAGCATCCAATATGCCAATCACCATATGTCTACAATAAATCAAGGTTCCTAACTAGACTTGTGTCTATAACGAAAAACCATACGACGTCTAGGAAGGATCCAAGCATTTGATGTACCAATGATTGTCTATAATGGATCAAGATCTCCACCTTACGAGTGGTGTTAAGATTGATTAAGAAATTCAATATAAATCATATTGAATAAACATTATAAGATTAAGATTATTAAGCACATATTAAGGGTTAGAGAATCCTTATTCTTATATCAAGGGTTTCACCCTTTCCCCTTAGCAAAAGAGAAATTAGAAGAACATTATAATAGAAAGAAAATAAAATGCAAGAAAAAGGAAATTTATTAATAACAAAAACACACAAAACACAATACAAGATCCTAGCCAAAGCCAAAATGTTCCAGCCAAGGCCCAGAGGCCCTAATGGGTCACAAGGCACCTCTATTTATAGATACATCCAGGGGCAAACTTGTCAAATTACAAGGGCATAATTGCCAAATATTAGTTGTAAATATCTTTGACAATTGGGATCATTAGGCACCGACTTTGACCATCAATTTTGACATCGAAATGTTGAGAATTTTAATCACATGTCTCATGAAAGTTGTATATATTTCTCTCAGCTTTCTAGAACATATTGATTTGCACAATTTGGGTACGTATTTTGAGAGATACAGTCCAAATACTGAGGCCTGGTTAGACTGGGCCGAGATTATAGATGGGTTCACTTCAAGCTCAATTTTGGTCCACTAAGAGCCCGAATTTGATGATGCTTGTGAAATGCAATCTTGTAGATAATTGAATCAGCTTTCCAAAACATTAAGAATTGTACCATTCTGATCTATAAATAGAGAGTTATGCCCATTTTACCAAACCTGTACCAAAACCAAAATTAAGAGGAAGTTAATTCCAAAGATGCAAAGACTACAAATATGCTTAAGTTGAGGAATTTAATGACACTATTAATACAATATGATGAACTAAGCTCTTATTAAACATACATATTTAAGTGTTCATCAAAATGCACTCTTCAAGTGCGAATAGATGCATCTTTCTAATGCGTGGATGCATCCTTACGATACGCAATGTGTACTCTTCTAGTGTGGATAACTACTGATGAACACTTAAATATGTATGTTTAATAATAGATTAATTCATCATATTGTATTAATAGTGTCATTAAATTCCTCAACTTAAGCATATTTGTAGTATTTGCATCTTTGGAATTAATTCCTCTTAATTTTGGTTTTGTTATAGGTTTGGTAAAATGGGCATAACTTTCTATTTATAGATCAGAATGGTGCAAATCTTAATGTTTTGGAAAGCTGATTCAATTGTCTACAAGATTATATTTCACAAGCATCATCAAATTCGGGCTCTTAGTGGACCAAAATTGGGCTTGAAATGAACCTATCTACAGTCTCGGCCCAGTCTGACCAGGCCTCAGTATTTGGACCGTATCTCTCAAAATACGTATCCAAATTGTGCAAATCAATATGTTCTATAAAGCTGAGAGAAATATCTACAACTTTCATGAAGACATGTGATTAAAATTCACAACATTTCGATGTCAAAATTGATGGTCAAAGTCGGTGACTAATGATCCCAATTGTCAAAGATATTTACAACTAATATTTGACAATTATGCCCTTGTAATTTGACAAGTTTGCCCCTGGATGTATCTATAAATAGAGGTGCCTTGTGACCCATTAGGGCAGCTTGGCCTTGGCTGGAACATTTTGGCTTTGGCTAGGATCTTGTATTGTGTTTTGTGTGTTTATGTTATTAATGAATTTCCTTTTTCTTGCATTTTATTTTCTTTCTATTATAATGTTCTTCTAATTTCTCTTTTGCTAAGGTGAAAGGGTGAAACCCTTGATATGAGAATAAGGATTATTTAACCCTTAATATGTGCTTAATAATCTTAATCTTATAATGTTTATTCAATATGATTTATATTTAATTTCTTAATCACTCTTGACACCACTCGTAAAGTGGAGGTCTTGATCCATTGTCGACAATCCTTGGCACATCAAATGCTTGGATCCTTTCTAGATGATGTATGGTTCTTCCTTAACGACACGAATCTAGTTAGGAACCTTGATTTGTTGTAGACATATGATGATTGGCACATTGGATGCTTGAACCCATTGACAAGAAGTGGTATAAATATTGGTAATGAAAACAAATATAATTCATATAACTAAAATGGGTTAATTATCCTTATTTGAAATATCAAGGGCGGATCCCCTAACCTTAGCCTTCATTGTTATTGTGTTAATTCCTATTGTATTTTAATTATTCTATTGTTTATGAACTTTTTATTTATTTACTATGGTAGGTTCTACCACCTTATGAAATTGTTCTTTAATTTACTATGGTTGGTTATACCACCTATTTCCATGGACGGTTTTACCTCCTCTTGCTTTTTTGTTTTATATTTGAATGGTCGGTAATACCGCCTACCATCTTACATATTTATTGATATTATCTTGTCATTTCTTTGAATTATTCATATCATATTTGCTTATCTTATAATTTGTAACGCTAAAATCTCCTTCCTCGTGGATCGACGCCGGTCTCAACGGGTTTATTACTTCGACACTTCTATACTTGGGAGACAATCCTTTTTCGGATGTGTCAAGTTTTTGGCGCCGTTGCCGGGGAAGGTAAAAATTGCGTGCAAAATTGTAAGTATTCTCTTTTCTCATCTTAGATCTAAATTTTTTTGTTTTCATCTTTTCCTCTCCTTTCTTCTCTCTTTCTTGCATGAAAATTTGGTCACGAACATCTAGTGGTAGACTTGTTAGAAAAACATCATCTTCCTTAGAAAACATGGCCGACAATCATGAGGAAATATTCAAGGATGAAGGGGACAACCGTTCGCAACAAAATGATCAAAACCAACGAAGAACCCTCAAAGACTACATGAATCTGGTAAGGACTAGTGCACCATCTTGTGTAGTTTCTCCTCCAGATTCAATCTATTTCAATTTCAAACCAAGTTTTGTTCGACTTCTACCCACTTTTCATGGCCTTGACATGGAGAACCCATATTCACACTTGAAACTCTTTGAAGAGGTATGTAGCTCCTACACTAACCCAAATTGTAGCATAAACACCATTAGATTAAAGCTTTTTCCTTTTTCTTTAAAAGATAAAGCTAGAACATGGCTACAAAATTTGAGGTCGAATTCCATCAGTTCATGGGATGAGATGAAACAACAAGTTTTGAAAAATTTTTTTCCTACCCATAGAACAAATTCTCTTAAAAGACAAATTTCTGATTTCCTCTCAAAAAACAAGGGAAACCTGATAAGTGTCTATTTATATATCATTTTCATATCAATTCGTCCATGTTTCTTTGCGATATTCCTTGGTATTTTTAGGTTTTTGTGTGGTTTTGATGTTTGTAGGAGTTTTGGAGCAACTTGCACAAAAATGGAGTAAAACCCTTCATTTCCACCTCTGCTAGTCAACCATCTTCTCGGATTTAATTGTATTGATAAACAATGAACCCGAAGACATATCATATACCGTTGAAAAGCTCTCGAAGTCTACTTTTTGGAGAAATTTATGGTTTATGAATCCATTTAGTGTACCAAAAGTTGTAATCAAAACAGTGTGAGAAGTGTAGAAATGTAATTCCACACATCACTATAGCATGTATAATACGGGACACTGTAGCACGTTACTGTAGCAGAGTATTTAAACACATTTTAGGGTTTTATTTCATAACTTGAAGAGGGAGAACGTGGTAGAGGCTGTAGCTCTGGAATTCTTTCATCTCTTGGAGTTCTTGAAGGAGAAAGGAAGCTTGGAAAGAGGAAGAACTACAATCCAAAGAGAATTACATCAAATTTTGCTAAGTTTTTCCCTTCCCTTTCATTTTCTGGAATGTCTCCATGTTGTATTGTATTTACCACGTTCTTAAACATGTGTAACTGAATCTGAATTGGTTGAGGGTGATTTCGAAGCCCTTGATATGGATTTTGTGAGTTGATTGTGTAAGAAATTGTTATCCAATTCTATAATTGAAGTTGCTTGTATTTTCCCATATCTAATGCTTATGATTGCTTACTGATTGTATTTGGATGGCCAACTGAATATAATCTGTTGTTGTCTATTGCTAGATTAGAAATCTTGATCCGTAATTGTCTTGAATTTCTAATCCTTAGTAGCAAATTGTGATCAGAGATTGCAATTGGAGAATACAACCTAAGTTAAATAATCCGAGCTTGTGTGTTTATTGCTTAAATCAACCTATCTTTCTTATCATAATGCATCCATTGAATTAAACTCAGAGAGCTTGTTCTAGGTTGTTTAATGGATAGAGATTAAATAAAGAGCTTGTTTTATTTAACAACAAAGTAAGGAAAGATTGGGGTAACAGAGCTTGTTGTTATCTACGGTTTGTAACTTCAATGCTGTAATTGGATGACAATTCTATGTTAATTCACAAATTCATATCTTGTGGCAGAGAAAGAACCCTTAACCAAGTGTCTCCCAGTGATTTTTCATTCAAATTTACTTTCTGTTTTGTTATTCTTTACTTGCATTCTTATTTCATTTAGTAAATCATTCAACAAAAATCCCCCCTGTTTAGTTTATTGTTGCTGGAAATAACAAATTCAATTAGAATCAAACCTCGTGGGACCGATATCTTACTTATCACTTTATTACTTGTGCGACTAGTATACTTGCTAGTTTCGAACGCATCAAGTTTTTGGCGCCGTTGCCGGGGGATTGATTTTCTAATCGATTTGTTATTTTGTTTTCATTGTTGATTCATATTTTCTTTGTTTTTCTTTTCTGATTGTTTGTTTTTAGACAACATGGCAGTAAACTTCTATCAATTCAGTAGCATGGAGAGTAAATGAGGTAAGCACTCCGAACATTGAACAACAACTTTCTGAGCTAACCTCTCTTGTGGAAAGCATGGCTGTAGGAGATATGCAAAAATCTTATGAATGTGGGATATATTCTACGATGGAGCATCCAATCGACATGTATCCAACTTTACAAGAAGAATAAATGGAACAATCCAATGCCATGGGTGGATTTCCAGGACAAACGAGGCAATGGTATGATCCTTTCTCTAGCACTTACAATGCTGGATGTGAAGATCAACATAATTTTAGTTACTGGAATCATCAACCAATCACTCCAAATGTGATACCAAATCGGCCACAAGGTTTTAATCAACCTAGAGTGCAGCAACCGTTTCAAATGCAACCACCACCAATGCCACAACCAACACCACAACCAGCTCCAGAAAACTCAGGTATGTCACTCCAGGATATTGTTAATGAACTTGCCACTAACACAATGCAATTCCAGCAGGACACTGGGGCAAGTATCCAAAACCTGGCAAATCAAATGGGACAATTGGCCACTAGCATGAGCAAATTCGAGGGCCAAGGCTCAGAAGAATTATCTTGTCAAACGATGATCAATCCAAGAGAGAATTCTGGTGCGATAACTTTGCAAAATGAAGAGCAATTAGATGTCCTGCCAAAGAAATCACAAACTGATGAAGGAGATGACACCACTTCCGCCATGAACAAAACACTGACTTCTCAGGTAAATCCTATAACTCCCATTCCTTCATATGTTTCTCCTCCACTTTTTCCTAGTAGATTTGCACAATCGAAGGAGAAACAAGAACAAGAAATCCTTGAAACTTCTCACAAAATCGAGGTAAATATACCACTTCTGGATGCTATTGAGCAAGTACCTCGTTGTACAAAATTTCTCAAGGAGTTATGCACCAACAAGAGAAAGTTGAAGGGAAATGAGAAAGTAAGTGTGGGGGGAAATGTTTCAGCTGTATTGCAAAGAAAAATTCCTCCGAAATGCAAAGATCCAGGTACGTTCACCATTCTA
>SNVD02007583.1:0-29134 GCA_013180625.2 Boswellia sacra
ACTTTACTTCCTCCCAAGGATGCAGCTGTCGACACACACCCCATTAACCCAATACTACCCCCTCCAAAAATCAAATGAATACCCCTCGCAGCTAATGTCCTACCAAGATCAAGAGCTGCTGTTGTAAACTCTCCATCTTTACCAAATTGCGATCCACAAAATACGCATATATTTTGGCGTCGCCGAATTGGTGTTTTCTCCATTTCTACAAGTGCTCTAACCTTGTGTAAGACAATGATGCACGTTAGGTAATATGCTTTTCAAGTGTAAGACAGGTTATAATAATGACATTTGAACATATGGAGAATGGATATATACACACACGTAAAACTCTCAAATTTGACACATGGGGACATAATTTCGGTGGGGGTTGCTCGATGCAGATTTATCGCCCCGATATTTGTAAAAATAGATATGCTTTCGGTGGGGTTTGACAAAACCTCCACACTTGTCGCCCACGTGTGCATGAAAAAATGGAGATAAACTTTCGGTGGGGTTTGAAGACAACCGCCAACACTTTCTCCCTCCCCCCGTGAAGCATGCAATTATATATTACTTTTTCGATGGTAGTGTTGAAAAAACCGCCACAAGCTTTGTCTCGCCACGTGAAGCATGAAAAGGTAAAGATATACTTTCGGCGGAGGTTGACAAACCTCCACACTTGTCTCCCACGTGTGCTTATGTCATGGGGTAGTCATATGGTTTGTCAAAAAGAAAACTTGAAATTAAAACAAACAAAATCAACAAACAAAACAACACAAAAACAACATTGATAATCAGATCAAGCGAAACAAGAAAAAAAATTCTACAACAACAACACACATTCAAATATACAAGTAGTTGTGATTGTGGCTCACATCTTCCTCTGGTTTTACGTTCAGTAACGGCTGAAACGCCTTCTATGAGTCGGGGATTTGCTTCCCATCCAGTTTTCTTATAAACTGGCAAACAGGGTCGTTTTTAGTCAGATTCCCTAGACTATAACACTGCAATTCATCATGAAATTGTGTCCATAGATTAAGCAATTCACCTGAACAAGTCCACAAGAATGTGACTCGAGAGTTAACAAAACATTATCGAGCGACTCATTACTCAAACCATTCTTAATAAATGAAAGTTTATCTTCTCTATTCCTGGACGCAAAACCTAATGAACGACAAGTCTGGTTACATTCCATCTAGCACATTTATAACATACTTGTAACCTTTTCGCTCTTCGCCTCTTGGCGTAGTAGCTCTTTCCTATACCAGGCATGTATTTTGCGAGATTAATGTCCGGCTCACCGGACAATCTCACCTTGGCTTCGATAAGCCATCGGATATCAACAGGCACATTTAAGAGCATCAATGCCCAAAGTCTAGTCATCCGTACTTTATAAATTTTAAACACAGCATTTTGAGGAAGTGAAGGGAAATATTTACGAAGGTTCGATAGAAAGATATCAGCATCCATTGAAGAGAAGAAAAGGAGAGATATTATCGATAATGCGATTGAGTTTGTTCTTCTCCAAGATGTGCACGTTTCAAACCTTCGGGCAATGGCTTCAGCTTCCGTTTAGATGTTTCCACAAGCTGCTGCACAAATGAGCTCAAAGCACAGAGTAATCAAATTGAACAAAAGAAAGGAAAAGAAAAGAGCAGAAAAGAAAAGAGCAGAAACGAAACTAAAGACACAAAAAAGAGATAACAACGCAATAACAAACAAAAGTAAAAAACAAGTAAAAACAAATAAAAACAAATAAGACAGATGTCAAAGAGAGATAAAACCTGATCAATTTGATGGCCTATGAAAGGAACCTCCTCGAGACACAAAAATCGAACATTATTACCTCATTTTATTTTTCTTTTCTTCTTTTTTTTGTTCAAAAACACATTGGGTTGCCTACCCAATAAGCGCTTGTTTAACGTCCGCGAGACAGCGTTGGTTCCATCATGGGAGGATCCAGTTTTCGTTGTGCTTCTCTAATGGGATTGGATCCCTCTTCTAACAAGATACGGTCCATGCATATGGATGGGCCTTGGATGTCAACAATTGTCCACTCAATAGCTATTTTGTGATCTGTAAGTATTCGGATGAGTTTCTCTTCTTGTATTCATGCAAGGCCCATTTCCATTGTAACTCGCAAAGTATCATTCTCACCCAAGAATCCATAATTCAAATGATCTGGAAGTGACTTAAGCTCCAAGGTATTGGCTTTCATCACAGAAGGAAGAAGTTTCTCATTAGATAAGGCAATTCAATGTACGAAACATCATACCTATTTGTGGTGATAGCTATAGTCTCATCCAAGCTTGTCACAGCTTCTTCCACTTCTTTAGACACTTGTATCACACAGCTTTTCTTGGTTTCTGTTTTGACAACTTTCCTCTCCTTATGTGTTCACTAATAGCACATCCACTCATCCATGTCTGTGCGAGTTAACTCAAAACATTGTTGTGGCCGCATAATCAATAACATCAGCTGCAAAACAGAATGTAGTCATTAAGAAGTACCCTCATTGCCTCACAAAATATTGAAACGAATCACCTCGCCATCGAATTCCATGGTGTGAGTGCCATCATGAACATCAATCTTAGTTCGAGCAGTTTTCATGAATGGTCTCCCCAAAAGAATTGGTGTTGGATTAGGAGATGTCTCATCCTCCATTTCAAGAACATAGAAGTCTGCTTGGAAAACCAATTGATTCACCTGCACAAGCACATCTTCCACAACTCCCTTGGGATATGCATTAGAACGATCAGCAAGTTGAATGGTAATACCAGTTTCCACAAAAGGTTCCAGATTTAAAGAAGCATAAATAGAATATGGCATGATGTTAATAAATGCTTCTAAATCGAACGTAGCTCTTTCGGACTTAGTTTTACCAATGGTGCATGTAATGGTGAACGTACCTGAATCTTTGTATTTCGTAGGAATTTTTCCTTGTAAAACAGCTGAAACATTTTCCCCCACACTTACTTTCTCATTTCCTTTTAACTTCCTCTTGCTGGTGCATAACTCCTTGAGACATTTTGTATAACAAGGTACTCGCTCGATAGCATCTAGAAGTGGTATATTTACCTCAATTTTTGGAGAAGTTTCCAAGATTTTCTGTTCTTGTTCCTCCTTCTTCGATTTTGCAAATCTACTAGGAAAAAGTGGAGGAGTAACATATGAAGGAATGGGAGTTATCGTATTTACCTGAGAAGTCAATGTTTTGTTCATGATGGAAGTGGTGTCATCTCCTTCATCAGTTTGTGATTTCCTTGGCAAGACCTCTAATTGCTCTCCATTTTGTGAAGTTATTACACTAGCAGTCTCTCTTGGATTGATCACCGTTTGAGAAGATAATTTTTCTGAGTCTTGGCCCTCAAATTTGCTCATGCTAGTAGCCAATTTTCCCATTTGTTTTGCCAGGTTTTTGATACTTGCCCCAGTTTCCTGCTGGAATTGCATTGTGTTAGTGGCAAGTGCATTAACAATATCTTCGAGAGACATACCTGAGTTTTGTGAAGTTGGTTGCGGTGCTGGATGTGGCATTGGTGGTGGTTGCATTTGAAAAGGTTGCTGCACTCTAGGTTGATTGAAACCTTGTGGCCGATTTGGTATCACATTTGGAGTGATTGGTTGATGATTCCAATAACTGAAATTATGATCTTCCCATCCAGCATTGTAAGTGTTAGAGAAAGGATCATACCATTGCCTTGTTTGTCCTGGAAATCCACCCATGGCATTGGCTTATTCCATATATTCTTCTTGTAAAGTTGGATACATGTCGATTGGATGCTCCATCGTAGAATATATCCCACATTCATAAGATTTTTGCATATCTCCTACAGCCATGTTTTCCACAAGAGAGGTTAGCTCATAAAGTTGTTGTTCAATGTTCGGAGTGCTTACCTCATTTACTCTCCATGGTACTTGTGGCTCAAATCCGCTAATGAATTGATAGAAGTTTACTGCCATGTTGTCTAAACACAAACAATCAGAAAAGAAAAACAAAGAAAATATGAATCAACAATGAAAACAAAATAACAAATCGATTAGAAAATCAATCCCCGGCAACGGCGCCAAAAACTTGATGCGTTCGAAACTAGCAAGTATACTAGTCGCACAAGTAATAAAGTGATGAGTAAGATATCGTTCCCACGAGGATTGATTCTAATTGAATTTGTTATTTCCAGCAACAATAAACTAAACAGGGGGGGATTTTTGTTGAATGCTTTACTAAATGAAATAAGAATGCAAGTAAAGAATAACAAAACAGAAAGTAAATTTGAATAAAAAATCAATGGGAGAAAGCTGGTTAAGGGATCCTTCTCTACCACAAGATATGGATTTGCGAATTAATTGTAGAATTGTCATCCAATTACACCATTGAAATTATCAACCGTAGATAACAACAAGCTCTGTTATCCCAATCTTTCCTTACTTTGTTGTTAAACAAAACAGGCTCTTTATTTAATCTCTATCCATTAAACAACCTAGAACAAGCTCTCTAAATTTTAATTCAATGGATGCATTACGATAAGAAAGATAGGTTGATCTAAGCAATAAACACACAAGCTCGGATTATTTAACTTAGGTTGTATTCTCCAATTGCAATCTCTGATCACAATTTTGCTACTAAGGATTAGAAATTCAAGACAATTACGGATCAAGATTTCTAGTCTAGCAATAGACAACAACCAGATTATATTCAGTTGGCCATTCGAAATACAATCAGCAAGCAATCATAAGCATTAGATATAGGAAAATACAAGCAACTTCAATTAGAGAATTGGATAACAACTTCTTGCATAATCAACTTACAAAAATCATATCAGGGGCTTTGAAATCACCCTCAACCAATTCAGATTCAGTTACACATGTTTAAGAACGTGGTAAATACAATACAACATGGAGACATTCCAGAAAATGAAAGGGAAGGGAAAAACTTAGCAAATTTGATGTAATTCTCTTTGGATTGTAGTTCTTCCTCTTTCCAAGCTTCCTTTCTCCTTCAAGAACTCCAAGAGATGAAAGAATTCCAGAGCTGCAGCCTCCACCACGTTCTCCCCTCTTCAAGTTATAAAATAAAACCCTAAAATGTGTTTAAATACTCTGCTACAGTGAATTGCTACAGTGCCCCGTATTATACATGCTACAGTGATTGTGGAATTATATTTCTATACATCTCACACTGTTTTGATTACAACTTTTGGTACACTGAATGGATTTATAAACCGTAAATTTCTCCAGAAAATAGACTTCGAGAGCTTTCCAACGGTATATAACATGTCATCGGGTTCATTGTATATCAATACAATTAAATCCGAGAAGATCACTGACTAGCAGAGGTGAAAATGAAGGGTTTTACTCCATTTTTGTGCAAGTTGCTCCAAAACTCCTACAAACATCAAAACACACAAAAACATAAAAATACCACGGAATATAGCAAAGAAACATGGATGAATTGATATAAAAGTAATACATAAATAGACACCTATCAGAGCCTCAAAATTTTAGTGTCTATAGCTTACCCTCTACGTTGGAGAGGTTTGTTAGACACAAAAATCGACAAAGTATTCTTACATCGTCTTTCTTTCTGATAAGTATCTATTTATGTATTATTTTCATATCAATTCGTCCATGTTTCTTTGCTATATTCCTTGGTATTTTTATGTTTTTGTGTGGTTTTGATGTTTGTAGGAGTTTTGGAGCAACTTGCACAAAAATGGAGTAAAACCCTTCATTTTCACCTCTGCTAGTCAACCATCTTCTCGGATTTAATTGTATTGATATACAATGAACCCGATGACATATTATATACCGTTGGAAAGCTCTCGAAGTCTATTTTCTGGAGAAATTTACGGTTTATAAATCCATTCAGTGTACCAAAAGTTGTAATCAATACAGTGTGAGAAGTATAGAAATGTAATTCCACAAATCACTGTAGCATGTATAATACGGGACACTGTAGCAGGTTACTGTAGCAGAGTATTTAAACACATTTTAGGGTTTTATTTTGATAACTTGAAGGGGGGAAAACGTGGGAGGAGGCTGCATTTCTGGATTTCTCTCATCCCTTGGAGTTCTTGAAGGAGGAAGAAGATTTTGAAAGAGGAGGAACTACAATTCCAAGAAGATTCATCTACAAAGAAGATTTTCAAAGAATTTGCTAAGTTCTTTCTTTCCTTTTCAATTCTGGAATTTCTCTGTATTGTATTTGTTATTCTGATTGAATATGTGTAACTAAATCTGAATTGGTTGAGGGTGATTTCAAAGCCCTTGATATGGATTTTGTGAGTTGATTGTGTAAGAAATTGTTATCCAATTCTCTAATTGAAGTTGCTTGTATTTTCCCATATCTAATGCTTATGATTGCTTACTGATTGTATTTAATTCTTCGTGGGAGATTCCTTCTTCGAGGTAGAAGCCTTTGCACATCATGTTATTTAAGAAGTCTTATCGTGACTGAACGACCTGACTCATGCAGCTTGCACATCATGCTGAATTGAGGAGCTCAATCCAAACGACTTACACATCGTGCTACTTTAATTGGGCATCATTGAGATTGACTTGTACATCATGCTGCTTCCCTTGAGTCTTATCGAGACTAATTCACACATCGTGCTACTTTTGTTGGGTTTCATGAAAACTTACATGCACATCGTGCTGATTCTACTAGGTCTTATCAAGGCTGACTTGCACATAGTGCTGCTTCTATTAGGCCTCATCAGGACTGACTCGCACATTATGCTATTTCTATTGAGTCTCATCAAGATTGACTTGCACATCATGTTACTTCGATTGAGTCTCATTTGGACTGACTTGTACATCTTGCTGCTTTGATTGGGTCTAATTAAGACTGACTTGCACATCATGCTACTTCCATTAGGTCATATCGAGACTGACTTGCACATCGTGCTACTTCCATTGTATCTCCTTGAGACTGACTTGCACATCATGATGCTTCTATTGGATCTCATCGGGACTGACTTGCACATCGTGCTGCTTCCATTAGATCTTGTCGAGACTGACTTGTACATCTTGCTGCTTTGATTGGGTCTCATCGACACTGACTTGCACGTTGTATTGCTTCCATTAGGTCTTATTGAGACTGACTTGCACATCATGCTACTTCTATTATGTCTCTTTGAGGTGTTGAGCCCATTTCTTTTGCGGTTACCCCCAGTATTTCATACTTCATTGTAATTTTGCTCAATTACTTCTGGATTATATACCATTCTGAATCGTGCTTCCTGTAAGAAAACATTTTATGTTTCATGCATGCATGATGTCTATGTTAATTATCTTTTCTAACTATATGCTACTTGCTTGGATTAGACAAGTAGCCAAGAGAATGCTTGTTTGGAGCGAGGGATCAATTGTACTCAGGCTTAGGTCACTGCTTCTTGATGCTGATGATAATGGTGATAGTGAGTGAGGACTGTTGTCATCAGCTATTCTTTTTTTCTTTTACTTCACTTCACACTTTCCAATGCCTCTTCTCGTATTTCAACATGTCTGAGGTTTCTTTTAAGACTCTCCAACCTCTATTAAGGCTTCTAACTATGACAACTGGAAGCAGCTTGAATTCAGCGGTCTTTGTAACGTAAAATTCCTTTAACATGTAAAGTTTGACATCCCTTTTCTCAGGGATTGCACGACCTTCTGGGAGTCTCATGATCATGTCTTTCGCTTCAATAAGTAAGAGTTTTATCCCTTGTATGAGGAATTCTCTGCAATATTCATTTCTCATTCATTCAATTCTAACGCCATCGACGTCTTGCCAACTTTTTGACTTTTTAATTTCTACCATGAGCATTTACACTAGAAGTGGTAGACTGACATTGCCTTCTATCATGTCTTTGCTTAAGATGATGGATAAAAGCACATTCGATTGGCTTTGCCTTCTTTAGTTCTTCCTTCTTACGCAGTTTCTATTGGTCTCTCTGGATGGCCTTAATGACCTTTATCTTGTGATCATCATTGCTCAAATGGGCCCAAGTTTCACAACTATTCCTTTGATTCTGGCTGAGATAGTGATTGGATTGGATCGTGTCAGGATGGATTCAAGTTAGAGATTTGGTGGTAGTTTTCTACTTCTTCAGTTATTTTTCTTTTTAACCCTAAATTTTACCAAAGCTACCCTTTTGGGTTTTTGACTTAGTGGATTCAATCATTTTTCATTTCTTTCTTTTTTTTATGCTCTAATTTTTGCCTAAACCGTCCTCTTCGGGCTTTTGACTTAACGAGCTTGCCCTAACCTTTGCCTGAGTCACCCTTTCCGGTTTTTCAACTTAACAGGCTTTTTCTTCTTTTCTTTCTTGCCCCAACTTTTGACTAAGCTACCCTTTCATGTTTTCAGCTTAGCGGGCTTGCCTTAATTTTTGCCTAAGCCGACTTTTCAAGGTTTTCGACTTAGCAAGCTTTTTCTTATTTTTCTTTTATTCTTCACATTTGGCTACAAGAGAAGTTGGCTATTCTAAAACCATTTCTTACACTTCTTTCAAGATGATTAAGATAATTCTATTTGAAATGATTTTAAAAACAGTTAGGACAATTCTTTGCCCCCTTGCTTCATTTCTTTCTTAAGATAATTGGACAACTCTTTCTCCCCTGCTTCATTTCACTCCTCGAGATGAATGGGTAATTCCTTACCCCTTGTATGAAGAGACTAGTATTATCTTGAGGAATTTCTTCATCTAACCTTAAAGGCATTATTCCTTCTTCTTTGTAAACATTCATGCTAGACGAAATGACTAACTTCTTCCATATATCTTACTTCTTCACTAAAGTTGATTTCTTTGATATCGTTGATGGGAACTGTTGGCAGATTTTATTTGGTTTGACACATTTTCAACACATCCAATATCTTCCAACAACAAGTTGAAATGCTGAATGTGAGTTGTGTATTAATTTGATTCACATTCAAATTCTTCAAAATTTCTTAAGTTCAATAGCTCAAAGGTAATACATTGACATTGTGATTGTTCACAATTTCGACTCTAATGCTAGAATCACTTCATTTGAGATTTTTCGTGTATGTATGTATAGCTAATCATACTTCACTTGTTAAGACTCAGATAGCTTTATGCAAATAGAAACTAATGATCAATCTTTAAAGATAGAAAAACTACCATACGCCTGCTTTTCACACCACTCTCCACTAATGTAGGCTCATCAGAACATCAAGGATCATTAGGGCTTATCAAGCTTGTAATGATAGACTAGGTTCAAGGTATGATAAAGGAAACTATAACGTTATCTTACCCATAGTCATACAACCATTCTAGGTTTCAATTGAGAGCATCAATTTCTTCCCTTTATACCCCTAAACTTTGAGTTTTCACCTACCATGTTTGTTTTGCGTTTGATTTTGAGTGGCTGCACCCCTACACTTTACACGCAATGGGATTAGCACTCTTTTTTCTGTTTCTTCTTTTTTTGTTTCTCTCTCTTTCTTTTTATTTTTCTCTTTTCTTTTCTTTTTTTTTTTTTTTTTGAGCTCAAAATTGCACAAAAACTTATCAACTTCTTTACATTCCCCCATAAGCATGGTTCTCAATGCTCTTTTCTAGAATATTCATATGTTATGAGTGAAGGGTATTATGTGAGAAAAATTTTCCTAGTGTTCGGATAAATTTTGTGGTTAGACAAAGAAAAGGCTTGATTAGACTCAATAAGGGGCACTAGCGAGGATGAAGTAAGTGTAGGTGGGCTTGAAAGGCTCAATCAATCCAAAGAAGGTCTAAATCACTTCCTTTACATTGTGAAGCCTCGGATTTCGCCTCGATTTTTTGATCAAACAGCTTCTAGAGCCTTGTGAGATCTTAACACCAAGTTTTATTCACATAAAGTTTCTCTAAGTAATATAAAGTTCCATATTCATGGCTATTGTGCTCAAATGATTGAAGAATCAAGACTGAAACTCATCTAACAAAAAGAGTCAAGCATGCAAACAACACAATCTCATGTATTATCAAAAATCTATTTCCAATGAGTATCATGATTTTATCATTCTTAAGACAAAACATTTCAAAACATCGTTGCTCTATTCCCTAGGTCAAGGATTCTCTCATGCACTTATCATCCTCATTGTCTGATCTGCTGAATTGGTCACATTGCTCTTGATTTCTATTGTTGCTTCTCTTCTGTCTGGCCTCCAAATCTTCTATTTGGATGCCTGAATAATATAGGTCTTCAAAGGTTTTAATTGGAAACCTCATCAGTCCATCACTGATGTAGGCATGGGCCCCATTGATCAACATACGGACTTGGTCTTTCTCCATAGCCCTCGTGGTCATCTTGGCGGCTTTGGCCTTCCAACAAACTAGATATTCTGAGAAGGTCTCACCGACTTTTTGACGTGTCATCTCCAAATCTCTCAATGTTACCCCTAGTTGAGTATTACGATGGTACTATTCCACAAATTGTTGGGAAAGCTCCTCCTAATCTTCTCGAACTCTCTTCAAAAGGTCATGATACTATGCTATCACATTGTTTACTAAGGACAGCATGAAGTATTTCAAGATGTGCTCCTTCGTCAAAGGAGTGGTAGCCGTGATGGCTGCATACTACCTCAAATGCCTTTTTCGTTGCCCTCTACTTTGAACTTAGGCAAGTCTGGCAAGCGAAACTTTGGAGGCAAGTCTTGGTCTTCCATAAGTAAAATGTCATCTAGGCCCTCCACCCCTTTCAGCCCCTTATTCTTCAATAGGGATTGGACCTTCTCCATGTTCTTGGCCAACTGCTTGACCGACTTAGGTTCTTTGTTGTTGATTAGGCTTTTCCCCCTATTTCTGCCTTGGCTATTCTCACTATTACCATCACCATTGCCGTCGGGTAGAGATTGGTTCATGCGATTGGGCCCATTCCATAAAGCTTCAATGAGTTGGGCCATTTGTTGCTGGAGTGTGGTGATGTCAGCCCTCGCTTGAGCCATTTCAGCATTATTATTATTAGCTGCTGCCATTTTGTTAATTGGTTCCTTTTGTCTTGTCAAACATCCTCCTCGTCTAACCCAAGCTATGATGGCTACAAAACAAAATTGTTAATGCCATGCATGCATGCATGATATGATGCATGCTCATACAAGGGCATAGATACGCTTTCAGCCTTCCAACCTTGTTCCTCCCACACCCTTAAGGTCGAGTCTCTTTTTCTAGGATTTTGAGCCTCATTCCTAAGTCATCATCAAGAGATATAGGAATGTGAGATTCTCTCTCCTAATTCTAATATTCATGTTGATGTTTGATTCTTCATAATTATCATAACATGGTTCTCTAGACATCATGATAACCTTAACTATGGCACATGTTCCCATTTTGTTCTTATGGGTGACTTGAAATATGGCATTCATTCATGGTTCCATGAGGTTTTGAGTTGTTGTTATTCTAATAATGGGGAATTTACATCCATAGACAAGCAATTCAATATGGGTTTTTGATATTCATCCTATTGGAAATTTCTGGAGTCATCTATATGGGTTTGAGTCTCAAGGATCCAATAGTCTGGGCTCCTTTGAGTGAGAAGCGTCCCCTTGGGTTGGTCTCTTTTTATACTAATTCAATGGTACGTGCTCAAAGGTGGTGACACCAACATGAGTCATTTAGAGGTTGAATGAAGCTAAAGACTTCTCATGCCACGCCAAACGGCTAGTTTTAGGCAGTTTGCGCTCATTGTGTGCAAATGTGTAATGATACACAATAACTCATTATACCAATACGAGGTATTAGAATTTGATATTCCCATCAAAACTAACTTCTCTTATCCCTAGTGGAGTCGCCACTATGAACGGAGCTTTTATCTCGTCAAAGTGTTTGTGATCACGACACTGTGTCAAAGCCTCTTTCAAGAGACTAAAGGGAACATAAATGAGCCATAGGCGTGTCCGAAGAAAGGAGTTGCCACCTAATTATTCAATTAGGAATGAATGGTGGCAATCTGATCTCTCACTTCGGGACCTAAACTACCTTATCCCTTTAGAGGTGGGTTTGGGAAGTAAGATACGAGTCTTTTGACCTGCCTCGATGTAAATCCGAGCTTCAATTGGGAAATACCAAATGAAAATAACTCATGTGGTTACTTAGTCCACTTAGATTATTCATTTTATGCACACGATTCTATTTTTATCTTCATTAAACATGCGAGGTGATTATTCCATCAAAAACAATTGTATATTCATACTTAGAAAGAGGAACGAGAATATATTACATTTCCATCTTACATGGGGGAAGAGGAGAGGATTACAACAGTTGTTATTCAATAATAAAAATATTCTATACATCTATATACATTCAAAACTCATTAGATGATGAATTCTTTGCCATCATATATGAGTCTATCCGACATTTATTAAGTTTCTTACATGTTCATTCAAACACAGTTTACTAAGGCATTCATTTTGTTTTCGAAATCGATGATTTTTAGGGAGGAATCACCTATCGCCCATGTATATATTTTTCTTGCCATGTTTTAACCTACATGAAACAGTTTCTTCCCTACATATTAGACAAGCATGATACCTTTTTACTGAGTAACTAGAAAGGTTACCATAGGCCAAAAAGTCGTCAATCGTCTGTAACAACACAGCTCCATGTTAAAAATTTCTCTCTCATAAGCATCCTACACCTCAACACCTTCCTCACATAAAAGCTTCAAGTCATCTAACAATGGTGATAAATAAACATCTATGTCATTAACAGGTTGTCATGGTCCCGATATCAAAAGAGACAACATAATGAATCTCTTCTTCATGCACATCCAAGGAGAAAGATTATAAATAACCATGACAACAGGCCAACAACTGTAAATAGTACTTAGGGAACTATGTGGATTTATCCCATTAGCCGAAATAGGTAGACGAAGGTTTCTACTTTCAGCCCCGAAAGCAGGCCACATCCTATCAACTAATTTTCAAGATGGTGTGTCAGCAGGATGTCTAAGTTTACCGTCTATGATTCTTTTTTTAGCATGATAAATGCCCCCTACCTAAGGTTGTTAGCCTTAACAAATATTAGAACCGATATGGCTTCTTTCTAATAAGCCCCATAGTCATGTGTTGACTGAGCACAAAAAGGAGGTTTATTGATATCTTGACTAAAGGGTACGTGAGTCATAAAAAAAAATCAGTTGAGAGTTTGTTTATTTGGATAAAATCAAGGAGAGTGCAATAAATGATCACCTTGGATGTAAAATTCTATAAATCACGTCTAAATAATAACGCTTTAATTGCTAGGGACTAGCAATAAGCTAGTTGGGGGGTGTGATGAACACTTAAATATGCATGTTTAATAAGAGTTTAGTTCATCATACTGCATTAATAGTGTCATTAAATTCCTCAACTTAAGCATATTTGTAGCATTTGCATCTTTGGAATTAATTTCTCTTAATTTCGGTTTTGTTGCAGGTTCGGTAAAATGGGCATAACTTTCTATTTATAGATCAGAATGGTGCAAATCTTAATTTTTTGGAAAGCTGATTCAATTATCTACAAGATTGCATTTCACAAGTATCATCAAATTCGGGCTCTTAGTGGACCAAAATTGGGCTTGAAGTAAACCCATCTATAGTCTCGGCCCAGTCTGACCAGGCCTCAGTATTTGGACTGTATCTCTCAAAATACGTATCCAAATTATGAAAATCAATATGTTCTAGAAAGCTGAGGGAAATATCTACAACTTTTATGAAGACATGTGATTAAAATTCACAACATTTCGATGTCAAAATTGATGGTCAAAGTCGGTGCCTAATGATCCCAATTGTCAAAGATATTTACAACTAATATTTGACAATTATGCCCTTGTAATTTGACAAGTTTGCCCCTGGATGTATCTATAAATAGAGGTGCCTTGTGACTCATTGGGGCATCTTGGCCTTGGCTGGAACATTTTGGCTTTGGCTAGGATCTTGTATTGTGTTTTGTGTGTTTATGTTATTAATGAATTTCCTTTTTCTTACATTTTATTTTCTTTCTATTATAATGTTCTTCTAATTTCTCTTTTGCTAAGGTGAAAGGGTGAAACCCTTGATATGAGAATAAGGATTCTCTAACCCTTAATATGTGCTTAATAATCTTAATCTTATAATGTTTATTCAATATGATTTATATTTAATTTCTTAATCAATCTTGACACCACTCGTAAAGTGGAGGTCTTGATCCATTGTCGACAATCCTTGGCACATCAAATGCTTGGATCCTTTCTAGATGATGTATGGTTCTTCCTTACCGACACGAATCTAGTTAGGAACCTTGATTTGTTGTAGACATATGGTGATTGGCACATTGGATGCTTGAACCCATTTACAAGAAGTGGTATAAATATTGGTAATGAAACAAATATAATTCATATAACTAAAATGGGTTAATTATCCTTATTCGAAATATCAAGGGCGGATCCCCTAACCTTAGCCTTCATTGTTATTGTGTTAATTCCTCTTGTATTTTAATTATTCTATTGTTTATGAACTTTTTATTTTACTATGGTAGGTTCTACCACCTTATGAAATTGTTCTTTAATTTACTATGGTTGGTTATACCACCTATTTCCATGGATGGTTTTACCTCCTCTTGCTTTTTGTTTTATATTTGAATGGTCGGTAATACCACCTACCATCTTACATACTTGTTGATATTATCATGTCACCTCTTTGAATCATCCATATCACATTTATTTAGCTTATAATTTGTAACGCTTAAATTCCCTTCCTCGTGGATCGACCCCGGTCTCACCGGGTTTTATTACTTCGACACTCCTATACTTGGGAGACAATCCTTTTTCGGATGTGTCAAGTTGTTGGCGCCGTTGCCGGGGAAGGTAAAAATTGGCGTGCAAAATTGTAAGTGTTCTCTTTTCTCATTTTAGATCTTAATTTCTTGTGTGTTCATCTTTTCGTCTCTTTCCGTCTCTCTTCCTTGCATGAAAATTTGGTCACGAACATCTAGTGGTAGACTTGTTAGAAAAACATCATCTTCCTTAGAAAACATGGCCAACAATCATGAAGAAAAATTCACGGATGAAGGGGACAACCGTTCGCAACAAAATGATCAAAACCAACGAAGAAAGAAACCACTCAAAGACTACATGAATCCGGTAAGGACTAGTGCACCACCATTAACTTGTGTAGTTTCTCCCAAGAATCGCCATTTCAATTTCAAACCAAGTTTTGTTCGACTTCTACCCACTTTTCATGGCCTTGACATGGAGAACCCATATTCGCACTTGAAACTCTTTGAAGAGGTATGTAGATCCTACACTGACCCAAATTGTAGCATAAACACCATTAGATTAAAGCTTTTTCCTTTTTCTTTAAAAGATAAAGCTAGAACATGGCTATAAAAATTGAGGTCGAATTCCATCAGTTCATGGGATGAGATGAAACAACAATTTTTGAAAAAATTTTTTCCTACCCATAAAACAAATTCTCTTAAAAGACAAATTTCTGATTTCTCTCAAAAACAAGGAGAAACCCTTTACCAATGTTGGGATAGGTATAAGGAACTACTTAATACCTGTCCTCACTATGGGTTTGAAACTTGGAGAATAGTTGCACACTTCTATGAAGGGTTAACACCTCAAGATAGGCAACTAGTGGAATTAATGTGTAATGGAGAATTTAAACAAAAAGACCCTGAGGAAGCAATTGACTACCTAGATTCCTTGGCAGAAAAGGCACAAAATTGGGACACTGCTGGCACTTATGAGGTACCAAGCAAGGCCCCAACCTCGACATCCAATAGAGGCATTTACAACCTTAGGGAAGACCATGACCTTCAAGCCAAATTTGCATCCCTAGCTAGAAAAGTCGAGGCTTTAGAGATGAAAAAGAGTGGTCAATTGAAATCTATTCAAGAAACTGTCTGTAACATCTGTGATGACAATGACCATTCTACTGATGATTGCCCAACTTTGCCTGCCTTTAGGGAATGTCTCCATGAAGAAGCCAATGCTTTGAACACTTTCAAAAGGCCAAATCACAATCCATATTCACAAACCTACAATCCTGGTTGGAGAAATCATCCAAATTTTAGCTGGAAAAATGATAATCATGCACAATCTTCACAAGCCCCTTTTCAAACACGACAAAATTTTCAAAATTCTCATGATCATGCATATGCTCCTCCTCCTAGGAATGACTTGGAAGAAACATTGCATTCATTCATTACAAAGCAAGAGACTTTCAATAGTCAAATTGCTCAAACACTAGCAAATTTGTCAGAAACTCTTCCAAAATTTGCATCTACATGTAGCATCCAAGAGAAAGGAAAATTTCCTTCTCAAACATTGCAAAACCCCAAAGATCAATCTAACTCAAATGCAGGAAATTCAAATAACCATTACTTGACGAAAAGGCCAAGTCAGCATGACCCATTCTCAATGGTTAAGATTGTTGAAAAAAAACATTCACTGACCCTTGTGAGAAAGAAAAAGAATCGATCTCTAAAGGGCAGGAAGAGGTTGCCAAACCAACACCTAGCGAAGAGGAACCATATCCTCATCTGTGCCTCCATTTCCTCAAGCATTAGCCACACAAAAGAAGCAAACTCACAATTCTGAAATCTTTGAAATTTTCAAACAGGTAAAGGCAACATCCCTTGCCTGATGTGATCAAACAGGTACCTTTCTTATCGCAAATTTTTTGAAAGATTTGTGCCACTGTAAAAGAAAACTAAAATGTGAAAAAGAAGGCCTTTCTAGCTGAGCAAGTAAGTTCTATTCTTCAAAATAATAATACAGTGAAATATAAGGATCCAGGTTGTCCTACAATTTCATGTGTTATTGGAGACCATAAAATTGAACAAGCTTACTTGATCTTGGTGCTAGTGTGAATTTGCTTCCATACTCGGTTTTTCAAAAACTCAATCTAGGTGAGTTAAAAACAACTTCTGTCACTCTTTTGCTTGCTGATAGATCAATTAAAGTACCAAGAGGAATAGTAGAAGATGTGTTAGTTCAAGTCGATAAATTCATTTACCCGGTGGATTTTTATGTCTTCGGACAAACAAAACCAGTGGAAGTATTGTAATCAATTCCTGTCATTTTAGGCGTCCGATTTCTAGTACCTCTAATGCTTTGATTAATTGCAGGAATGGAGTCATGAAGCTATCTTTTGGGAACATGACATTGGAACTTAATTTTTTCAATATGTGCAAACAACCACATGAAGAAGAAGATGAAATTGAGGAGGCTAATATGATCGAATCTATTGTGGAAGATCACATCCAAAAAGGGAGTTCTTATGACCCTTTGGAAACTTGTTTAGTAAATTCGTTAGAATCAAGTATGGAACTAGAACATGATCTTTCTAATATGTGTTCTTTACTGGATTGTGCACAGGTGATGGAAAAAGGCTCAAAATCAAGATTTGAAGAATTGGGGCAAATGAATGACAGCAAGGAAGAGGAAGCTCCTAAGTTAGAATTGAAGCCCTTACCTGAAGGACTGAAATATGCATATCTTGGGGAGAATCAGACATATCCGGTGGTAATTTCTTCATCCCTCACATTCGAGCAACAAGGTAAGTTGATAGAAGTGCTTAAAAGGCATAAAAATGCAATCGGGTGGACTTTAAAAGATATAAAAAGCATTAACCCTTTAATTTGCACACATAGAATACATTTAGAGGAAAATGCCAAAACATCTCAACAACCTCAAAGGAGATTAAATCCACACATAAAAGAGGTCATTAGGGCTGAAGTTCTCAAACTACTTGATGTGGGAATTATCTATCCTATTTCTGATAGTAAGTTGGTAAGCCCTACACAAGTTGTACCTAAAAAATCTGGCATTACAGTTGTTAAAAATGAAAAGGGTGAATTATTGCCAACTCGTGTCTCATCTAGTTGGAGGATGTGCATTGATTATAGAAAATTAAATGCTGTCACTAGAAAAGACCATTTTCCCTTACCCTTTCTTGACCAAATTCTTGAAGAGTAGCAGGAAACCCCTACTACTGCTTTCTTGATGGATACTCAGGCTACTATCAAATCCCCATTGCACTTGAAAACCAAGAAAAGACCACATTCACATGCCCCTTTGGCACTTTTGCATTTAGGAGAATGCCTTTTGGACTTTGTAATGCTCCAGCTACTTTTCAAAGATGCATGCTAAGCATTTTTAGTGATATGGTCGAGCACTGTTTAGAAGTTTTCATGGATGATCTAACTGTCTTTGGAAACTCTTTTGATAATTGTCTTGGAAACTTAGAAAAAGTCCTAAAATGGTGTGTAGAAAAAGGTCTTATTTTGAATTGGGAAAAATGTCATTATATGGTCACTTCGGGAATTGTCTTAGGTCATGTGGTGTCTTCTAAAGGAATTGAAGTGGACAAAGCAAAAGTGGAATTAATTTCCCATTTGCCTCCACCAAAAACAGTTAAAGAGGTCTGTTCATTCTTAGGGCATGCTGGATTTTATAGGAGGTTCATAAGAAATTTTAGTGCTATATCTAAAACTCTTTGTAACCTCTTAATAAAAGATACTTCCTTTGAATGGACTCAAGAATGTCAAAATGCCTTTGATACATTAATTGGACTTTTAACAACTGCTCCATTATGCAATCTCCTGATTGGTCCTTGCCTTTTGAACTGATATGTGATGCAAGTGACTATGCCCTTGGTGCTGTCTTAGGACAAAGAAAAGAAGGTAAGCCTTATGTCATATACTATGCAAGTAGGACTTCAAATGATGCGCAAATGAATTACACAACAACTGAAAAAGAACTACTTGCAGTAGTATTTGCATTGGACAAATTTCGTTCTTATTTAATTGGTTCTCCTACAATTGTTTACACTGACCATGCAGCTGTGAGATATTTAATGTCTAAACAGGATGCAAAACCTAGATTGATACGGTGGATCTTATTGCTCCAAGATTCAACATCACAATAAAGGATAAGAAAGGAGCCGAAAATGTCGTTGCTGATCATCTTTCAAGACTAACGACAGAGACATTAATTGAAACTTCACCTATCAATGATTCTTTTCCTGATGAGTTTTTATTTTCTGTTGCTACTATACCTTGGTTTGCTGATATTGTAAATTTTCTTGCGACAGGGAAAATGCCACCTCATTGGAATGCTTAAGACAAAAGAAAATTTTTAACCAAGGTGAAAAATTTTTACTGGGATGACCCATATCTGTTCAAATATTGTCCAGACCAAATAGTGAGAAGATGCATACCCGACAATGAGGTAAGTAGTGTCATTAACTTTTGTCATTCTGAAGCATGTGGAGGACATTTTTCGTCTAGAAAAACAGCTGCTAAAAATCTTGCAATGTGGATTTTATTGGCCCACCTTATTTAAAGATGCACATGCATTTTGCAAAATATGTGAAAATTGTCAAAAATTAGGATCCATTTCAAAAAGAAACATGATGCCTTTAAATCCCATTCTTGTTGTTGAAATCTTTGATTGTTGGGGTATTGATTTTATGGGACCCTTTCCACCGTCATTTGGTTTTGTATATATCCTTGTTGCAGTAGACTATGTTTCCAAATGGGTCGAGGCAACTCCATGTCGAAACAATGACCACAAAACAGTTGTCAAATTCTTGAAAGAGAATATCTTGAGTAGATTTGAAATTCCTCGAGCATTATTAGTGATGGGGGTACGCATTTTTGTAATAAACCATTTGAAACCTTAATGAAGAAATATGGAATAACCCATAAAATTTCTACACCTTATCACCCACAAACAAGTGGACAAGTTGAATTAGCTAATAGGGAGATAAAACAGATCTTAAAAAAAACGGTTAACCCAAATCGTAAAGATTGGTCTTTAAGACTTAGTGATGCACTTTGGGCTTACCGAACTGCTTTTAAAACATCATTGGAAATGTCTCCTTATAGACTAGTTTATGGAAAACCTTGTCACTTACCTGTGGAAATTGAGCATAAAGCTTATTGGGCCATTAAAAAGTTCAACACAAATTTGAATGATGCTTGCAAGCTACGTAAACTCCAACTGAGTGAACTTGAAGAAATCAGGAATGAGGCTTATGAAAATTCTAAAATCTACAAAGAAAAAATGAAGGTTTTTCATGACAAATTTATTGTTAGAAAATCTTTTGACCTTCACAAAAAGTTCTTTTGTATGATTCAAGGTTGCATTTATTTCCTGGTAAACTTCGGTCACGTTGGACTGGGCCTTTCATTGTTAAAAATGTTTTCCATCATGGAGCAATTGAAATTGAGAACCCAAAGAATGGTCATGTGTTTAAAGTTAATGGACAACGGTTAAAACCATTCTTTGAAAATTTTGCCCAAAACGAAGAGTCCATTGCTTTAATCGATCCTTTTTAAGGATTGATTTTTCCCGGTCAAGTGGCGGATACGGTACTACGTGACATTTAAAGTCGGTTTTTCAGTTCCCTAAAAACTGTTGCTCACCTTGCATCCATTTTCTTTTCTTCTCTCTCATTTTCTTCACATGGATACCATGCTCTCAAAATTGCACAAACATTTTCCCTCTCTTCCTCAAAATGATTTGCTTAAAATTTATAAAGCTCGTGCAGAAAGACTAAGGTTGTTGATGCGTAAGGGTATTCCTGCTGATTTAAGATGGGTAATTGAAGCCAAGGTTCGATTCTCTTGTGAGTTTTCAGATAATCTTGTTTCCCATATGCCAGGTTTGGGAAAAAGCTCTTATGCCAAAAAGCGAAGAGCGAAAAGGTTACAAGTTTGTACCAGATGTGCAAGATGGACTTGTAACCAGCGTTGCCGCTCCTTGGGATATTTGTCTAACAATCGAGAGGATAAACTACAGTTCATCAAGAATGGACTGAGTAAGGAGTCTTTGGATGATATCCGAACGAATCTTGAGACGCATTCTTGTGGACTTGTGCAGCGTGAAATTTTTAATTTGTGGACACAATTCCGAGATGAGCAGGAACGCTATAGTCATGGGAATCTGACTCAAAACGACCCCTGTTTGCCAGTGACGTAAGAAAACTGGATGCGGAAGCATTATCCCTAACTCATAGAAGGTGTTTAAGCCGTTTCTGGAAGTAAAACCAGAGGAAGATGTGAGCCACAGTCACAACTACCTGTACATATGCATGCGTGCCATCATTTTTGAATTTTAATACCTCATTGCTGTCATTTTTGAATTTGTATCTTTTGTTGACTTATGGTGTCTTATTTCATCATCTTTTGACCTTTTTTTTGCATTATTGTCAACTTTTTCAACACACAATCGAGCTACCTAGATAGATATCATCATTAACATACCTTTTTGCACTCCATAAATAACACATCTCTTGTTATCTTCTTCACACATAGTTAGAGGGTTGCATAGACATGGAGGGAACTTCAAAACGTCGAATCCAAAGGATATGTGTATTCTGTGGATCTCGACCAGGTTAAAGTGAAGAGTTCGTAGAAGTAGCGAATTATCTTGGTAGGCTACTGGCTGAAAGAAAGATTCATGTGGTTTTTGGGGGAGGTAGCCTCGGGTTAATGGGTTGTGTGTAACTAGATGCACATTGTAGGAAGGTACTCAAGTTTTAGGAGTTATTCCTAAAGCTTTGGCTGTAGAAAGCATTGTTGGAAAAACGGTGGGGAAGGAGTTACAGGTCTCCTCTATGCATGAACGCATGGCACATATGCTCATCAATTCAGATGCCTTTATTGCTTTACCAGGTGGCTTTGGCACTCTTGAAGAAATTTTTCAAATAGCCTCTTGGGCCCAACTGAATCTCCATCAAAAACCCATAGGTTTGTTGAATGTCAAAAATTTCTTTGATCCTTTGATAAGTTTTGTTGATGCTGCTGTGGAACAGAATTTATCCCTCATTCAGCGAGAAAGATCCTTATTTCTGCCACTTCTGCTAGTGAGCTACTTGACAAATTACAAGAAGTTGAGTATGAACCTGACCCAGCTAGTACTCAAATTAATTGGGCAGGAGGGCAAAACAAAAAAGTGCAAATTGGATCTGAATCTCCGTTTGTAATTTTTTTTTTCTTTTATTTTATTTTTAGCATGTTATTTTATGAGTCTTTCAGGTCATCTCTCTTGAATAACAGAAGCTTCAGGTAATGTCTCCTATACTTTATCTCTCTACATTTAAACATTGAGGACAATGTTTCATTTGGTTGGGGGGGAAGGATAGTAGACATAAGTGTGTCTTGAAATTTTATTTTTTCTTGAAAAAAAAAAAAAGAAGAAGAAAGCGAGTTAGTAATTAGATTCAGAGTGCGGTGTAAGGAGTTCAAATCCTCTTGCGACGCATTCTGGGTCAGGAATGGCAGAGTAGGGAGGACCAGTTTGAACTCTTGAAACCCATTCTAACCAATTTGTCATTTTATTCTTGCATTTTTGAAGACTTATTTGATATTATTTAGTCTTGATTTTTGAATTTTATAACAAGGAGGTCTTATTCATTTCACTTTGAATCATTCAAATCTATGAACTCTCACAACCTTATCATTTAATAAATTGTGTGCTTATGTGCTCATTAAGCAAGTATCTATGAATCTTTCTTCACACACACACATACCTTGATGCATGATTGTGGGTGGCGAAATGAAATATTGCAATATTTGAGTTCTTTTATTTTGTTTAGGATAACAACAAAAGGAAGGGGAAATTTAAAAAAAAAGAAAAAATGAAAAATGAAAAGAAAAAAAAGAGAGAAAGCAATGGTGGATAAGTTTGGTCTTGTAGCCTCCTTAATTCGAGCAATTAAGCCCGAGGGGTGCCTCAACACCTAATACCCTAAGACCAACTGGTTTGGGAGCTATTGGCCCAAAGCTCGCTAAATGGATTAAGGAGAAAGCTTAATGGGATTGAACATTGCACTATCCACAAGTTTCTAAGCAAAAATAAAGCATCGACAACCCGAGTCGTTAAGCTCGTAGGGGTGTCTTAACACCTAATGCCCTAAGGCCAACTGGTCTGGGAGTCATTAGCCTAAGGCTCGCTACATGGGTTAAAGATGCATTCTTTAAAAAAAAAAAAAAAAGAGAAAAAAAATGTATAAAATGAATGAATACCCCCTACCTAAAGTTGTTAGCCGTAACAAATACTAGAACCGATATGGCTTATTTCTAATAAGCCCCATAATCATGTGTCAACTGAGCACAAAAGAAGGTTTGTGGATATCTTGACTGAAGGGTACATGAGTCATTTAAAAAAAAAATTCAGTTGAGAGTTTGTTTATTTGGATAAAATCAAGGAGAGTGCAATAAATGACCACCTTGGATGTAAAATTCTATAAATCACTTCTAAATAATAACGCTTTAATTGCTAGGGACTAGCAATAAGCTAGTTGGGGGGTGTGATGAACACTTAAATATGCATGTTTAATAAGAGTTTAGTTCATCATATTGCATTAATCGTGTCATTAAATTCCTCAACTTAAGCATATTTGTAGCATTTGCATCTTTGGAATTAATTTCTCTTAATTTTGGTTTTGTTACATGTTCGGTAAAATGGGCATAACTCTCTATTTATGAATCAATGGTGCAAATCTTAATGTTTTGGAAAGCTGATTCAATTATCTACAAGATTGCATTTCACAAGTATCATCAAATTCGGGCTCTTAGTGGCCCCAAATTGGGCTTGAAGTGAACCCATCTACAGTCTCGGCCCAGTCTGACCAGGCCTCAGTATTTGGACCGTATCTCTCAAAATACGTATCCAAATTATGCAATTCAATATGTTCTAGAAAGCTGAGAGAAATATCTACAACTTTCATGAAGACATGTGATTAAAATTCACAACATTTTGATGTCAAAATTGATGGTCAAAGTCGGTGCCTAATGATCCCAATTGGCAAAGATATTTACAACTAATATTTGACAATTATGCCCTTGTAATTTGACAAGTTTGCCCCTGGATGTATCTATAAATAGAGGTGCCTTGTGACACATTAGGGCATCTTGGCCTTGGCTGGAACATTTTGGCTTTGGCTAGGATCTTGTATTGTGTTTTGTGTGTTTATGTTAGTAAATGAAATTTTCTTTTTCTTGCATTTTATTTTCTTTCTATTATAATGTTCTTCTAATTTCTCTTTTGCTAAGGTTGAAAGGTTGAACCCTGTTGAGACTCAGGATTCTCTAACCCTTTAGATATTTCTTCAATAATCTTATCTTAGAATGTTTATTAAATAATGTTTATATTTAATTTCTTAATCAATCTGACACCACCTCGTAAAGTGGAGGTCTTGATCCATTGTCCGACAATCCTTGGCACATCACATAGCTTGGATCCTTTCTAGATGATGTATGGTTTCTTCCTTACCGACACGAATCTAGTTAGTACCCTTGATTTGTTTGTAGTAACATAGGATGATTGGCACCTTGGATGCTTGAACTCATTTACAAGAAGTGGTATAAATATTGGTAATGAAACAAATATAATTCATATAACTAAAATGGGTTAATTATCCTTATTTGAATTATCAAGGGCGGATCCCCTAACCCCTGTCTCTTATACACATCTAGATGTGTATAAGAGACAGGTGTTAATTCCTCCTGTATTTTAATTATTCTATTGTTTATGAACTTTTTATTTTATTTACTATGGTAGGTTCTACCACCTTAAGAAATTGTTCTTTAATTTACTATGGTTGGTTATACCACCTATTTCCATGGATGGTTTTACCTCCTCTTGCTTTTTGTTTTAGATTTGAATGGTCGGTAATACCACCTACCATCTTACATACTTGTTGATATTATCATGTCACCTCTTTGAATCATCCATATTACATTTATTTAGCTTATAATTGTAACGCTTAAATTCCCTTCCTCGTGGATCGACCCCGGTCTCACCGGGTTTTATTACTTCGACACTCCTATACTTGGGAGACAATCTTTTTTCGGATGTGTCAAGTTTTTGGCGCCGTTGCCGGGGAAGGTAAAAATTGGCGTGCAAAATTGTAAGTGTTCTTTTTTTTTTTTCATCTTAGATCTTAATTTCTTGTGTGTTCATCTTTTCTTCTCTTTCCGTCTCTCTTTCTTGCATGAAAATTTGGTCACGAACATCTAGTGGTAGACTTGTTAGAAAACATCATCTTCCTTAGAAAATATGGCCGACAATCATGAGGAAATATTCACGGATGAAGGGGACAACCGTTCGCAACAAAATGATCAAAACCAACGAAGAACCCTGAGAGACTACATGAATCCGGTAAGGACTAGTGCACCATCTTGTGTAGTTTCTCCTCCAGATTCAATCCATTTCATTTTCAATCCAAGTTTTGTTCGACTTCTACCCACTTTTCATGGCCTTGACATGGAGAACCCATATTCGCACTTGAAACTCTTTGAAGAGGTATGTAGCTCCTACACTGACCCAAATTGTAGCATAAACACCCTTAGATTAAAGCTTTTTCCTTTTTCTTTAAAAGATAAAGCTAGAACATGGCTACAAAATTTGAGGTCGAATTCCATCAGTTCATGGGATGAGATGAAACAAAAATTTTTGAAAAAATTTTTTCCTACCCATAGAACAAATTCTCTTAAAAGACAAATTTCTGATTTCTCTCAAAAACAAGGGGAAACCCTTTACCAATGTTGGGATAAATATAAGGAACTACTTAATACCTGTCCTCACCATGGTTTCGAAAATTGGAGAATAGTTGCACACTTCTATGAAGGGTTAACACCTCAAGATAGGCAACTAGTAGAATTAATGTGTAGAGGAGAATTTAAAGAAAAAGACCCTGAGGAAGCACTTGACTTCCTAGATTCCTTAGCAGAAAAGGCACAAAATTGGGAAACTGCTGGCACCTATGAGGTACCAAGCAAGGCCCAAAACTCGACATCCAATAGAGGTATTTACAATCTTAGGGAAGACCATGACCTTCAAGCCAAATATGCATCCCTAGCTAGAAAAGTCGAGGCTTTAGAAATGAAAAAGAGTGGTCAATTGAATTCTATTCAAGAAAATGTCTGTAACATTTGTGATGACAATGATCATTCTACTGATAATTGTCCAACTTTGCCTGCCTTTAGGGAATGTCTCCATGAAGAAGCCATGCCTTGAACACTTTCAAAATGCCAAATCACAATCCATATTCACAAACCTACAATCCTGGTTGGAGAAATCATCCAAATTTAAGCTGGAAAAATGACAATCATGCACAATCTTCACAAGTCCCTTTTCAAACACGACAAAATTTTCAAATTTCTCATGATCATGCATATGCTCCTCCTCCTAGGAATGACTTTGAAGAAACATTGCATTCATTCATTACAAAGCAAGAGACTTTCAATAGTCAAACTACTCAAACACTAGCAAATTTGTCAGAAGCTCTTGCAAAATTTGCATCTACATGTAGCATCCAAGAGAAAGGAAAATTTCCTTCTCAAACATTGCAAAACCCCAAAGATCAATCTAACTCAAATGCAAGGAATTCAAATAACCATTATTTTGACCAAGCCAAGTCAGTCATGACCCTTCGCAATGGTAAGGTTGTTGAAAACACATTCCTAATCCTTGTGAGAAAGAAGAAGAATCGATCTCTAAAGAACAGGAAGAGGCTGCCAACCCAACACCTAGCGAAGAAGAAACCAAATCCTCATCTGTGCCTCCATTTCCTCAAGCATTAGCTACACCAAAGAAGCCAACTCACAATTCTGAAATCTTTGAAATTTTCAAACAGGTAAAGGTCAACATTCCCCTGCTTGATGTGATCAAACAAGTACCTTCTTATGCAAAGTTTTTGAAAGACTTGTGCACTGTGAAAAGAAAACTAAATGTGAAAAAGAAGGCCTTTCTAGCCGAGCAAGTAAGTGCTATTCTTCAAAATAATAATACAGTGAAATATAAGGATCCAGGTTGTCCTACAATTTAATGTGTTATTGGAGACCATAAAATTGAACAAGCTTTACTTGATCTTGGTGCTAGTGTGAATTTGCTTCCATACTCAGTTTTTCAGAAACTTAATCTAGGTGAGTTAAAACTGACTCCTATGACTCTTTTGCTTACTAATAGATCAACCAAAGTACCAAGAGGAGTAGTAGAAGATGTATTAGTTCAAGTTGATAAATTCATTTATCCAGTGGATTTTATCGTCTTGGACACACAACCAGTGGAAGTAAGCAATTCAATTCCTGTTATTTTAGGGCGTCCATTTCTAGCTACCTCTAATGCTTTGATTAATTGCAGGAATGGATTCATGAAGCTATCTTTTGGGAACATGACATTGGAACTAAATGTTTTCAATATGTGCAAACAACCACATGAAGAAGAAGATGAAATTGAGGAGGCTAATATGATCGAATCGATTGTGGAAGGTCACATCCAAAAAGGGAGTTCTTCTGACCCTTTGGAAACTTGTCTAGTGAATTCATTAGAATCAAGCAATGGAAACTAGGTTGCCTGATCTTTCTGAATTGCTCTTTTTTTTTTTTTTTTTTTATTGGATTTGTGGCACAGGTGAATGGAAAAAGCTCAAACTCAAGAATTGAAGAATTGGTGTCATGAATGAAAGCAAGGAAGATGAAGCTCCCAAGCTAGAAGTGAAGAGCCCTTTACCTGAGGACTGAAATATGCATATCTTGGGGAGAATCAGAACATATCCGGTGGTAATTTCTTTCATCCCTCTCACATGCGAGCAACAAGGTAAGTTGATAGAAGTGCTTAAAAGGCATAAAAATGCAATTGGGTGGACTTTAAAAGATATAAAAGGCATAACCCTTTAATTTGCACACATAGAATACATTTAGAGGAAAATGCCAAAACATCTCAACAACCTCAAAGGAGATTAAATCCACACATGAAAGAGGTCATTAGGCTTGAAGTTCTCACAACTACTTGATGTGGGAATTATCTATCCTATGTCTGATAGTAAGTGGGTAAGCCCTACATAAGTAGTACCTAAGAAATCTGGCATTACAGTAGTTAAAAATGAAAGGGTGAATTATTACCAACTCGTGTCTCATCTAGTTGGAGGATGTGCATTGATTATAGAAAATTAAATGCTGTCACTAGAAAAGACCATTTTCCCTTACCCTTCCTGGACCAAATTCTTGAAAGAGTAGCAGGAAACCCCTACTACTGCTTTCTTGATGGATACTCAGGCTACTATCAAATCCCCATTGCACTTGAAGACCAAGAAAGACCACATTCACGTGCCCCTTTGGCACTTTTGCATTTAGGAGAATGCCTTTTGGACTTTGTAATGCCCCAGCCACTTTTCAAAGATGCATGTTAAGCATTTTCAGTGACATGGTTTAGCATTGTTTAGAAGTTTTCATGGATGATTTAACTGTCTTCTTTGGAAACTTCTTTTGGATTATTGTCTTGAAAATTTAGCAAAGTCCTAAAAAGGTGTGTAGACAAAAAGGTCTTATTTTGAATTGGGAAAAATGTCATTATATGGTCACTTCAGGAATTGTCTTAGGTCATGTGGTGTCTTCCAAGGGAATTGAATTGGATAAAGCAAAAGTGGAATTAATTTCCCATTTGCCTCCACCAAAAACAGTTAAAGAGGTTCGTTCATTCTTAGGGCATGCTGGATTTTATAGGAGGTTCATAAGAAATTTCAGTGCTCTATCTAAACCTCTTTGTAACCTCTTAATAAAAGATACTTCCTTTGAATGGACTCAAGAATGTCAAAATGCCTTTGATACACTAGTTGGACTTTTAACAACTGCTCCAATTATGCAATCTCCTAATTGGTCCTTGCCTTTTGAATTGATGTGTGATGCAAGTGACTATGCCGTTGGTGCTGTCTTAGGACAAAGAAAAGAAGGTAAGCCTTATGTAATATACTATGCAAGTAGTACTTTAAACGATGCACAAATGAATTACACAACAACTGAGAAAGAACTACTTGCAGTAGTATTTGCATTGGACAAATTTCGATCTTATTTAATTGGCTCTCCAACAATTGTTTACACTGACCATACAGCTGTGAGATATTTAATGACTAAACAAGATGCAAAACCTAGATTGATACGGTGGATCTTATTGCTCCAAGAATTCAACATCACAATAAAGGATAAGAAAGGAGCCGAAAATGTCGTTGCTGATCATCTTTCAAGACTAACGACAGAGACATTAATTGAAACCTCACCTCTCAATGATTCTTTTCCTGATGAATTTTTATTTTCTGTTGCTACTGTACCTTGGTTTGCTAACATTGTAAATTTTCTTGCGACAGGGAAAATGCCACCTCATTGAATGCTCAAGACAAAAGAAAATTTTTAACCGAGGTG